>RYFJ01001181.1:0-419510 GCA_003991445.1 Oryza meyeriana var. granulata | reverse complement strand
AAGCCTGAAACAGCTTCGTATGACCGGCCAGTGCGCAGAGAATGAATACCATAGCTGATTGTCCTGAAGTTTTAGAATGACAGTTTGTAAAATTAAGAATCCACCTAAATGAGGTGTACTAGGGGATGGTACGCCCAATCAGAAACTGTTGACAAGTATCGACCTTATGAAGTGGCTGAGAACGCGAGTCTGCTTCCCGAGCTAACTTCAATTGCAGGTGATTGTGCAAAGCAACTCACGGAGATTAAAGGGGAGCTTCTTCGAACAACTTGAAAGAGCACACTTAGAGTTTCTGAAAACCACAAAATCTTTAAAAACCACTTTGCAAAAACAACCTCATAACACCTTCCTTGCGTTAAACCTTGCACTGCCAATAAATCTCCCGTGACTTGATCTCTCCTAGGAACACCTGTGTAACCACCCTTGCCTTACTTCCTTCTGAAGTACATATCGAGAATTGAAGACCCCCCCTAGCCAAAAAAAAACAAGTATATATCAAAAGGAATATCAAATCGAGTACGTCAGAGTTTTAGAAGTTGCGGTGCTAGATCCAAGTTCTGGCTGCTGTATAGTCTACCCCTGTTTTCCGCTGCTTACTTTATCTAAAAAAAATATATCGTTGCACACCGTCACAACAGAAGATTCTATACCGAGGCTTGCAAACTTATATAAAGATTATGTACAGTAAATAAGCAGATTTGGTTGTGATCCACCGATGTACCTATAAATACACAAGCTGGATCCACACTACAAACACTAAGAAATATAGTATACAAGCGGTAATGAGGTATTCTCTCTGTTAACCTGTACGGCGGTTACACGGTGAGACGCAACCATTTACACACTAGACTGTGATGCACGCATCGGCTTGAGCTCTCGCGGCTCGCTCGGCTCAGGCTGCCGTACTGGTACGCCTTGGGCCGGTTTTTTTTCTGTCCCCTTTGAGCAAGGAGATCCTTCCTCGAAGTACACTTACACAGGCATATAACTCTTTGTTTCGCTACACTTAAATGCAAACATACTCGGGCCCACAGCGGTACCACCACAGGACTACAACAGAATCCCAACGCCGTGAGAGACCACGAAAACACAATCTGAATAAGTACGAGTCAGGATGACTGACTCCCCCTAACCGTTCGTTAGGTCTTAACCCTTACACAGGCTCTTAGGAGACCACAAGAAATAATGAGGGGTAGGAAACCCTTGAGGCAGCTTTTTCTGAGACTTGAAATGCCAATGGCGCGCATTTAACAGTGCGATGCACTTTGCTAGCTGAGCAAACACCTCTTCTTGACCCTCCGTTAAGGTTGACAGTTTCCCGCTATTCTTGTTGCCTTTTAACTTTCTCTTGTTAGACGCTAACCATCAAGTTTCATCTACGTAGTCTTTGAGCTCAGTTTTAAAAATAAGCAGCCTATACGAAGGCATTAACGATGACAACGAGCTCGATTCCCCAGATTCCCTTCAGGCGGCATCTATTTCTATAATCTCTACACGCTGATGATAATGATGGAGCATAGACAGACACTAGAGCAGGTCTCGAGTGCGGTCGAATGCTTATTATATTGCTCAAGACAGCCGCTACATAAAACAAAAAATATTAGATTAGCACGTGATTAAGTTACAATATTATACCTATAAAAACTAAAAAATAATCTATTTAAATTTTAACATACTTTCAATAATAAGTTTTGTAAAAAAAACACACCATTTTATTGTTTGGACACACACCATCGTCCTACGACAAAACCGATACAATAACAACCACTCAATCATAAGCTAATCTCCACACGAATCTGTCTTCTACCGTAGGTGTATCGTACCACATGGATGAAAGAGCATAACAACACAGCTACTTATTCAACGACAGGAGTCCAACCCTTGTGCTACTTCTTGCATACTAAATTGACACCATAAAAAAATATAAAAAGACGAAAGCCTAAATCTTAAAAGCAAAAAAAGCAAAACCGAGCCTCTACTATATAAGACCACTCTACCGTCCATTGGACGCCGATCAGACCCGGCTAGCTTGCACCGTTGATCGGCAGTCCAAGCTCCAACTCAGTTAGAGCTCTTCTCGCTAATTGTCCCTTATTTACGCGATTGGCGTCGCTGGTCCTTACAGTATGATTCTAAGCCCCTAATAGGTTATAACAAAACAACCCCTGATCAAACGCACGACCACCGCCTACTAATATAGGGGGCTCAGGCCCTTGGATTGAAAATCTTAACCCAATCAATCTATTACCCGTTACCTCATATTCTATATTTCCTCTCCTTGCTGCCTGATCACACGCGCCCTATTCTCCTGCCCAGGTGCGCCTAATTACGCACCTGTTCTCTCGTCTCTATAGTGTTTTGAGCGACCATCTTAGCTGTTCTGCCCGTAGCGTAGGATAAACCGGCCGCATATTCCAACTGGCGTGCCATTGGGCCCCGATAACCTCATGACAAGCATCATGGGCAACCGGATAGAGAGATGGGCCCTAGCCTCCGTGGGCTGTAATTAGAGATATAGCTAGATTCGCAGACTTCCCCTCTAGCTATAGGGAATATACAGTACCTGTCGGTGCTTATATCTCTAAGGGAATCTCCTAGTCGTAATCCGCATGGCGAACTCCTACCTTGTACCCTGATCCCAGTACTATAAGGGAGAGGCGCCCCATCCGAGGCAGTCCAACGAGCACACATAAGCTCATGGGATCATTTGATCCCCACAAATCCTCAAAAGGAATACCACCACAACCTGGACGTAGGGTATTACACTCACATCGAAGAGCCTGATAACCAGATATAAAAATCTCCCTGTGTTCCGTTGCACCACCCAAGTTTACATCGCGACTAGCCCCATATATTTATTTTGCCGGTGTAAGAACATCGACAGTTTGGCGCGCCAGGTAGGGATTCGGCGCGATCTACATCTACGAAGCTCGATGGTCCAACAACCGGAGCTCGACGGCGGCAAATTTCCTCCCGGAGATACAATCTCATTCGGAAGCCTCGACTTCGTCGCCAGACATGTTCGGCAATCTCCACCTGGCCGACACGGAACCCGATCCAACCGGCGAGGAACCTGCCGACTCCGCGCCAGTCGGCCTACCACGATGCTGCAGCAATCTCTCACGACATGCTGCGGCGATCTCCCATACCGCCCAAGTCCAGGGACAACTCTTTCTTTCGGTAAACACTCTGTTCGACTCGGACTCGGTTTTGAGCCGGCCAAGATCGGGCCAAAAAAGAAGGAGATCGTCAATTTCCCGTTCGGACTCGGCGACGCCGCGGATATCTACAATCTACATCCGACACGGCAAACCCGATCCTCTGCGGAGTTCGACTCGGATACGGCCCCGAGCCGCTCGAGATCGGATCTAGGGAGTCGGAGTTGTAACACAACACCCCATCAACATTCCGACTACGACTCTCAGTTGGACTACGACTCCCAGTCGGATTCCGACTCTAAGTCGGACAGCAGTTCGGCAAGCTTCTTCCCGCCACGAGAAATCTTCATGGCATCCAAAGGCTCTACTCCTACTCAGGAATCACGCCGACTACGTTTTACGAACAACAAGAGGAGGAGGCCTGCCGACTGGGAGAACAACAGGAGGAAGAAGCAAGACACCTGCACGTCCGCAACGACGGCCTACGCGGGGCTGGGCGAACCGCTCAGCAACAAACCCTCCAAACAAAAGTCGGCGACCACGACGTCTTCATCATGCCACAACAGAACGTCGTGGCCGCCGCGACCCTACTGGACACGGTCCAACTTGGGCTTGATCACCAGGCCACCCCGACCATCGCAAGGATAAAAGCCATGCTTACTACTGCTGCATGTAAGCAGCACCAACAGTCAGGCGATACCCTCATACCGACCAACCGGTCGACATTCCCAACGGCAGTCTCATCTACCTCAAAGCGACGCCGAGCGGCTGGCTTCAGTCAGCTGCATACGGAGGCACGTCAGGCATCACTCGGCAGCCCCAACGACAACCGGCGACGTCAAAGCAACCGTCGGGATGATCAGGACCTTCGAGGCCGACAACGACGTGATCTTCAGCAGGACATCAACGCTCGACACCGCGAACGAGAAGATGATGAGCAACGCCAACCGGAAGACGAGAACGAGCGTTTCGGCCTCCACCACGAGCGGTTTCGCCGCCGTAGTCGGGGTCGGAGTCCTCATGAAGATGGAGTACCGGCCTTCACCCAGGAGCTACAACAGGCCGACTGGCCATCGGGTTTCAAGCCTACAGGAGTTGACAAATACGATGGCAAGACCAATCCCGAGTCCTGGCTCACGGTCTACACTCTGGCGATCCGAGCAGCTGGGGGAAATCACAAAGTCATGGCTAACTACCTCCCAGTCGCTCTAGCCGACTCAGCGAGGACATGGCTAACAGGACTTCCCAAGCAATCAATCGGCTCCTGGGGAGAACTCCGGGAACGCTTCATCGCCAACTTCCAGGGAACATACGAGAGGCCATCTTCCGAGCACGACTTATATCAGTTGCATCAAAGGAAGAACGAGTCTCTTCGTGACTTCATCAAGAGGTTCTCTGAGAAGAAAAATTCGATCCCAAACATCAAGGATGAGGTCGTCATCGCCGCCTTTCGAAAAGGAGTCAAAGACACCTCGTTCATCGACAAATTCACTCGGAAGCCTCCCAACTCTGTCAAGGCTCTATTCAACATGGCGAACAAATACGCCGACTCAGCCCATGCTGTTGCTGAGGCCCTTGAAGATAAAAAGGCATCCTGACAGAAGAAGCGGGAGGGCACCAACGACGCGGTCCCGACTAAAGCCGGGAATCGCAAACGCAAGTCAGACGGCTTCATTGTGGCAGTCGGTCATAATCGTCTTCGACTTTCAACAACTGAAGATTATCAGAACAACAAGTGACATGCTCGGGGGTTCACAAGCTCAAACGCAAGGATGGCATCCCCACTCCGAAATACCGAACAGCTAAGTCGCTTCCTGATAAATATTTCTTCACTCGGCTTTACCAATGCCGCAGCCGCTTACACCTAATAGGTGCACAAGCTGCACTCTTCTCTGTTTTTGCTCTTAAATGATTGCAAAAGTACTCGAGTAGCATAAATCCTGATCCGTGAAACTTTGCTCCATGAAAGATGAACTCAAGTCACCCAAAACGCGTGTCTGGGAAAGAGCCATGAGCCAACTCCCGACGCTAGGGGGCTATGACTAGTCGGGCAGAGCGTTTAAACGTAAGGGGTCAGCTACTTGGGGAAATTAATATTAAAAAGAGGAAGAACTCGTATTTACATATATTGTAAAATACATTTTATTCGGGTGATTATTTTCATCATCAGATGCTACTCATCCGATATCTTTATATTGCAGGCCCAGCTCCGGATATGTGTGACAGGAACTCAGGGCTGCGAGCCCATCTCCTACGCTCGGGGGCTGGACAAGTCTGCCAAAATACACTCGGGATGCTCCATGAGGGCTACTGACCGAGTACTTGCACCAGTCGGGATGTCGTCTTCCCCGGCTACGCTCCATGCGAGCTAATAATCGACCTCCGGCGCCAGTCGAGGCTGTGTACTACTCGGCTAAGTAGGGTACGCCCCATGAGGGTCGCCAGCCGAATCCTACGCTAATGCTAGGTTCGGGTACCTTATTTGGTCACGGCTCTGTCAGGTTGGATACGCCCCATGAGGGTCGCTAGCCGAATCCTATGCTAATGCAAGGTTCGGGTGCCTAGCTTGGCTATAACTCTGTTGGATAGGGTACGCCCCATGAGGGTCGCCAGCCGAACCCTCTGCTAATGCAAGGTTCGGGTACCTTGTTCGGCTTTACCCAAGTCAGAGAAGACTTACATCGTCAAAGTGCATCCGGAGTTCTCATGCACTGCGTCACACCTGAGGAGGTGTAGCGCCTCCCGCCCTGGCACCACCTGCAGCGATACCAGAGGGCAAGCGCCGTGGAAGATTGGCGTGAACCAAACTCCCACGGAACCGCGATGCCGGTACCAGTCCCAGGAAACCAAGCTGGTACCCGCGGTCAACTGAGATGTACCACAGCAATTAACTAATATACGAATATATATATACTATACCTTTATAAGTTGCGACTTCGGGCAAGCCCTGAGCAGCAACCGGCAAACAGAACCACAGCAGCGGAACGACAGCGCAGCGAGAACCCAATCCACAAGCAACGGCTTGGGACTAGGAAAGAAACCCTAATCTTCACTTCAACTTCACTCTTCCTGAATGAGGGGAGAAAAGGAATGGATTGAGTACATACGTACTCAGCAAGTCACAAAAAGTGTGGAATATGCAGGCTATCAAAGATAGGCTGGGGTTTATTTCGCAAACTTTTTCATTTGAAATCATTTTCGAAAACCTAAATGTGAGTTGTCTCAAAGTGACTGGAAGGAGGCTCTCGCCTCGATCCTGTCCGCGAATTGCTTTTCAACAACTCAAGCGGACGAAGCAAATTTTAATTGATCTCAAGTATTCTTATACCGCTTGTCGGATCACGACAGCGGCTCAGTGGATCTGCCTACAAGCAGCCTTCCACGGTATCAACATCTATTACTTTATTTTCAATTTCGTCCTCACTAGGACGTAATCTCATCTTTCACTTTAGTCCCATCCGGGTCATCATTTCATCTCATCTCGTAACTCATATCGATGACTCTCCAAGCCATCCTTAATCTCAACTCAAACTGCTTCCACTCGGGGAGCCTAACTATGATGTCAATCGACATCCCGGGTCACACAGCCCCGTTTCAGACCACTCAGGTCATCCATCAGCCACAAAGGCCAATTCTGGTAACGATTCCCATACCACAAATCTCTTTCGCAAACACTTGCAAACAAATCTACGCTAGAGGAATCACCTCACATTGCCCGTAACCGTGGGCACGGCTGTTCGAACAGTTCATTGATCTTTGCAAAGATTGTACGCTTTACCCACACGACGCGAGCTTACTCCCACACTGATCAGGTGGGGAGGTTCGCGACAAAGCCTTTCCAAAGCCTTCCCAGGATAGCACGTTGCCCTATAAATGGGTGCTCACACTCAACCAAGTACCAGGAACTCACTTTCCTGTACTCAGGGACGGGGTATATCGCCCTCTTGGCACCCAGCCAGTCCCACATTTATTAGCAACCGAACCATCCTAGGAACACTGATTACTCAGCCAGGGGTGTCCCATACCACCCGTGTGGTCGCACTGTGACATGCTCAGTGCAATTCCTCAAGGAATCGGTCCTTATATGCGAATACGAAGTGCCACCACACAGGCGATCACTTTGCACCGCAGAGTCTTTCGCAAATAAATTTTGTTTCGCAAATCTCGCCGACATCGCATGTCGGGTTTTTAAATCGGTTGGAAACCCTATTTTTCCCAAATCGACAAGCAATTGTGTTGTGAGTGGAATCATCGGAATCCATGCTCAGAGAGCACGGTCACCGAGGTACCACGGGGTGGAGCGACAAGGAATAGGGTATCAAAGACCTACAGGGTTTATGCAACTACCGGGCAGGTCCGTCGGTTCGACACGCAAACCGAGGCCAATCAATTTATCGTGCACACTAGCAATGCAATTTTGCAAACAATACATTTTTAAATTTAGGAGCAATATGGTCAAGGAGTGACTTGCCTCAGACTTCGTCTTCAACCTTCGCGAGAATCCGACGTCCAAAGAATTCCGAAGCGTCGACTACGCGCGAAACGAGAGAAAAACACACAAAACCCTAAAAATAATATACTATTATTAATAACTAATAGTGCCATGAGGTAGATCTTATTTTTAGAAAAATTTAGAGACTTGAACGGGCTCAATCGGAGTTACGGTTTGGAAGATATGATTTTTCGAAGCTTTAGGGAATTTCTGGAATAAGAATTGATTTATTGGAATTATTGGAAAAGGAATTAATTTGGAGAGGAATATTCTAGGAATTTGGGAACAGTGGCTGACAGGGGTGGCCCATTGGTCAGTGCCTGAGGAGAGAGAGAAAAAGAAGGGCTGGCCCACTTGTCACAGGTGCAAGAGAGAGGAACAGGGATTGGGGCCCACATGGAAGAGATGGAAATGGAAGGGGTGGTGGTCCACTTGTCAGAGACTAGAAGGATTAAAAAGGGGCCCATATGTCATTGACTCAGGGTTAATTGGAGTGGATTAATTAAATGGGACCCACATGACAGTGAAAAGGAGATAGTACTGTGCACTTGAGGGACGGACCCACTTGTAAGAGTGATTATGGATTAATCTTGTGGTCCCACTTGTCGGGGGGGTTAAATGGCTGGGCCCACATGCAGACACAGAGAGAGAGAGAGAGGAGAGGTGCCTGATGGCTACAGAAGACGGCCGGCAGAGATCGACGGCCGACGACGGCCGAGGTCGCGCCGACGAACGGCGGCGAGGGAGGACGGGCGACCAACTGGATTGGGATGCGGAGGAGATGGCGAGGATGATGGACGGCTCGGATTGGCACGGCGGCCACCGGAAGATGGTCAGCGACGGCTGTCCAGAGACGGCGGCGGCGGCGGAGGGATGAGCTCGTCGCCGACAACCATTTAGATGGCGGATTGGTTCGGGTTTGGTTGGTTTAGATGTGGTATCACACGAGGAAGCTAGGGGAGGGAATTGATTGGACTCTACCTTCAGCTCCGGTGAGATTCAGAGCGGCAGCAACGGCGAAAATCTGTGGCGCAATTTGGGCGTTTTGATTTTAGGGGCTAATCGATGGAGGGGAGTGGCGGTGGAGCTTCCTGGTGGCTTGGGGAGCTCGGTGGTGGTGGCGGATTGGGCCGGCAGTGGTTGAAATCGGTGATTAGAGCTTGGTCGGTGCTCTAATGGCGGCGGCGGAGAGAGGTTGTCGGTGTTTGGCTTGCTTGGGCTCGTTGCTTGGTGTCCGAAAGAAGGGGAAGGGCTGCTCTATTTATAGGAGAGCTCCGGTGCTAGCGGATAGAGGGCGGAGGCCGGGAGGAGATAAGCTCGAGCTCGATTGGCGAGGTGCATCAATGGCGCAGGTTTCTGTGGCTTGCGTCATGGGCGGCGAAGGCAAAAAAAAAAATGGGTCGGGGAAATGATGGTGAAGGGCTAGGACGAGGCACCCGTGCGTGCGCGTCGTCTCCGAGGTTCGGCACCGAGAGAGGGGAGAGAGATAGCGGCGGCGGCTAGCCTTTTTGACCGCGAGCTTGCAGCGGCGACGACGGGGCGTGTTTCGCGCTGAGAGGCGGGCGGCGGGGTGGATGATGATGTCCGCGCGGTTTTTATGGCGACGACCGTGTGGTATGAGCTTGCATAGGGAGGGAACAGGGAGAGGATTCGAGAAAGATCGAGAGAAGAGAGAGAGGGAGAGCGGCGACTGGAGGAGGAAGAAGACGAGGACGACGACGGGACTGACCAGCGGGACCGGGCGGCAGCGGGGATCTCGGCCGTTCGCGTGTGAGCATCGGGCGGCCGAGGAGACAGGCGGCGCCGGGGCGGCTGACATGCGGACCCCGTGGGTTTTATCCCACGAGCGCGCCCGCGTGGGCCAAGCAGGCCGCGCAAGGAGGAGAACAGGAGCGGGCGAAAAGGAAGGGGGTCGGCCCAACTTGCACAATAGAGTTTAATCTTTTCCCAGGAATTGTTTGGATGGGATTTTTGAAGAAATGGATTTTGTAAATTGATTTAAATAGGATTTCAAATCCCTACAGAAATTTGGGAATTTTTGTGGAGGCTCTGGAGCTGATCTTGGAGAAATATGAAGGATATTTTTATTTGGAATATTATTCTCAGAAAATTTAAAACTAATGGGAATTTAAGATGGACTCATATATGCACATATATTCATGTATATATAGATATATATGAGAGAGGGATTCGAGGAGGGAATATTTAACTTGAATTTAATTCTTGGGATTTGAGGCAAATGTTGGGAAGAGGGTTCTCGATGGAATTTCACGGTTTTTGAGAGGAACAAAATCAGAGGATTTAAGTAGAGGGATTCAAGGGCGATTTCCGAAGGGTTTCATTGGAGGGCTTCGAATTGCAAAACTCGAACCCGAGGGCAAAGAAATTTTGGGAGGAGCGAAATAAGAGTATTTTGATCAAAATCTTCAGAAGGGATTCGAAGGGGATTTTGATTTGGAATTTTTCAGAGGAAGTTTTGAGAGAGACAATTGAATTGCAAAATTCGAGTCTCAGAATTCAGGAGAGAGTTTGGAAATGAGGATTCAGGGTGTCAAGGGATTTTGATCTGAGATCCACGGCACTTAGTCCTTAAGCACACACAAAGATCCAAAATGTTTGAAATTAGGGTTTTTACGAAAATAGTTTTTAACGGCCCGGAAACCAGGGCGTTACAGGAGGGCAAGCAGATCCTGCGTTATACCCACTCAGGCTTATGTGGCAACCAGTTTACATCCAGAACGTAAGTCGGAAAGGCTTGCGAATAAGGATTTCTCTGGCTGATTGCGGTTACCAACACCAAAAAACTCATCCTGACATGCGATGGATGATACTTCTATAGAGCTATGCTGGATAGGTCGGCTCAGGCCGGCTTATTTGGTAGCAGCCACCAAGATATGAGTTCCTACAGTAGCATGCTCCATGTGGGCCGCCCGCAGGCTGAGTTGAAATTATAGCGCTGGTGCTACCAATAGGAGCCGATGAGGTAAACAGATATGCTTCATGAGAGCCTTATTGCTAAACATATATGTTTGGGTATCTGTTTTATCCACCAGGTCTCGAGGATATATCCTTACAAGGATCACAAGCTAGTCTTCATTAAAATTGGGGATGCAGGTATCTTTCTCGGGTACACCTGACCACGCCGTGGATTTATTTTCATAAAGTGGTACTCGGCCTACATGCGTGGCCATCAGTTGCCATGAGCAACATTATTCCCGCTGACATGACGCGGATGAGTCTAACTTTCGAGTAGTACACTACTCGGGAGAGACTATAAAATTCTCATTCCCGCTGACATGATGCGGAGTAGTCTAACTTTCGAGTAGCATACTACTCGAGAAAGACTATAAACACCTTTTCCAGCTGACATGAAGCTGATGAGTCTAATTTTCGAGTAGTATATTACTTGGGAAAGACTATAAATAATCATTCCGGCTGACATGATGCCGATGAGTCTGATTTTCGAGTAGTATACTACTCGGGAAAGACTATAAACACCCCCTTTCCAGCTGACATGACGCTGAAGAGTCCTATATGCGAGTAGCATCCTACTCGGCAAGACTATAAACATACATCCCGACTGACATGAAGTTGAAGAGTCCTACATACGAGTAGTTCCCTGCTCAGCAAGACTATAAATTATATTCCGGTTGACATGATACCGAAGAGTCTCATGTACCAGTATTAATCTACTCGGGAAAGATTACAAGGTTAAAGATCTTTGACTTCATATTTAATTGTTTTTATAATTAAGCACAAAGTCGGGGGCTACACCTAATAGGTGCGCCTATTCGGCGCATACTATTCCAACATCTACATGGAGCCCTTCATAGCCTCGCTGCCAGCTGACATGAAGCAGGACTCGGGAGAAGCAGCACTCAGACAAAGAGTACTCGGGAGCATGCACTCGGGAAGACTTCACCGTGGAGGATGAGCACTCGGCATCAGCTGTGACTCAACTATGAAGGTCTCGGGGGCTACTGTGGGTGCCATGGGCCCCGGGTACCTCATGACAAGCATATGGGCAACTCGGATAGAGAATGGGCCTAGCCTTGTAATTAGAGATATAGCTAGATTCGGCAGACTTCGCCTTGTATAGGAAGGAATATACAGTCCTAGTCGGGTGCGTTATATCTCTAAGGGGAGATCTCCTAGTCGTAATCCGATGGGGACTCCTACCTTGTAACCCTGTCCCCCAGTATATAAGGGGAGACAGGGCGCCCCATGAGGGCAGAAGAGCACACATAAGCTCATGGGATCATTGATCACCACAAATCCTCAAAGGAATACCACCACAACTGGACGTAGGGTATTACCTCACATCGAGGGCCTGAACCAGTATAAAATCTCCCTGTGTTCCTTTGCAATCCACCGAGTTTACATCCGCCGACTAGCCCCATATATTTATTGACGGTGTAAAATCTCACTGTCTCTCGTCTCTACAGTGTTTGAGGACATCTTAGCTGGTCTGCCGAGCGTAGGATAAACCGGCGCATATTCCTAACGGGGTCCCTCCCGGGTAATCATTCGGTAGTATCTATTTCTTATGACGGCACGTCTCCGAATACTACTATGGATTATACATAAAGTGCTTATATATATAATCTGACATGATTTTGCACCAACACTACTCTAGAATTCAAGTTGTACATCCAAGCTATTTGCAAATTGCAAACGTGCAATGTGCAAGGGGCCTGATTCTGTCGCCTCTTCCTTCCTCGTTCCCTAGGCTTTTCTTTCTTCGTCGTTTACCAAGGCGTCACACTCTGCCCCGGCCGTTGGAAGCGGGTTTGGTAGCCTGGATGCTGGAGCTATACTTTTTTTCAGACGCGCCACCGGCTCGATGTAGATATCACTCTCCAGTCATTTTCTGTGCGCTTAAGTAAATTTAATAGTATATACCGCTGTTAGCTATAAAAATTTTTATATCATTTATAATAGATACATATTATATTATTGATTTTCTTACCCACCTTATTCTTTCATAAAGTTTTTAGGAAGCAGTATTGCAGTCGGCTATAGACCTATAGCCAGATTTATAATATTAGAATATGTTATATTTAGTATTAATTTTTTTTATTTTAAGAGTGAAGAAGTAGTATAAATCTAAGGTGACAATATCTATAGCCTATTTACATCACTTGAGTGTATCCGCTCTTACGCGGCGTTGCGCTTTGGCGGCCGCAGCGGCCTAATGCGCGCAGGTGGCCCGGTTTTCTGAATTTTCTGTGGGAAGTAGTGAGCCCCGCATTTATACGGCGGCAAACGATCAGTTTTAGATTAGGCCTAATCACTGAATCCAGGGAGGCCAAACCATGGGACAGGCTTCGCTTGGTTTCAGGCTAAGCTCTGTCTGATGACGTGGAAATTTGCTTCTTTCCGCAGGTTCTTCTTCAATTACAATTTTCCATGACGTGGAAATTCTTCACAATTATCTGTATTCTCTTAGGCTGTGTTTGTTTTGCTAGAAATATAAGTGATAATTTTATACTTAATGTCATCATAGTTTGTCTATAACTTTATGTCTTGTATATCCCTACTACTATAAAAACACGGTCGTCTTTCTCCTTTCCTAACCATCTTATTTTCCCAACTAAAAAATCATCCTCTCTAAAAAAATCCATCTCGCCTAACAAAATTGACCACTTTATAAAAAAAACCACTTAAAAACCGGTGTTTTCATAAATAAAACACATAAAGCTACCGTCTTACTGTATATTCCGTTGTAAGCATGGGTATAACATTACGAGAAAAAATCAGAATACTTGATATGGGGCATTTGATAATATGCCATCCTTAACATATGAGTGACAAACAATTTACCATTCTGGCCTATATTCAGTGACTCAGTAGTCCCACGTATCAGTAAGAGAGGAAATTGTACCCTTCTTAAGAATGACAAATTATCGAAAAATCCACCTGAGGTAGAAACGGGGAGGGCATCAGGTACTCACACGGCCACCGTCAGTCAGGCAACTAAGCCTTAGGGGGAACCTCCCGGCCCACCAGATTTTAGATCTCAAACCATGCTAGCCCATCTAGGCCCATCATACTTTGGATCGCAACCGTTGGTAGCGACCCATCTAGGCCCACCTTTTTATCACAGCCATTGGTATCGATCCATCTAGGATCACCTTATTTTGGATCGCGACCATTGGAAAGCCCACCTGATTTTGGATCGCAACCATCAGTGGCGACCATAGGTTGCTACCAAAATACGCCCATTGGATTTTGACGTACCACATAGACAGGCCCAACACCGCAATCAGTAGCTACCAATTAGGCCTAGCACCGGTGTGGCAGCCCATATCGACGTCGCACTGGCCCATCAGCATCTTTACACGAACTCGAATTTTTTGCATTTTTATATTTATTTATTAAAAGATTTGCAAAAGTAGATTTTTGTTTGAAAAAATTGCAAAAATAGACTCCCACCGCCCTCCCAGAGGGAGATTTTTAAAAATCGCCCTCTGGGAGAGTGATTTGATGACGTGGCTAACAGCCATCGGGCCCCCAGCCGACGGCCGTCAACCATTTTGCGGGCGGCCCCCGGGCGACCCAAAAACCGCCCTCTCAGAGAACGGTAAGGTGGCCGCCTGCAAAACTCGCGGGCGCGGGCGCGGGGCACGGCCGATGGCGCAGGCACGGGACGCGGGGCATGGCCGATGGCGCGGGGCGCGGCCGAGGACGCGGACGCGGGCGCGGGGCGCTGACGCGGGCGCGGGCACGGGGCTCGGCCGAGGACGCGGGTGCGGGCACGGGCGCGGGGCGCGGACGCGGGCAGGAGAGGGGAACCGGCCTGCGGGCGCGCGGGGAGGGAGGCCGGCCCCCAGGGCGCATTTTGGAGGCGGCCCTCTTGCCGCTCTCTGAGAGGGCGGTTTTTGGGTCGCCCGGGGGCCGTCCGCAAAATGGCTAAGCCGACGGCCGTCAGCCACGTCATCAAATCGCCCTCCCAGAGTGCGATTTTTAAAAATCGCCCTCTGGGAGGGCGGTGGGAGTCTATTTTTGCAATTTTTTCAAACAAAAATCTATTTTTACAAATCTTTTAATAAATAAATATAAAAATACAAAAAATTCCACGAACTCGCCCATACCATGCTGCTGCCGCCATGCCTAGAGATGGCAGTGGGTCGGATCAGGCACGGGCAGAGCAATTTCATGCTCGAATCAGTGCTCTACCATGTCTGTCGAATCTACCCACGGGTATCACTTTAACATGATAATAATATCTTAAAAAATAGATAATTTAACTAAGAGCAATATTATCACCGTCTGTAGCTTGATGCCACTGCCTACGCCTGTGGCCGCCGCCTGCACCTGCCAAGCCTCCTGCGTCTGCCGTCGCCCACTATGGCGCTGCCGCTGGCCTGTGTCTGTGGATTTTAGATAGAGAGTAAACCCTAGAGTTTCTTCATAGATAATATACATACTTTCTTGAATTAATGAGCTAAATAGGTAAAATGGGCCAAAATGAATAGGCCGAATGGATGATGTATAGTAACATCTAGGTACAAGTTACCCGTGAACGAAATTTAAAACCGGTTACTGTCCACTAAATTGTCAGGTCTCAAACAGGTATACCCATAGAAAAAAAAATTAAACCCACGCTCGAATTCCACGGACGACGGGACGAGAGAGACGGCCGACCCGCGCCGCCGCACCTGACACGGCCGGCGACCGCTAGCTCACCATCAACACCCGACCAGAATCGCAGCATGCAGCGGTGGCCGCCGTATGAACGGAGAGAGGAAGACGCTAAACGCCGACGATCTCTGCCTCTACGTGCGCATCAAGCAAGCTAGCTAGGGACCGGCGGTGGACAAACGAGAGAATCCATCCACCCATGCATATCTGCCAATCTAGAGCAATTAGAGAGACGGCTAGCTTCTTCTTCTTCTTCCTTGGCTTAATTGTGGCGGTAATTAAGCAGCTTCGCGCCAGGAGTTTGAGTTCACTGCCGCTTTCACCCCCGTGTGTAACCGGCGTGGGAACGCATATGGCGTGTTGGTCTCTCGACTAATTATGCATGCATGCACACAGGTCATCTCTCGCCGGCCGGCATCATATCGATCGATCTGGAAGAAGTAGCATGCATGTCAACAGCAGCGGATCGAGCACACATGATGAGATCGATCTCCGGCCGACCGGCACAGACCATCCGTGCTTTAATTCATGAGGTCATGAGATCAGGGCAAGACAGCGACAGTATGATGCATGCTTCGTATTTCTCTCGTAGCTAATCATTTTTTTTTCTATTGATCAAACTTTAATTTTTTAATTATGTCAAATAACAACAACGTTGATAGCTAAATAAAACTTTAAGATTCGAAATAAGGAAAGTAAATTGTAAGTTATATTTTCTACTTGTAGTTACACTTTTAATTTATTATAATAGCTATTATCGATCACGCGTAATTTTAGTTATAAATTTATGCAACTCAATCATAAATATATGTAACTATATCTAACTTATTAATCACGCGCAATTTTAATTATAAATTTATACAACTTAATTATAAATATTTACAATTATAATCAGTTGATAGATTTATTTTCTTCGATCATGTGATATTTTTTATATGGTCGACTACGATGCATGAATGCTTATAGAATTTTTTTGCGATTGCGGAATTGTTGATTCGTGGCACAAAGGGAGACTTGGAGTCCAAGGGAAGTGGTTCCCTTTAGACTATATAGAAGTTGCAGTCCACAGAAAGTCTCGCGGTGGGCGCACCCGAATCATATCATTCATTCTGGTCGTTGATTAATCCATCTCGCACCCACTAATGGGTGGTAATGCTTCTCAGTGCTCATACCAACGGACGGAAGTCACGGAACAGCGGAAGATAAATCTCGCAAAGTTAACTATAACGCTTCGTATACGAGGACTTTTAACCTACTCATCCTCTGTTGACCATGCATTCTGTTGAGACAGCAAATAGGAAAAGGTAATTAACCTGATTGAAGAAACAGAGTACATGTAAATGAAAATTTAGTTACACCTGCCTTTTATCCTACTTCTTCTGTTCCAAAATATAACTATCTAAAAATATCTTAGAAGAATTAAAAATTATAGTAAAAGGTCTAAAATACTCTTATTAATAAATAGTGAGATGACGGGAATTAAAAATAGTACAGATTTAGATTTTTTGGATTCTATCAAACAACCCCGCTGTCTGTTGGGTGGAACTTTAACATTTGGAGTAGCGGAATCGAGTTTTAAGTTGTACTTTTAACTTCCTGTAGTTGTCATTATTAATCATACGTAACCTTAGTTATAAATTTATGTAACTTAATCATAAATATGTGCAAATGCATCTAACTTATCGATCACACGTAACTTTAGTTATAAATTTGTGCAACTCAGTCATAAATATGTGTAATTATAATCGATTAATGGATTTATTTTTTCAAACATTTGACCAATAAGCAGTCCCAAAATAGTATGGGTGGGATGTGAATCTCAAAGGTTGATGAGATGATCCGTCCATTAAAGGTAGCATAAAAAATAATAGAATAAAAATCATCTTTTACATATCATAAATAGCTATATCTAAGACAAAATTTAAATCTAAAGATAACTATATCTTAGAACGAATGTAACAAAAAATCAGTGGATATATGACTTTGATATGACTAAAAGGGTGTTTGATTTAGCTTACATAAAACGAGAAATATCATTAGCATGTGATTAATTAAGTATTAACTATTAAAAACTTGAAAAATAAATCTATTTGATTTTTTAAGATATTTTTATATAAAAAATTTTAAAAAAACGTCTTATTTTACGGTCATAACAGAGACAGAGATAAGTCACACAAGTTACAAGTAGAATCAAAACAGAGACTAAACTGTTTTTTGGTGAAATTTCTACGGCGTTGCTTTGGGGGAGAGTCTATTGAGGCAGGGTCCACCTGCACCCAACTAAACACAAAACAGAGCAAGGAAAGGAGCAGCAGAGCTTCTGGAAGGCGCGCGCGTGCAGAGGGAGGGTTCACCTTTATAAACGCCGGCCGCGCGCTCTCTGACTCCATTTCTTATCCACCGCGTCGTCGCCTCGTCTCCTCCTCGCTCTCATTCCTTCCTTCCCTCTCCCCCTGCCACGCTCACCGCACCGCCATGGAGGAGAGAATTCCAGAGCCACAAGACGACACCGCCGACGTCGTCGCCGTGCCGCCGTCTGAGGCTGCTTCGGGCGACGTGGTGACGGACTTTGACTCCGACGGGGAGTTCGAGTTCCCCTTCGTGAGTAGGGACTCTCCCGCTGGCACCGCCTCCTTGGCCGACGACCTGTTCGCCGATGGCCGCATCAAGCCGTTCTACCCGGTGTTCGCCCGCGCCGGAGGAGCCGATCAGACGAAGAAGGACGCTTCGGCGCCGGTGGCGCCGCGGACGAGGGGGCCGCTCGGGCGGCTGTTCCTCGAGGAGTCCCGTGACTCGTTCGACAGGTGGACGTCCACGTCGTCGTCGTCGTCGTCGTCCGCGGCGGCGTCCCACGAGGATGGCCTGGAAGGCGCGCCGCCGGAGAGCTACTGCCCCTGGACGCCTGGCGCCGGCTCCGCCTCGGTTTCGGCCTCCCCGCGCCCACCCAGGAAGAGCGGCTCCACGGGGTCCATGGCGCGGTGGCGACGCATCAGCGAGCTCGTCGTTGGCCGCAGCCACAGCGACGGCAAGGAGAAGTTCTTGTTCCTCCCCACCCCGCCGCCCACCAAGGAACACAACGACATGGATCACTTCAAGCCTAAACCCAAACCGAAGCCCAAGCCACCTCCGGCAGCTGGCGGCAAGAAGCTACCGGCCGCCGCCGTCGCAGAGATCGACACGGTCGCCGCCATGCACAGGGTAGCTTACGCCACCAAAGGCAGCGGCGCCACCAGCGGCGGTGGGGGCACGCCGCGGCGGACGTTCTTGCCTTACCGCGAGGAGCTCGTCGGCCTCTTCGCCAACGTGAACGGCATCAGCCGCAGCCACCCGCACCCGTTCTGAGGCCCCGAGCTAGCTAAATTCCGTAATTAATTCAGTCCAGTGCTTGATTTTGCATTTTTAATAGTCAATTAATTGCGTGATTTAGGTTAATTAATTACGATTAATGTGTACTATGAACAGTGTAAAGTCAGTGACTCACTGTCTTGGCTTTCTCGGCAGAGTGTGAACGCCTACGTGTGGCGTGAGAAAAACCTCCATTACAAAAAGGTTTTCTACACCCAAGTTTGTACATGTGTAATAGCCAATTCATTAATTTTGTGAGAGTGACATTCTATTTTCTTCGCAGATTACTACCGTATAGTGCCGTTTATAGTACTTTTTAATGAGAAAAAACTAGAGGATAATGTGATATCTAGTTATCATATCTGATAGATACGTATATTAGGCTAATACTTAGGTTTCAGATGTGATAGATAGATATCATATCTATATTATTTCAACGATATATCTTTTTTAGTATTACTTAAATTATAATTCCTTTACTATGGATGCATACGGGGCGATACTGTTAGATCACTGTGTCACGACAGAATTAACGGCTCAATGCAGCCGTAGGCACACATGATACATAGTCTGAGCACGATGCGTCCTGCTACTTTAAGGAAAGGTAGTAACAGCTGGTTACGAGCTTTAGTCCTGGAAACGAACGCGATTAATTTGCATAAGCGCGACGTGTGCGGCACCGGCCGGCCGAGGTGCCGTGGATGCGCCGCCACCACGAGCGGCGGCGGCGGCGGCGGCGGCGCCAGGTGGCCGGACGCCGACGTGCTGGCGCAGGCGGTGCATGCATGCGGGGAGAGTGGCCATCGCCGAGCTATGACATGTCATGATGAATGCTTGAAAACGGCAGAAATTTTCGGCTTCTTTTGGAAGGGAGGAATTATATGCTAATTTCACAGAACTGAATTAGTTCGTGCGAAAAATCTGTGAAATCATCCATGATAAAAAAGGTCCTCGTGTTTTTATTTTTAACAATTGAGCAATTTCATGTAAGGTAGCAGTATGAGCGAATTTTGTTTGTTTCAAACGAGACCTAATCTACAATTGTAGCATTAGAGATTTCAACAATTCTGCGCATGCTAACTCATATTATTTACGTATATTTAGTATTGATCAAACGTTTATTTTTTAATTGTGTCAAACAACAATGCTAGCCATTAGATAAAACTTTGATATTTGAGACTGAAGAAGCGAGTTTTAAGTGCAAGCTGTTATTGATTTATGTAACTTTAATTATAAATTTATACAACTCAGTTATAAATATATGTAACTATATCTAACGATTCGTATCTTAGCATTTGAATACAGAAAAAATTATTTGATAGATTCATTTTTTTTCAAATATTTGATCGATAGGCGATCTCTTATTTATGATGCTTAATTTACACTATGTTAATCTGAAAAATGATCAGATACTATACTTGTTTCAAATTAATTGTCTTTCTTGGTTTGTTCCAAGTCAAATATTTTAATTTTTAACCATTAATTTCTAGAAATTTTGTGTAGTTTAATAACATGCAAACAATATACTATGAAAATATTTCTTATAGTGAATTTAAAAACATAAATCTTTTTATGATATTAAACTATATAAATTTTCTATAAATTGATGGTTAAAAATACAAATATTTAACTTAGAACAAAATTATAATGATAAGTAATTTAAAATGAATGTAGTAAAAATATCTTGCGGAGCTCGTGATTGATTCGGTGCTTGTTGCTTAAGATTGCTGGAGACGTCCGGTAAGATAATATGCGGTTCGTTCGTTCATAATTGGGATCATGACAGCACAGGGACAAACGTACGGAATGACCAATCGAAAATGGGCACCACCGATCGACCGACGATTGCTTATTAGCTGGACACCACGATGAAAATGGCTCTCCTGTTCTATCGATTTGAAATGCTGGTGCTCGATCCATTTTGTGTATCTTTCGTGTCAATTCTCTGCAACTGTAGCATTCATACATGATACATGTAGCTGATTCACGTGCTCAACAAGAGTTGCCCGGATGAAAAGAAAAGCACATGCTGTTAGAACTGGAGTGATGGATTTGGATGCAGAGGTTAATTGGCTCTCATCTGCTTGCTTGTTCTAACTTCTAGGCTAAGATGTAATACTTGTAGCTGAAGCCCGTAATCTATTTCTCTGTCTAATATTACTTGTCTACACGCCTTTACTGAATTTTCTGCATACCAAGGTTTCCTCCTGTCTGAACTTCTTTTCCATGTTCAGAATTACTTTTCAGAGTTTCATATTCAGAGACCAAAACCTGTGCACAGAAACTGCTTTCAAGCAGCAGAAAGTCAGTAACGTTGGGTGAGATCCTTTACTTTTCGCGTCGCATTCTCGCAGGAAGCTCAGCTAACGTGCTGTTGTTTTCAGGGAGTAAAACGAAACGGAACAAAAGGAACAAAACAAAAAAACAGAAGGCCTGTTGTCGCAGTCAGTCTCGTACTCCTATTAAACCTGTGAAAAGAGACGGCGCGTGTCTGAGCACTTGGCCGAGCAAACTCCACATTTTTGCCAGGAGAATCCGGCGCCGTGAGAGGCATCATCCATTTGATCTCGACGCCACCAATGGCCCATTGCTAGTTATCAGTTACTGTCAACTCGTGCTCTGGATTTTTTTTTTTACTATACTAACTCATCGATTGGCTAGCCCACATCAGTGCCATCAGCATCAGCCATTGAAAAAAAACCGTTTTTTTTCATTTTTAAAACCACTGTAGTAGATAGGTTATGACCTGGAAGTCTTTGTTCTCCCCTCATCTGCAAACCTCGGTGTAATTCGAAAATGTATCATCATTTAACTCAGTTGGTTCGATTCAATGTTTGGGAGGGGAAGCTCTCTCACCTGGTGACCAGTCAAAAAAATATATTGTAGCAGTAAAATTTTAAGAACAAAGCATTATGCAACTAGTTTCTGAAAATAAAGCCCACAAATTCGCCGAGCCAGAGGCCTTTCCCTGGCATGCATGGCATTATTCTGCCACATCCCTGTGTTGCGACAAAAGGGTTTGCTTTTCATATTTTATTAGGAAAAAAGTCTACAAAAATACCTAGAAAAGCAGGGGATGGTTGAGAAATGGAAAATGTAATTCGATGGCATAGAGTGGACTACTTGGTTGACCGCAAGGTCGTGGGTTCAAAGTCCTATTTTTACATGTGATGACAAATTGTCATCTGTTTTAATCTGCATCGTTGCACATGTATACAGCAAAGGGAGACGCTTTTGTTTGCGTGTGCTGTCATTCAAGGTGTTAGGACCAGGGTTTTTCCTGGTGTCCATTGACATGATGACCAATTTGAGCTGCCTAATACCTCTAAAGTTAGGCTTACTATTGACGCTGTTCTTGAAGTTTTGGCCCTCTCGTATTTCCCTGACGTTGTCTGCAGTTACAGCACCTAATCTGGATCATAGCTATCAAAACGCTCTGCTGCATCACAACTTCACAACGTATCTTGGCGATCAAAGATGTTAAAAAGAACATTCGCTTGAGCTAACACCCTGTTCTGATCGAAGGGGCTTATAAGCCGGCTTATTTTCTCGTTTCGGTGAACATGTTTCTTAAACTACTAAACGATATGTTTTTTATAAAAATTTTCTATATGAAAGTATTTTAAAAAATCAAATAAATTTATTTTTTAAGTTTTTAATAGTTAATACTTAATTAATCATATGCTAATGATATTTTTTGTTTTACGTGTGATTAATACTTAATTAATCACATGCTAATGATATTTTTCTTTTTCGTTTTTCGTTTTACGTGTCAATTTAAACACCAGTCTCCTCATTGACGCAAGCATGGTTCCAGTCAAACACAACTCTGCATTATGAGCAAAGAATAGTATGATAATACTAGTCATTAGTCAAGTCAATGCACTGCTTTTGCCCAACCAAAAAAGCGCCAAACATGTCGTCAATTCAGCAACCAAGCTGGGTAGAGCAGTGGTATTTTGGACTGGTTAGGCATGTAGCTTTGTCTCGATCGTCTTTTGCATCGTCTAGGTTGGGTTGATCGCTGGTCGAGGTAGTTGGCGTTGGAAAACTTGGAAAAGGGAAGGCGAGAAACCGAGGAGGACTGAGGGTAGTTCGAAGACGAGGGAGGAGAAAAGAGGTTACCTAAAATGAGGTACCCATAATTAATTAAGTATTAATTATTTTAAACTTAAAAAATATATTAATGTAATTTTTAACGTAACTTTTATATGAAATTTTTTTAAAAAAATATACCGTTCAGTAATTTAAAAAACGTGCTTATAAAAAGAGTACATTCGGACTGAGCCTGAAGCAGTGTGTGCCACTGTGTGGTGTATCAACGTCTCGTCAGGACCCATCGGGATAGTAGGCAGGCAGATGCGTATCAAAGCAACGCCCTTCATTTCTCCGGTTGCTGTACGTTGCTAACGACCCGCACGCTGAAGCATATTCGACGCCACGAAAACAGCAGATGGGGTTACACACGACTGGGGAGACTTTCACACCCAGCTGGGTTCACACTTGGAGCAGAGTGTCGGTAGTTCATCAGATTCAGCTATTGTATTTGTAGCCAATCAAGCAATCTTTGCTTGTCTTCTACAGTACAACTCAAGATTTCTCAGATGCAAGGGTTCAGACTTCAGAGTTCAGACATGAGCATCACAACATTTCATGTGGTTGTTTGTATATTTTTTTCATGATTACCAAGTACATGTTACAGATTGTGTCAATTGTTCTGCCAAACGAAACTGGGATGTCTTTTGTGCCTGCTAAATCTGATCCCAACAGTAGTGAAGTAATCCCATCACAAGTACGCGGATCAGTAAACTCAGAGAAAGCACTAGAGCAGGTTCAGAGTTTCAGAAAATTGTTGCACTCAAAATTCGAGTTTTTTTACTAAGTACATGTTGAAATAGTTTCCCACCATGTTCAATTCCACCATCCTGTGTTTTTCATTTATGACTTTGTCGAGGCAACATCATCTGTGTGAGCATCAGAACCTGCAACCATTGCTGCCAGCAGAAGTGAGTCCCCTTGATTTGATCTGTTGCCTGTTCCAGTAAACTGATTGGTGCTGTCATGTTGATCTTCTGATCTCAATTCGATGGTGTCCGTCAACTGAGGTTTCAACTCCCAGATGGAACTTTCTTGACCCTGCTTTTCCCATGGCTGTGTTTACCAACAAAATTAATGTGAGCCAATTATGTCCTAAAACAGCCCGACCAACAGCATGAAGATACTCTAATTTCAGCATCAAATGTTGATTGTAGTTCCTATGGACATATACTATACTTTCTGTCAACATGACAACACAAGAAACTAACCTATATATACTACTAAAGGTTCGTTAGCTGGAAATGTCAAGTGCAAACCTTGGGCTTTGGTGCCATGCGGGATTCCGAGATTGGCTGATCAGGGTTTGGAGGGTCATCATTAATGTCCTATATTGAAACAGAAACAATAAGGTTACCGAGTCCATTTTACAAACATGAATTTAGATATACCTGTATATCATCAGGCCGCTCTCCCCTTTGTATCATTTCCATGATCTGTCAAGTGTCAAATCCAGTACGACAGTTAAAAGCCAACTTTTGGTTCAGTATCAGAATTCTGGTTAGTTTAATATTTATTTTTCATTGTCAGAGCATTAAATCCACAAATATCAAAACTTTTGAACCAATAAGTTGTTTTTGTCCTACTGCTTTAATAAGAGAAAAGCACAATAAAATTAATTGGATAGCAAGTTTCCTCATACAATAGTTAACCCCTCAAATATCCAACCCATATTTACGAGTAGACCTTCCATGCCCTACTATACAGTACATCAAGAAGGAAGAAAAATCTGGTTGCACATCCTGGCAAAAGCTGCACATCCAACCCATCTAGTTGCTTCATTGTGTTCTTTTTGGCTTCTGGCTTCTTCCTCGGTTTCCGTTAGCACGCTTCCCGAAACGCAAAACGGTGTGTTTTTTGCAAAAACTTTTTATATGAAAGTATCTCTAAAAAATCAAATAGATTTATTTTTCAAGTTTTTAATAGTTAATACTTAATTAATCGCGCTCTAATGATATTTCTCGTTTTGCGTGTGGCTTATAAGCCAACAGCAGAAGCCGAATCAAACGCCCCCACTGGATGCAGGATTGCTCAAATTTAAAACATGAAGAAAGTCCATTCCTGCTAATGTAGTCTTCAATGCCATTTCACCAACACTAGCAAATGTAACTTATGTTTCACTAACGGACTAATGAATCATAGACTGCAACACGGAACTGTCAGGAACAATTGTACATCTAAACTCTCCATTGATAATTATGTTCATGTAGCATATGTAAGAGCAAAGATAAAACTCGCACCTATTCTATGCTCAGGCTGAGTGACAGAAAAAATAGAACCTATTCTATGCTCAGGCTAAGAGTAACAGAATAAATAGGCTATGTTCAATATAGCTGACCTCCATATATGATTTTGGGTGGCGAGGCACCACAGGATCCATAGATTCAGTTTCAGGCTCAAGCCTCCCTATAAAAGAAAGAAGGAACTTCAGAAGAAGAGAACATGGATAATAGTCAACATGACTCATGGAAATGTAGCATTAGCAAACCTGAATCATCCATACATTTTGTAGCAGTTTCAGGTTTCTCCTGTGGCGAAGAAAAGGGATAACTTAAAGCGTGCAACAAAAACATCAGTAATGCCTGACTAATACTTAACTGTGGATTGAAAAAACATCTTATTGTACTTTTTAGCTGACCTGTGTGGTTTTTGAAGAATGATCAGATGCCCCTGAAAAATTCAGGAAAACATAAGGCGATGTCATTAGGCATGTCTTGATGAAGACATTTTAGAGCATTGTTGTGCATGTATAACTAAAGGGGGGAAGTTCATTTGGAGTAACCATTTATACACAGAACAACAATAACAACACCGAATCAACAATCTTGACAGGATCCAGGAAGGTTTGGAATCAGAACAATATTAGGAATGTTCCTACATACCTTGGTATGTGCACGTATTTGAACTCATGGAGTCTGAAGATGGGCTCTGAAAATTGCACAAACTAAGTTAGAGAAATTAATTAAGTCAGAATAACCAGTGATTGACTGCTCTAAAAAAAGGACAGCCGACAAGACAGTGAAGAAACAAATCTCACAAGTAAACGTCGAAATGCTTCGTCGATTTCATCCAAGGTAAGCCCTTTCTTCTCAAGGAAAGAGCGCCTCTGGACATCAGAAGAGGACACTACCTTCGGGTGTTTCAGAAAACTGACCGCGCTCTGAACCAGCTCCTCCCTCATCGGTTCAGGGGCAGCAACAGCCTCCTTTCCTTTCGCGTCTTGCAAAGCACTACGAACAGAAGCATCTGAGCTTCCTCGACCTAGAGCCATAGCAAGTATGAAGTTCATCACTTAGGTACTTACTGAGCTACTGATTTGCATCCGTTCATAACCCTAACTTGAGCTTCACTACCAAGTGGCGACGAAAGTAAGCAACAGGGTGGATCGTACCTGGATCCTGCGCCTCGTCGGAGAGGTGAGACGCCGATGAATCCTCCATCCCGGCTTCCGGGGAGCCAGCCATGGGTTTGGGTTGGGTTGGATAAGAACTGGAGATCGGAGAAGCAGGAGAGGAGGAAGACGACTAGACGAGCCGAGGATGAAGAGACTGACATGTGGGCCCATCGGCTATGCCAAATCGAGAAAACTTTCAACCCGGCCCATTTTTTTGGGCTCACACAGGATGAAGGCTGGTCGATTGACGTGGGCTTACATAGACCGGGCCCATGGTTGCAGGCTTAGCCTTGTTTGGCACGAAAGGAAGGGGAGGCCGCGGTTCGTGTAAAGCGGGGAGAGATCAAGCGCGAAGGCGGAAAAGAAAAGAGTTTTTACTGTTACTAATTTAATTTTTTTTTAATTTACAAAACTAATTTTTGATTTGGATCATTTGCAAAACTAGCCTCTTGCCGCCCTGGGCCACGGCGGTATTTAAAAACCGCTGTGGCCCAGGGCGGCGAATGGCATCTCGTCACCCGGGGCTAACGGCCGCCAAATCAAAAATTAGTTTTATAAATTAAAAAAATTAAATTAGTAACAGTAAAAATTCGAAAAGAAAACGAAAAAGATAGCTGCGGCCGCTTGGTTTGGAAGCGAGATTAGATTAGTTGTAGGCGATTAACCGAAGCGGAGGCGAGGAGCACGATGGGTTACTATGATGGAATGCCACCAATGGTGCTGGTGCCGCCGCCCTTCACCTTTGCTGCCGCCGCCGCCCGCTCCAGGTCACCATCTCCCTCCCCTCCGATCTTCTCCCGCTACTTAGATTGCTTTCATTGCCACATCTTGCTTCAACTGGCACACGATCTCTCTCTCTCTCTCTATCGGCTCGGTAGATTCACCTGCTGATTTGGTGTGTTCTTGAGCTGAATTGGTGGACGTTGTGGGCATTGCAGGATGGCGGTGCCGGCGTACGAGGTCATGTTTGGGAAGCCCCAGCGGCGGAGCCTTTTTGAAGATTACTTCGATCAAGTTGGGAGTATAACCTCAGGGATGATTATGCTGAGGCCGCTGGCTGATTCTCATGTTGATTTGACCGCCAAGGTATCCACTTAAATATGATTTTTCGTTCTATTAGAATTGCGATGATCTTTGATCTCGTCCTTTGATTTTGGTGACAATTTGTACCAAACGAGGATTATCAATAATGTTTTTTATGCGAAATACTTAGTTACATTCTGTTACCTACCGGGATTCATTTTTCTCCCTACAGTTTTTTTTTTCTTAACTCTGTTTTACTAGATGAAAACAACTGGTGATGGTGAGGTTCAGTTTCGCTGGCAGAGGTGGTTATTGCATAGTTTATTAAAGCTTAATTAATTCACGAGTTCTATGCCACCTTTGTTATATTCTAAACGAAAAATGGCTCTACTGAATATTTTGCAGAGATTTGGATGATCCAAATACCTTTATGGACCTTACTCTGAATACAACAAAACCGTAAGCGTTTTCTTGTTGGACATTTTTTTGAGATTTGTATCGGAAAAGGTGAATAGATAATGTTGATTTCGCTTATAACTTCTTTATATATCCAGCGTGCTGCAGCTGAGGTCATGTGCTTACTATCCTAAGTATCGAATCGGTGCATTTGGAACATTCCCTTTACTTAAGGCACACAGGTAGGCTGTGTCTTTGTTTATGCATGGTTTCAGATCATGCTGCATGGGTGTTGTTACATACTTTTCCGCTATATGTTAAAAAATATGCATGATCCAGTACATGATCTATTCTCATTATTGGTTTCTATCAGTATGCATTGAACCCATAAAAATGACATGGTTAAATTTATTTGTTTTGTAGGGACTGTCCAGAAGAAGAATATGGTGTCATGGGTTTAAGATATGGTTCAGAGAATCTGTCTATTGGGGCATCCTTACTGCCGTTTCCTTGTACGCAATTACTCATAGTTCTAGTTCTAACTTATTTGGAGACTGAAAATAATATGTAGCCAGATCAGTTTTCTTAATTTTAAATCAATATATAATGTAATCAAGCTCTAATGATATTCTTATATATTCATCACAACATAATATTTTCTTTGCAGTATCTGGTCAAGTACCCTATGGTGCATGGTTGGTTGGCAGGAAAGGGAATTTAAGTGCAGGGATACAATACAAGCCACCTGGTGAGTGTGAATTACTAAACTTTAACTCATCATAGGAAGAGTAGCCCAATGAAACTTAAGAACACACCCCTCCTCCCTATCTCATAAGTTTTGCGGCATCCCATATTCTTATATAGGTTCAGAATTAATTATCTTCTGTTATGGCACTCTAATTTACATTATTTTTTTTATTTACCATGGGAAAATCTTTTATAGTGCTTTCAGATGAAGGTCTATACATTTTAGCTGTGTTTTGGAGCATTGAATGTGGAATGATGAAAACATCTTACTTTCCTAACAATATATGTATTTATATGCAGAAAATAGTTTAGCAGTTATTTACCTTTTCCCTACATTCAGATAATTAGTTAGATGTTAATTCGCCTTTTAATAAACTTTTACAAGCTTATTGCATTATATTACTGTATTTGATTCTCTCTTTTCTGTTCATAAATACTACTCCAGCAGGTGAAAGCATGCATCCTATGCCTTTTACAGACTTGAAGAACTGGAATTATGCAATCAGTTATGGCATGGGCTCAACTAGCCCACTCAGCCCTTCATTCAACTTCTCCCTAGAGCTTGTGAGAAGTAGACAGGTTTGCTATGATTGTTCCCATTATTTGGTAACAAAGTTTCGCATAGTTTGTATTATCTTCGTCCCAAAATGTAAGTATTTCTGAAGCTGGACACGGGGATTAAGGAAGTAGGTGGGATTGAATGCTGGAAGGTTGTGATTGGTTGAGAAAAGTAGGTGGAAAAATTAAATGGAAAATTGTTGTAATTAGTTGGGTTGAGAGGATTGGTAAAGAACTAGCTTCATTTTGGGACAATATTTGAGCCCTATAAATAGCTACATTTTGGAACGGAGGGAGTAATAGCTTGCAGATAGTAGGATATTTTGAGAAGACTATCAAAAGAACATGTTTTTGATGGAAACTTGGTGCACGAATAATTAAGGCGTCTTTTAGTTTTAATTCTAGCGCATTAAAAAAATATGACTATTCATGTCATCTTTCTCAGTATAAGTATGTGTTTATACCCAAAAATTTCATAAATGCACGATTAGTTACCTTTATGGTGAACACTAAACAAGATTGCTGCTTGTACTTACATGCTTCATAAAACTCTTTGATTTTCAAAATAGAAAAAAAATGATCAATCACACAGAACAATGTCATGAAACTATGGCCCTGATGTCTATGTTTCTTGCTAACCTTGACTCTTTGTCGAAAAGGGAGCAATAATGTTATACTATTATCTAAAATAACGTCAATTAATAAATTATTCGCTACTAAAGGAAAATTTTGATAGCCTAACCTAACTTCATCTTATGTAATTCTCATCTGCAACAATATTTAGCCTTTGAATCTCATGTGATGTCATTTTCTTTTCCTTTATGTGCAGCTAGTTGCATCATTCTATCAGCACTACGTTGTTCAAAGAAGGGTATGGAAGTTCTATTTCAGTCTGCGATCCATATAACTGCTTCATGTTTTCTCAAGTTATTTAAAGGATTCCCCATTCTGTTCCATTCATCAATGTACTCTTGGTTCTAGCAGCATGTTAAGGAGTAGCTTATTTATTTTAGCACTATTCTTTCCAGGATGAATATATACACTTCATTGTGCGAATTATTGTGTACCTGACCAAATAATTTCCATCCTTTTGGTTAGATGCATATTTACAATCTAGGATGTGCATGCAGGTGCATTCCAATGGCGAAAGAATCTTAGATGCAATGCCACTTTACATGTTTTCAAACTGGATAATTTTACCTACCATATTGCCTAGTTCATACTATTTTATGGAAAGCATCAATTATATATATTTTTTGCTTTCAACACCTTATTCACCTCTAGGAAGCCATTGCATTGTGCCATTATAGGATTTACATATCTAATATCAAGGCAATGCACAAGTTTTATTATTTTAATAAATGATCAAAATTGGCATTAACATTTCATTATGGACAATTATTTTAATTTTTTTGTTTATAATCTTATTAAAATAATACTATGAATATGGAACTATTGCATAAGATTTATGAGATTAGGAGAAACAAATAAGTCTTAATCACATGGAATATAATGTAATGGCAGTCAGTACAAATATTTTAGAGTCATGAAGATTCATGAGTTGAAAAAACACTAAGTTATTTTATTTAGATATTTGAATGTAACTAGGAAATATTGAATTTTAACAACAATTTGCTTTGTGTTTATCTATTAGGTGATGAATCCCCGTGAAAAAGAACATATTATTGGAACCACGAACTATGTTGACTTTGGGCTTGAGTTGGCCACAAGGTAAACACATAGTGAAGATAATTTTCTGAAATATGCATCAATTATGTTAACTAATTCCACATTTTGTTTGACCCTTAGCGTGGATAAAGACAAGGCAAAAGAAAATGCTAGCAATCCCTTGTTTCAGGTAGCTGCAAGTTGGCAGGCTAGTAGGAACTTTCTGGTAAAGGTCAGTTATTTTTTTCTTATCATTTATACATTAATTAAATAGTACTTGTTAGAGATGTGCTATGCATTCCGTCAAGCAATGCACCCTATACACATCATACCTTAATGGTTGAAGGAAATTTCAAGAAATCTATTAAATAGAAGAGGGGCAGCTCACAGCCTACTTGGTGACAAAGTTTAGGACTTCCCTATCAGTCTTATTTAAAAATTTTCTTTTTAAGATCTAGAATTGTGCATAGGGTGTATTGGAATGTAAAGATGCAATAAGCCCTTACATTTAGGCGCTGGTCTTTTCATTTGTTTGTGGTGACATCCATTTCTATTTTCTCAACAGGGAAAGTTAGGTCCCTCCAAATCTTCTATGGCGTTGGCATTGAAATCTTGGTGGAGACCATTCTTTACAATTAGCTTCACAGGTTTGTAGACCTTCTAATATTAGCAATAATTTTATTTGTAAGGAAAAAGGTATCACAACAAGATTCATGAATACTTGAACATTAAATTGTCGTAAAAGTTTTGTGTTTCTTTGACCCTCAAGCACGTTTCTCTATGTTCTCTTCTATGTTGTTCTCAATGATAATTTGATGTTTCCAAAGTGGGAGATTGAAAGATTCTTTTTGTAAGCTTAGCTATTTATATTCGCAAGATTAAAAATATAAGCATCACAATCTAAATATCTCAACCTACCTTGTTTTGTTTGTTTCTTTACACCAAGTACTATAGTACATTCCAAGTTTGTGCTTAATAAGTAAAACCTCATATTTGGGTATGAGATGCTCAAATATGTGTCTCATACAATAGGAAATGGCATTGTTTGAATTGTTCATTAGTGACTCCACAATATTTCTATTTGCAGCTATCTATGATCATTTGAAGGGGATAGGATCATATGGATTTGGAATTTCTCTTGAGGATCTTAAAGAACCCAGGTTTCATTATCTATCTCGTAAAATAATATATATGCTAAAATGTTAGTATAATAATAATTTCTATCTTATTGAAATGCAGTTACCAAATAGCTGATTCGAACTACGTGATTTTCACACAACATAAAGAGGATGTGGCACCAGAGTTTTTAAAGAAGCTTGGGAAGAAGCACATGTTTCAACCGGACATTGATTCGGGCAACTATGACAATTTGCCAATAGGGTTGAAGCCAACGGACAAGATATTGTAATTATATGTTCTTTTAAGGAACTTTGATAAAGCATCATGTCCTGGTCTTGAAAATTTTCTTATAGTCAATATTGTGAGATTGTGCTATGAATATTATCTACATATGTGACAAATGGTGGGAAAGTTAGCCATATCATTTCTTGCCATTAAATAACAACATTCCCATTTATTTAGTTGATTGATGATAATGTCCTGAAGCAATATGCAAGAAGAGACACTGAAATTTGATATACCATCCTATAATATAATTGTGTTACCTTAAAAAGAGTAAAAAACCCGCCACTAAGAAAGTAGTACATAAAACCAAAAGTGCTTGCGGTAAAATTGGTTCTAATCATTCAAAAGAGCCCGGATTTTGAGTTTTGACACAAATCACATATATTTTCTAATTAGAATTGCTGATCCCAAATCTTCGTCTACCCCACATCCCACATGCTTACGGCTTCAACTGGTTTGTGATAAATCTCAAATGAAATGCTTAAGAGATCTCTCCCGATTCTTTCTTTTTCTTTTTAGGAAACATATATTATGCACACATACTTTTTCATACATACCAATTAATAAATATCACCAAAATTTTTTAAAAATATCTATACACGTACTTTCAATAGTCTTAGATCTATGTATAAAGTCTTATCTTTAAATTCATTATAGATAGACAATAAAACAAGACAAAATTCTAATAAATTTATACTCTTAAACCTGTCAGATAAATTTGAAGATAAGACTTTATATATATATATATATATATATATATATATATATATATATATATATATGTAATATTATTAAATATATATATACAAATTTTAAATCTTTAATAATATTAATTAATTAATGTGTATAGGAAAAACTTATATGCATATGATATGGTTCCTTTTTTTTAAAGAGGAACATGTTACCCGGAGTCGTGGCTTGAGGGCTCAGGAAGGAGCGGCCGGAGCCCGGAGGAGGAGAAGAGGCAGCGCACACTCAGCGGCGTCAGAGATGGGGATCTTCTGGAGCAAGGCGGAGCCGCCGCCGCCGATGGTGCTCGTGCCGCCGCTCTTCGACTACCCACCCATCGCCGCCCGCACCAGGTCCGCCGCCGCTTGTTCCCCCCCTCTTCTCCCCTCTCTCCCTCACTCCCCGAAACAAAAATCCGTCGAACTCGCTCGTCTGCGTCAGGAGCAAGTACCACTGGTACACTAGATTTACACTATCGGTTGATTCGAACATGCCCAACATGATCCGATTCAGTATCTAGAGCTCTTGCGGTTGCAGATTCCCCTAATCGCTAGACCGAATGATCGTGATTAATATTAGGTAATAGCTCGCTCTTGATTCTGAATTGAAGTTGTGGATCGGTGAAATGTACCATTGCATTCACACCGGCTGGTTACACTTGTGCTCCTGATTCTGAATTTTTTTTTTCCTGGGAGTGCACATCTCTAGCTGAGACATTGAGAAGACGCAAACCTTTTGATAAGATATATCATATACCGATTTCTGCGGGCCTTGTGATTAATGGAATGCTCCTAGAAGGACGAGAGGTCTCTACATGTTAGCCTCTGATCCTTTTATTGTGGTTCACTGAAATGGTTTTGGTCCTAAATATGCAGGATGTCGGTGCCAGCATATGAGCTAATGTTTGGGAAGCTCTCGCTTCAGAATTTGTTTGAGGATTACTTTGATCATGCGGGGAATATGACCTCAAGGATCATGTTGAAGCCACTGGAGGATCCTCATGTTGATTTGATTGCCACTGTATCCTGCCAAACATGACTTGACATTAACATGTTATTTTACTCTGTTGTTTTATGTTCTTCCAGTACTATAGTTTCTGTCTAACTTTACTAGGAAATGAGGATCAGCCGATCACTAATTTTTCCTTCTTATGGTTGTTCTTTTCTGTTGCGTCATTTTGCTAGCAATTACTATTGCCTCTGTTCGTAATTCTTTGCTCAAAGAATATTAGTTCATCTCTCTCCTTCTCTCTCTCTACAGTGCAATGGTTTTTGTACCACCTAATGGCCTTGTTGCCCTTTTTTATAACCAAAATCTGGAAAGCAAGTCTGTTGAAAAGGACTCTCCTCTACCATTTTTGTGTGTTCTGGTTCCAATTATAAGTTGCCTTTTAGCACATATTAACATCTACTGGGAGGCCTGACTGTCACAATGTTAGTGTATGACTAATAAATTAACTGAGATTGCTTGCATTAGCTCATCTTTGGTGCAAGGATTTGTTTTTGGATGATACTTTTTGGGTAGTCAGATTCAGTGACTTCTGTATTGCCAATGAACTTCCTTGTGATCCTGTAGAATTCTTATAGATCCTGCATTTGAAGCGTTGTGAGATACTATTCTTGTCAAATATGTTTTTTTTTATGTATTTGAATTCTAGTTATTGAAGAGAAATTCTTGGCTACCTTAATATTACTAGGTGTCTGCAGCTGCTGATAATATACATGGAACACAAGTAAAAGGAGATGCTCTATTTCGCTGGCAGAAGTACTTATTATTCCATATATTACCAGTACTTTTTTATGTACTATACTTTATAATCTAACACAAAAATGCTTTACTGATTTTTTTAGAGATTTAGATGATCCCCATACCTTTGTGGACCTTCTTGTGTCAACTTCAAACCCGTAAGTACTTTCTTGTTATGTGGACAATATCATCAATGCAGTTATTATTTATTTATGAAAATTATGTAGATGCTGCTGCTTTGACTTGTAACTTGTTTATCCAGAATGTTGCAGGTTAGGCCATGTGCTTATTATCCTAAATATCGCGTTGGTGCATTTGGGACGCTCCCTTTACTAATGGGAAACAGGTAGACTACACATCTTGTTTGCAGTTGCAATCATGTGTGGAGTTGTTAGAGCTTTACACATTTTTTTTTGTTGACATCATAGAGAAATGTTTGTAAATGTAGTGTAGGATGTTCATACCATTAATTTCAACTGATATGCCTATAATTTATAAACCACCAGAATCAGAGAGTTAAGTTTTTTCAGGGTGCGTTCTGAGGATTATGGTGTCATGGGTGTAAGATATGGTTCAGAGAATCTATCATTTGGGGCTTCCTTTGTGCCATTTCCTGGTATGTACTATGTAATCATTTATGATTCTCTTGTGATCTATTGAATTATGACTGAAGATGATATGTGACTGTTTAGAAACATACCATAATTTCCAAATCTTGACAATGTCCCTGGATAGGCCCCTAATAATGTCTATATGCAGTTCGCTGTTTCCTAAGCTCACATGTGCAATTACCTTTTTTGACAGGATCGACTGAACTACCCTTTGGAGCATGGTTGGTCGGGAGAAAAGGGAGCTTAAGTGCAGGAGTGCAATATAAGCCACTTAGTAAGTTTTTCTAATCTGAAGCCTAAACTACTACCAATCACATAAGTCCTCAGTGAATAGAGGTTGATTAGTTTATCAACTGGTAAAATTTCAACTCCAACACCTATGTCCAACAGAAGATGGAAAAAATAATGTAATGGTGAATAGTATCTTTGTATTATGTTGGCTATGTTGAATGTTGAAATTTTATGGTGGTTTTTGGGTATATGGACATAGTTTCCCTTAAAATGTCAATTTGGCACTTTGCATTTCCATTGTTCTATTCACCATCAGAAGGGCATGTTGTAGGAAGCCTGGAAAAATTAATTCAGATAGAGGCCTACAGACTGTATCTTTGTTTTATATCCAGAATCCAAATAACTAAGTATGAATGCTCTTCTAAATTCAGATAAAAATACTAAAAGGCTGCCATTGTGTTTGACCACCAGAGGTTTATTGTATGTTGGTTTCTAATATTACTGGAATATTTTTTTTGTTATGACTTGTACAATAGGTATCTGCTATCTTGACATTCATCTGCATTTTAGAATTAACATGAATATTCATCTATTTATTTGCACCTTTTGAGATTTTTTAATGGTGCTATGATTTTTTAATGGTGCTATACTTAATTCTCCGTTCTGCGAATTCTGCACTAGGTGGAAACAAACATCTTATGCCATATACAGATTTGAAGAACTGGAATTGTGCAATCAGTTATGGTGTAGGATCAACAAGCCCACTAAACCCTTCTTTCATTTTTTCTCTAGAACTTGCCAGAAGTACAGAGGTTTGCTGGAATTGTTCCTATTTCTCGATTAGTAAGCTTCACCCAGTTAATTAGCTTGTATTTGCTATTATCCCTTAACAATGGCACAGAGTACAGACAAGTTTCCATCTGTGATGGAGCGATGGATGGTTGTGCATGATCTAAGATGCAAACTTTAAATGTGGCTTTATAAACATGTCCATGCTTTTTTTTTCTAAAGTTACCATCTCTTTTTGTCCTATTACTTCTCCTTTGATCTAGGTGCACATTATAATTAGAGTTGGACTAGTAATTTTGGAGGGAGTACTTAAAATGTTGCAGCTCATACAGTATGTGCTTCTTGTAAACAAAGAAAATCTGCATATATTCAGAATTTTATAATTAATTGCATGAACTGTGTCATGGAACAAGCCTTATGGTTATATTTTTCTTTCTTTTGGGTAGGGAGAAATTGTCAACTTATTATTATTATTATTATTATTATGGAGTATTTTATTAGACAAAGGCATATGAAAGTACAACACTAGCACATATCAAATAATCGTTAATTATGGTATCTCTAGCTAGTGTGACCTTCATGGAGACTCATGTGTAACAACATTTTGTTTTCCTTGATGTGCAGTTTATTGCATCATTCTATCAACACCTGGTTGTTCAAAGAAGGGTAAGAGTGGTTCTCTTTCACTATAGTTCATGGAGTCTCCTTGATGATATGAAAACTAATAAGAACATCAATCTTTTAGCTTCATCAGAATTTTCTAGTGGTTAAGTCAGAATCTATAATGTATGCGAATACTTAATGACCTCAATTTCATAGTTTCCTGGTGCTCTTTGCACAGCATCAGTTTTATGATAGGTTGGATAAATATCTGCTAGTTTTTTAATATGCAGAAATGCTTACAGTCATGATATCCTCCAGTGTTAGAATCAGTCATGATATCCTACAAGTTTTGAACTGCTTATCTTGCAGTGCTAGAAATTCTTATCTTTTTACTAAGTAAAAGAAAATGCTTATCGTCCAGTGTTGAGTCAGTCTGATATGCAACAAGTTTTGAAAGTTGAAGCTTGTTGAGACTTTGTGCTGATTGTTTCTACCAGGTTAAAAACCCTTTTGAAGATGATCAGATTGTTGGAATCACAAACTACATTGATTTTGGGCTTGAATTGGCTACAAGGTAATCCTTAGATGAAGATATATCACTATGTTTTCATCAGATCAGCTGACTAACTCCATTTTCACACTGTTGTTAGGATTGATAAAGATAAACCATCAGACAGTGCCAACAATTCCTTGTTTCAGTTTGCTGCAAGTTGGCAAGCTAATAAGAACTTCCTATTCAAGGTTGGATCCATTCAGTTCCATCAATTAGGTCTCTAGTCTTTTGGAGAGGACGTACAAATGCTACCTTGTGCCACACACAATTTGTGTATCCCATCTTAATGATGTAAGAAACTTTGAAGATTATTAAATAGAACGATGAGGGGTCCTACCTGGTGCAAAAATTCAACCCAACCTGCAGAATAGTTTTGCTCTTTTTTGTATGTTGCTCCGTGGATAGAATTTTGCCATTTTATATTGGATTATTTTGGGACTTGTAGAAGCAACCATTGTGAAATATGTATAGGATGCAAGAAAAGATGGGAATACATTGAGCATCCGCAGTGCCCTTATCTTTAGGTTATAACATTACTTCACTTGTTTTTTATGTTGATTGCCCTCTTCTTCTTAATAGGGAAAGCTAGGTCCTTCCAAATCTTCTGTAGCTTTGGCATTCAAGTCATGGTGGAGACCGTCCTTTACATTTAACGTCACAGGTGTGTAAGTGTACCTTTCAAATACTTCTGCATATAAATAACAAAACAATGCCACCTATTATATCCGGTAAAAGGACGACTATCCAGAGGAATAGTACTTTTTTCCCTACGGAAAGAAAAGCCACATATTGAGAACAACTAATCCTGCAGTGCATGGTCCATTCTTAAATTTGTATGTGGGTTTATTCTGGTGAAGTAGAATAACTGAACCCATAGAACATGGAAAAAGAATACTAATGAGATTACTACAGACTATGAATAATTTATTTTAAAAGGACATTTTGTTGTTCACTGACTGCTGACATCAATTTGTGCTTGCAGCTGTGAATGATCATTTGAAGGGGACAAGATCATATGGATTTGGAATTCATGTTGAGGATCTTAGACAGCCAAGGTTCTGCTATTTGTTTCTTGTATTTGTGTTATGTTTGTTCGAGATTTCTGTACATTTATTCTAGTTACTACTCCCTTCGTCCCAAAATTAGCTACATTTAAGTTCAAATTTTGTCTTAAATATAACTAACTAGGACACGTAAAAGGTGATTTTTACCATATTACTTCCCATGCTACCTCAAAACCCACACCCCACATATACCATTCTTAATTCTCATCACCCTCCATCTATTAATGAGGGCATATTAGACCTTTCACCCCAATCATTAATACCCACAAAACAGTCCTAGGTAGCTATATTTTGGGATAGAGGGAGTAACAATGTTCTACTAGCTATTGAGCACACCTTGTTCATGGTTCTTAATGAAATGCAGTTACCAAAGGGCTGATCCGAACTATGTAATGCTGACACCTAGCAAGGAGCACTTGGCACCAGGTGTTTTGCGGGAGTATGGGAAACGGCCCATGTTCCAGGCAGACATTGATTCGGGCAACTATGATCATTTACCTACAGAGTTGAAGCCTATTAGCAAGATATTCTAACTCTGGTCATTTTTGGTTCATCCTTTGCCCATAAGAACTTCAGCAGGTATATCTAAAAGGCATTGTAAAGTGTAAGTCTGCTTCAACTTTGCAAGACAGTTGGTCCATTACGATGTACAAGTTTTGTCGTGAATATATCTAGGTTGAAACGTAGTGATATCTCACCTTGGAAATGTAACCATCAACTGCGTAGATTATAGAAGAATGTGGGCAGTCAAGTTGAAGTTATTATTGAGCGTGTTGAATTAATTAATAGATCATATGGTTCGGTCATGAACTCATGATATCTTGTGCACTTCAAAAATGCGGATCAGAACTATCCAAGGCTATTTGAGGTACGTTATCAATTTACATTTCATTTGTTGGACAATGATATTCGCAACATGCATGTAACCTGTCTAGTGGTCGAAATTTCCTTACCATCGTTTGCAAACCGTTACTTTGCAGGGACTGATAGTTTCTCCATCCAGTTGATGATTTTTTTTGTCTGATCTCACTTTCATTTCAGTTGGAAGAAAAATCTTATGCAGCAGTCAGTAGGGGGCAAAAGAGAAGTCCTTGGTGAGTTGGTGACCATAGATCCATAACATGGCACATAGGAAGCCTATAGGACTTCCATCCCGAACAAGGTAATATACATAAGCTAGATTTATCGATGCACAAGTAGTTTAATTGCTGAGCATGTACAAAATCACAAACCAATCACCTGTCACATCCTTGAAAGTAGCCTGATCTTTTTATCTTAGTAATTGTTTATATCTCTTAGTAGAAAAGCACGACGAAAGGGACAAGCGTAGCCCACCGTGCAAGCGTGTACCAGTAGCAATGTAGCATAATATATATTTTTAAAGATCCAGTAGCGTATATAGCACTGGTCAAGTAGCAGCCGCACGAGATACGGAGTTGCATTGGCCAGTTTCTTCAACACCACTGATTATTGAGCTGAAAACGCCACAGGCGCACGGTCCAAACGTCGCCGATTTCTCAATGGCGACAAACACGTACGCACCGTGCTGTGGACCGAGAGAGTTCGTCGATTACGTAGGCAAGAAAAACTACTGCTCTTTTTGTTTTAAAATAATAAAATCTAGTACTGGATAGTACTGGATATGTAGTACTACGAATCTGAAGGGTCTAGTATAGTCTGTTTAGATTTATAGTGCTAATATATTTTTTATCTGAACAGACTCTTTAGATTTATAGTATCCATCTAGTACTAGGTTTTATTATTTTAAATATTTTAAAAAGGGAGGAGCATATATGAATCACATTAATGAAAAAGTGATGGAGATGTCAGACGACAAAGCAAGCTAAGGATCACAAGAAACGTTATCCATATCAGTAGCCAAAGCCAATCCGTGAGCAGGATGGATGGAGCTAGCGGAAGATCGACGAGCTCCCTGCCTAACAGGCAAAAGTAAGCTGGACCGGGAGAGTGGTATTTAATCTTTTTCTAATTCATTTTTTTGTCGACAAGGATGATAATAATGTGGCTGCTGTTTGTCCAACTTAGCTGTTTCTAATTGCTCAGTAGTGCTTATCTTTGACTTACCTTCTCACTAGTGATTGGTGGTTTCACTCCTTTTGTTTTCCCTTTTTGAACTTTGCATCAGTCGTGATCATATGCGAGAAACATCGTCCGAGCAAACCTGTAATCACCAATATTCCATTTGTCTATATAAACATAATTCTTCAGCAGACTATAGCTAATGTGTATGTCCGACGCATAACATAAATGTTAAATGGTGCACATCTCAAGTTAGTATATATCTATCCGTCTCTTAAGAGAAAGTCAGAAACCATCTATAGCCCATTTCGGTACGCAATTTCAAAAGAAACAATCCCCACCTTTGAAGTGCAGGTCACCTTTGATCAACATTTTTTTTAATTTTAACTACTAATAATTTTTAAATGGATGAAAGTTTAATACTTATGTTTAAGATGGAAAACACTTCAATACGATATATTTTTAAATATTAATAAACTTTTTGAAGAATAAACTAGCGGACAGAGTTTAAATATGAGTAATATCAATAGTATTTTTTTGGAATGGTGGGAATACTAGTATTTGAAAATAGTTTCAAATACTATAGGGAATGTAATACTTTCTCCGGTTAAAAATATTTGAGACCGTGTAGAATTCTAATATGTTTTATATTTTTAAACAGCTAAGGTAATTTTATAATTTTAAATGGTTGGAGTAATATTAGTGGTAGTTTTTTTTGAAAGGTGGGAGTGCTACTCTACTAGTATTTGAAACTGCTAAATAAATCTGCACCCAAAGTCCATATACCTCACCGGCCATCACTCCGGTATAAATACACCGCCCCGTGGAGCCGAGACGGCGAACCCACGCCGAAACACCGCACGCAGCAGCAGCAACAGAAAAAACGAAGAAGAAGAGGAGAAAAACCGCGGAAAACCACGCGCCGCTGGGCTGGGCCCCGCGCGCGAGACGACACGACACGACGGCACGAGCCCACCCCTCTCCTCTCCGTCCGCTGCCCCGGCGCCCGGCAGGCAGCCCATGTGCTCACATGCCACCACTCCTCGCCACCCTCTTCCCCCCTCAGCCTCCTAGCCTAGCTTAGCCGCGCCACTCTAAGCTCACTTACTTGCTCTGCTGCTCACCGCACCACCACACGGGGCACGGCGGGATGAAGGAGGGCGGCGGAGGCGGCGATGGAGGGTTCGTGCGGGCCGACCAGATCGACCTCAAGAGCCTGGACGAGCAGCTGGAGCGCCACCTCAGCCGCGCGTGGACCATGGAGAAGCGCAAGGAGGAGGCGGCGGCCGCCGGTGACCAGCGGGGCAGGCCGGGGCTCGCCGCCGCGCACTCGCAGCACCGCCGGCAGCGGAGGGAGGACTGGGAGATCGACCCCGCCAAGCTCGTCATCAGGGGCGTCATCGCCCGCGGCACCTTCGGCACCGTCCACCGCGGCGTCTACGACGGCCACGACGTCGCAGGTGCGTGCGCTCGCCATTTCTATCTGTCGTACTTACCAACCGGATAACCGCACGTACGTTGTTCGACGAAATCGCGCTGCCAATGCGGCGGTGATGGCGACCGACAGCGAGTGGAACCGCCGGTCACTGTTGCTTATGAGAGGTGCATGTTTTGGGCGCTCCTTTCTTTACCCCTTTTAGCAAATTGCGCCGAGTTGATGCCGCTGACTCTTTTGGCTTTTCATGGTGCTCCCCGTGACATCGGTTGGATTGGGCGGCTTTTCAGTAGTTCTCGTGGCCATGATTCTTGTGATCCATGGCTAGGAAGTTCGTGGTAAAGCTGCTTTCTGTTTCCAAAGAGAGCCGAAAATGTCGACTTTTTAGCATGGAGTGAGGCAATCTATAAGTTTGTGTACTTTCTCACCAGATTGAGGTTATCCATGGATGCAACCTGACATGGCAACAGCATAAATGGAATCCCCTTTTCTGATTATTCATCTATTGGACCTCAGCATGTCTGTCTAATTGCTAGATAAACAATTTGCTAATGATTAGTTGTTGTATATGCATAGTTTATGGGATATTCACATCCTATTTTTGAATAACTTAATCCCCAGGGATTGTCAGCAATCTTTCGTCCATTTCTTTCATCTCAGCGTGGGTTCCATCATTTTGCTTTTTTTTTAAGAAAAGACCGTCAACTTAATTCCCCTAAAAGAAGTGGGTTTTCCTAAGTCTGAAATTGTCTTTGTGTCCCCTTATCCTGCAAGCACTTGAAATAAAAGAGAAGGGACAGTTGGTGTAATTGTGCCACCCCTGCAGCCCTGCTCCTCCCCCTATCTTGGCACCTCTGCTCACATCGATTCTCGAATCTTGTTTTGATTTGACTGCTAGCAATGGGAAATTGAATGTTCTCATTACAAACACCATTTTTTAAAATAGATCATTGACATATATTATTTTCCAGTGAAAATGCTTGACTGGGGGGAGGACGATCATAGGTCAGAACAAGAAATCGCGGCGTTAAGAGCAGCTTTTTCACAAGAGGTCTCTGTTTGGCATAAGCTTGACCATCCAAATGTAACAAAGGTACTACTTAGTTCAACAAGAAGTCATGTTTCTTGCAATTCTTTTGTGTTAATTATAGTTCTCTTTGCCATAAAATACATGAAATCAACACAGATTTATACATAACTAGCATACTTATATTTGCCTAAATGGCTAAATGCTTAAATGCCATGTCAAGTGCATTACAATCATATAATGGATGAGTATCTATGTGTCAATGTGTGTCACACTAGTTCCCTTAACTAGATATTGAAAATGGTTTCTGTCTAGTGGCATTACCAACTGTATAGCAGCCTTATCATCTCATCTACTCTGCTACCTGTAGTATATGATCCATAGCATTTCTTAAATTATTCAGCAAAAAATGAAGTGCTTATATGTATTGAGGTTTGAACTGACTGTATGTTTAATTGCTATAGCAAAAATCAAATGACTCAGCAATGCTTGAAACATAGCTTATAAAGTCAATCTAGTATCTTCCTTTTCATATCTCTTCAGTTCTCTTTATTGGTCAGCTACCCTAACAACAGGTGGAATTTATATGTACAGTTTATAGGGGCTATAATGGGTGCAAGGGATCTAAATATTCAGACAGATAATGGTCATCTTGTCATGCCAAGTAATGTCTGCTGTGTTGTTGTGGAGTACCTTCCTGGGGGTGCACTAAAACAATTTCTGATAAAGAATAGGAGAAAGAAGTTAGCTTTTAAAGTCGTGGTTCAAATAGCTCTTGACCTTGCTAGGGGGTAAGCACTTACCTTAATACCTGATCCTTCCGATTTTTCTTCTGGAGCTTTTAATTTTGTTACTCACTCCTTTTCCTTCAAAGTTCTAATTGATTCGAATAGTATTGACATTTAAATGTTTAACAGGTTAAGTTATCTTCACTCAAAGAAGATTGTGCACCGTGATGTGAAGACTGAAAATATGCTTCTTGACAAAACAAGAACTGTGAAAATTGCCGACTTTGGTGTTGCTCGACTTGAGGCTTCAAATCCCAGTGATATGACAGGCGAGACCGGCACCCTTGGTTACATGGCACCTGAGGTATCTGATCTTGGACAGTCTCTTCACTTTCTCTTTGCCATTACTTGTCTAACTGTAGCACATAAAAATGTTATTTTTCAATCAAACAGTTGTGTGTACCTCAGGCCTGGGAAGGTATTCAATATTCATTGTGTATGTAAGTTAGTACCTTGCATGTTATGTGCCTTATATTGGCATGTGATATGCAGGTTCTCAATGGTAGTCCATACAACAGGAAATGTGATGTTTATAGCTTTGGAATTTGTTTATGGGAGATATATTGCTGTGATATGCCATATCCAGATTTGAGCTTCTCAGAGGTCACGTCTGCTGTTGTTCGTCAGGTAAACCTCTCTTTTTATCTAGCTTGTTTTCGTTTGCTGTCTCGCTGGTGATTCAATATAGTGTATGCTGCAATCCTTGTTTTATTAGAATTTAAGGCCTGAGATACCACGCTGCTGTCCAAGTTCTTTGGCAAACGTGATGAAACGCTGCTGGGATGCGAACCCTGACAAGCGACCTGAAATGGCTGAGGTGGTCTCTATGTTGGAGGCCATCGATACATCGAAGGGCGGAGGCATGATTCCTGTAGATCAGCGACAAGGATGGCTTTCATGCGTCAGGCGATACAGAGGTCCGTGAACATAGCGCGCTAGCTGGAGTTGTATCTGCTGATTGGCGACTGCATCTCGTGTAATTCGATTACATTTGTTTTAAGGTAGGCAAACTGGTTTTGGAGCTAGTGTGCTTTAAGATCTTTGGTTTGAGTAGCCCTCTGATGTAAATTCCCTGTTCACCCCTTCTTTTTATCATTGAAGAACCAGCTCGGCTCGTTCATCCATGTTTCGTGATGTAAATATTTCACCAGTATCCGCGAGTGGTAGCAATGAAGAAACCCCCAAACAGATGATTGACCAGTGTTTGCTTTGTTCTTGAGTATTTTTATGGTCCTTTTTCCACCTGTAGAATTACAAGGTTCAAGTAAACTACATAGAAATTATATTTCGATGTCTGATGTGCTCGCCATGATGGTTGCATACACGTAGAAAAATGAAGAGATTTCGAGGAGTTGACGGCATGCTCCCCACACACCAATAAGTTGACCTGACAAAAAGAAGGGCTGATCAAGCTAGCACAGTGAATGCCTGAGGAGGAAAGGAAGGGAAATAAAAACGTAAAACAAATTAGTGTTTCCTACCGTTTGTTATGAGAAGAGGGTAAAGCTTTTTATCTGTATTAGCTTGTGCTTCACTAATGCAGAAATGGCGAATCACCTTCCTGCTTCACAATAATGTTGTCTATAACCATCTTAGGGTGAGTTTGAAGGTGGGGTGTGTTTAAAGGTGATAGAAAAAGAAAAATAGAGATGATTATGTAAAATGAAGTATCTTATTAGTAAATAATTAATTAAGTATTAGCTATTATAAACTTAAAAAATAAATTAATATGATTTTTAAAGGAACTTTTAGATAAAAATTTTTTTACAAAAAACGCATCATTTAACAATTCGAGAAGCGTACTCATGAAAAATGAGAAAAGTTTTCACCCCATCCATTAGTATCGAACAAAGCCTTAGCCTTAGGTATATTTTAAAACTAAAGGTTGGAGAGAAAAATTCTCTCGTTTTTTATGAGCACGTTTTTTGAACTATTAAATGGTGTTTTTTTGCAAAAAAAATTATATAGAAGTTGCTTTACAAAATATATAAATCTATTTTTTAAATTTATAATAGCTAATACTCAATTAATCATACGTTAATGACTCACCTAATTTTACGTGATTTTTTTCTATCTCTTCGCTCACATTTAAACTACGCCTTAGTCGTCCTCTGATTTAGAGGACATAAGACTAGATAATTCTGAAATGCTCCAACATTACACATGACCAAACCATCCTGGTACGGTGTGCAATGACTGATGAGCAACAAATTGTTTATTTTAAAGGGCAGCTGTAAGATTCTGTATTAGTTCATCTTGCTCTGCTGCTAACCTTTTCTTTTTGGACACAATCATACAGGCAAGTACTCCTACTCAGTAGCAACCTTTGGGCATGGGTACATAGACTCCTTGCATCTTCCTGATATAGCTGGTGCAGAGTTGGACAGTGTGACAACTGACCAGATATCTTTGCCTCCCTGAGTCCCTATGTCCTAATCGTTTATCTCGGTACTTCAAGTCTTCAAGTTCGAGGACTTCAAGTTCGAGGCTGTCAACCTGTCACGCGGCATATGTATACGATAGCTACAATGCTATGGATAGGATTTGGCCAAAATTCATTGGCACATATACAGATCATGCAGCATTTATCAAAGGCGCATACAGTACGCATGATTTTCACAACGAAAACACCGGTCCATGTTGATGCAAGAGCGTTTGATTCGATAAGAGTATATCCATGAGAATGAAGACACATCCAATACTACAACGCACATAAACCTCACTTGTATAACTGAACATGTGTACAGTACAAATCCTCCTTTCGAATAGGTTACCGTACAAATCCTCCTCCACATCTTTTAGGCGCCTGATGAGGTAAAAAAATCTCTCGATTTATGTGAATATGTTTTCCAAACTATTAAACGGTGTGTTTTTAAATAAACTTTTTGCTTAAAAAAATCATATTAATTTATTTTTTAAGTTTAAAATAATTAATACTTAATTAATCATGCTCTAATGACTCACTTCGTTTTGCATGATTTTCTTCCTCTTCCCTTATCTTCAATCTATCGCTTAGAAATCAACTAGGATTCTATAAACCTCCTGCCTTAAACATAGAAACACGAGAAATATCTAAATTATAATCGAAATCGGAGCTAAAGGTCTCACCATCTGGACACTTACAATTAGATTACAATTCATTATCCGGTTTGACTAGCCATACAATAGCGGTTACACCGGTTTCCACGGGAAAGCTTCGGTCTTCTCTAAATTTATCTTGAAATTATTATAAATTCAAACTAGTGCCAAAATTTACCCTGAACAACTTACTATAAATTCAAACTGGTGCCAAGTTCAAGCGTCAACGACATATATAACTGAATATGTACAGTATAAATCCTCCTTTCGGAGAGGTTACAGTACAGGTTGCAGCTAACCGAAAAAAACAAAGGGAAAAGCCCCAACCCCTCCATTTTTTGTGCCACCCACCCGGCATTTTGCTTCCATCCATGCATGCACGCACCGACCGGGTCAGTCCCAACTCCAACGCGTCTTCCCCTCGATAAATAACCAACAAGTCGCCTCCACCACCACCACGAGGTCACAGATCCACAGAGAAAATCGCACAGATCGAGATGACAATGGCGAGGTCAGCAGCATCGGCAGCCGCCCCTGCCCCCGCACCGGCGCAGCAGCTGCGGGGCAGCCAGCTGAAGCAGCTGCGCGAGCTGTTCCGGCGGTTCGACATGAACGGCGACGGCAGCCTGACGCAGCTGGAGCTGGCGGCGCTGCTGCGGTCGCTGGGGCTGCGCCCGACGGGTGACGAGGTGCACGCGCTGCTGGCCGGCATGGACGCGGACGGCAACGGCTCGGTGGAGTTCGACGAGCTGGCGGCGGCCATCGCGCCGGTGCTCACCACGCAGACGCACCTGGTGGACCAGGCGCAGCTGCTCGAGGTGTTCCGGGCGTTCGACCGCGACGGCAACGGGTTCATCTCCGCCGCCGAGCTCGCCCGCTCCATGGCGCGGCTCGGCCAGCCGCTCACCTTCGAGGAGCTCACTCGGATGATGCGCGATGCCGACGCGGACGGCGACGGGGTCATCAGCTTCCAGGAGTTCGCCGCCGTCATGGCCAAGTCCGCGCTTGACTTCCTCGGCGTCGCCTGAACTAACCAACCAACCAACCTTGCCCGCGTCTCTAGCTAGCTGCTGATTCTTCTTCCGTTTTTAGGACAAAAGTTGTTCTAGCGTAGCTAGCCAGGAAACAAATCGGTACTATCGATGGATGAATGGTCATTAACGCTAAATGTGTACAGATTAACTTATCCAATATTTGGTTCATCCTACCACTTTGCAAAGCTAAACAAAATTTGCCTCTTGCCTCGGCACTGTGCGTTGCGTGTATGTAGTTACTACCACCGTTCCATGATATTAATATTTTAGGATCATCTATTTGTTAAACGTTTTAAAAAAATAAATCTATCAAATAATTTTTTCTGTATCTAAAAATTAATATACGAATCGTTAGATGTAGTTATATATATTTATAATTAAATTGTATAAATTTATAACTAAAATTATACAAATTGATAATAATAACTATAACAAGTTATAAATATAGCTTAAAACTAGTTTCTTTCATCCCAAATCTTAAAGTTCGATCAATATTATTATTTAACAGAATATTAAAAAATTAAATATTTGATCAATAATAAATTTGTCATATTTTTTTTAATTCTAAACTAAACATAGCAATTTTATGAACCGAAGGCAGTACGTTCGAGTACATATATTTCGTTGATCTCGTTGAGGAATGGAGAGAATAGATTACACGCATGCTAGCTCGCGAAGTCGCGATCCGCTTTTTGTGCTGAGCAAGTCGGTCGACCAATGCATGTGCGCGGCTGCGCGCACACATCGCAACTTCCAGCCCACGCTAGGCTAGGTGTCAACCGCTCGAGATGGCCGTGCTCACGGCGGATTACACGTACGAGCATGCGCAAATCCAGTTCGCCCTTCGTTGCCTTGCCGCGACCAAACCCTTCACAAACAACTCGGTTAATCTCACCGTGTCTCTCCCAACCAGCTCGTCCAAGCAAAATTTTGCCCGGCCCACTATTAACCGTGGACTCGTCAGGCCATCTCATGATGGGCCGTGACTGAGCCCAACAACGGCCCCATTAAATTGAAGAGGTCGCAGGTGGGCCGGGCTGGCACGGCCTGCTACAACACGGAAACTGTAGCGATCCAGGCCGTGCCGTCCCATTTGTTGAGTGTCGGCCCAGTAAAGGCCCAAGAAGGCTACGGGCTGTGCCGTGTCGGCCCGGGCGCGAGTAAGGCCCATAGGCCGAATGCGGCCTGTCAGCCTGATTGGCCCATGAAAATTTGGAAAAATCAGAAAAAAATAGAAAAATGATAAACCTGGGGAAAGAAATTTTCCATGGGAAATAATTGGATAAAATAGGTAAATTATGAAAAATAATGGGAAAATATGAAAAAATGGGAAAAACATGAGAAAAATAGAAAAATATAGGAAAATAGAATAAATGGGCCGGACCGTGACCTGCCGGAGTGGCAGCCCAAGCACGGCACGGCCCATAGATAATCGGGCTGTGCCGTATCCGCACTTGTCCCGTGGCCGCCTCCTCTTCCTCCTCCACGCTTCCACTCGCCGTCGCGCTGGCGCCGCGCGCGGTCGAGACGCGCGCTCCGCCTCCTAATTTGGGCGGCATCTCCGCTCCCCTCACCTCCAATGGCCCCTCTCTCTCCGCGCCTCTTCGGTCTCCACCCACCAGTGCTGCGGCACGCGCACCAAACCCAAATCCCTCGCCACCAGGAGCTAGCATCTCGAGCGTCGTCGTAGTCCGCGCCGCAATGCAGCCCGCGAGTCCGGTCTCCGGTGACGCGGGCGCCGAGGCGGAGGCGGTACTCCCGCGCCGCGGCACCCAGCTCCTCCTTCGCCGGCGTTCCGTGCCGGCCGCCTCCGACTCTCCGCTCGCCCCCGGCAGCCGCGAGGGCGGCGAGAGGAGGTCCACGTTCCGGGAGGAAGTCAGCCATGCCGCCGCCGAGACGTACCTCGTCACGCGCCTCGCCTTCATCCTCCTCCGATATCTCGGGTAATTTGATAGTGTACCGATCGGTATTCGGCGACACGGGCAACCCCCGTTGCTGAAAACAAGTTGCTGGCAGCAAGCACCTTGCAGTTTTCAACTTTTTTTAAAGTTTATTTTCAACTAATTCACTTGGATCCATCATCCAAGCTAACACTTGCACTCATGAATTGACATTTTATTATCTTGTAAAGTCAAGCTTCAAAACGTCCAATATACATTGCACTATCTTTCCACCAAAAATTTCCAAATGCATATATATTTTTTTCACCTTTGCTGTAGGGATGTCCCTGATATTCTTTCTGTTTTTTCAGGGTAGGCTACCGGTGGATGTCTCAGCTCCTTGCCCTCATAATATATGCAATTTTACTTATGCCCGGTTTCATAAGAGGTAGATTAAAAAAAAAAACAAATTTTACCTTTGGCCTCGTTGTCCTCTAACTGTTTATTACAGACTTGTATAGGTTAGACATTGTTGGGATTCTGCCATTAAGTGTTCTGGCATTTAGCTCTTCTTAATGGCCTTTTACGTAACTGATATATGCCATTGAAGCATGCCCATGATTGTACATTCTACTAACTAATTCATTATTTGTTGATTGCCAGTTGGGTATTATTATTTCTTTTCGAGACAGGTTTTGAGGAGCGTAGTCTATGGGGATCAACCAAGAAATAGGTATAAAATTATCTGCTATGTAAATGGAAGAAATCTGATTTTGGACTTTGCTAGAGTTAACTCAATTTCATACTATACAGGTTGGATCTGTACATACCAAGAGACCACAGCAAACCCAGTCCAGTTGTTGCATTTGTAACTGGTGGTGCATGGATCATTGGGTGAGTAAAATTCCACCGATGATGTATTATAAAGGTCTTCTGCCATGACTTTCCCTTCTGATGACCTCAGTTATATCTAGTTACAAGGCATGGGGTGCTCTTCTTGGAAGGAGGTTAGCAGAGCGAGGAATTATAGTTGCTTGCATTGATTACAGGTCTTCATACTTAGCATGAATTTCTCATATAACTCACCTCATATGTGATTCTTATCAATATTTTTGGTAGATTTTTGTTATTGATAAGTATTTACTGATTAGTTGATTTCTCTTTGCTTGCTTGATGATATATAAAAGCATATGTTTTGCAGGAATTTTCCTCAAGGAACAATAAGTGACATGGTTAGCGATGCTTCTGATGGGATTTCATTTGTTTGTGACACTGTAGGTGCCTATGGAGGAGATCCTAATCAGTAAGTGACACTTCATCGTATCACAGTACCCTAATAAAGTTACTCCTTCCGTCTCAAAATAGAAAAACTTAGCATTAGATGTGACACCAACTATTACTATACATCTGGACAGGCCCCACATCTAGTACTAGGTTTTTGTATTTTGAGATGGGAGGGAATACTACTGAAAAAGGGGATTCATGTATACAGCAGTTTTTAAAAGTTTTTCTTGAATGAACAACGTATAGGATGTGAATTACTGGTATTTGTTCTAAGCAGTGATAATATTCGAAGTTCATGCTACGTGATCTAATGTATGGTGGTGAGTTAATGAGTATAAGCACATAGATGTTTCATTTTTGGGTGTGCTTCTGTTCCTACATGAATTGTGTAGATATGGAAAGATGTGTCTTGTCTATTGGAAAGCTAAAATACACAGTATATATTATATTCGCAAGTAGATTAACCACATTCATTCCTGGAACTGATGACAGTATTATTCCCATGCATCCTAGTAATTTCATAGTTTTGCATTCTTCTTACTTTGTATTTTTTTATTGATGTTTTTTAGTGAAAGACTTGCAATTCATCTCTTTCAACCCTGCAGGATATACATAATGGGTCAATCAGCAGGAGCACATATCGCAGCATGTGCTCTTTTGGAACAAGCGGCTAAAGAATCTAGGGGAGAGCAGATTTCATGGAGTGTTGCTCAAATAAAAGCATACTTTGGTTTGTCTGGAGGGTGAGATCGCTTTGTCATCTAATTTTGATTATATGCTTGTATGATTATCATTATTATTAAGGAATTCATACTCTTGATCAGTTTACTATAAAACACTAGACCTGCTATCATGGCTTATTGGTTTTCATGATTTCTTTTATGTGTTCACTAAGCCTTAAGAGAGTAATCAAAGTCTGCTATTGATTGTCAATTTGATTGTGATTGCGAAGAGGAGTCTGGTTTTGGTAATTGTTTAGCTTGCATGATGATTGACTTATAAACTCTGATGTGATGAAGCTGGGGCTAGCCCTTTTACTAAAAAACAATAGCTCTACAACTTGGTGTTTTGAGTGCTTGTTATGAGAAGATTTGTATCTCATCAAGTGTTTTAGTAGCTGAGAAAATATATGGTGCCTTTAATTTCTAACCATCTTCTGCAGTCTCAACTTGGCATTTGTATACAACAGAATGTGTAATGGGATACTAAATGATAAAGAGCTAGCGATACTGATACCATGGTAACATGATATATATGCTCAAATTGCTCTTTGCAGATACAACATTCAAAATTTGGTTGATCATTTCCATGAACGGGGTCTTTACCGTTCAATATTCCTCAGGTAACAGTATAACTATACTTTTGATATGGAAGTGTTGCTTCTACTTTCCATAATTCTTAAATACAAACTATACAAAACTTAGGTACTTATGAAATGTCTTTTCAGCATAATGGAGGGAGAGAAATCATTGCCACGTTTCTCTCCAGAAATTGTTGCCAAGAAATCAAGTCCTCAAACAATAGCTCTACTTCCTCAGATTGTACTTTTGCATGGAACGGAAGATTATTCTATACCATTCTCTGCTAGGTCTGATTATTTTATTTTCAGGGGAATTTCAATTTTAAATAATCGTATACCATAAGTGATATATTTTCTGTTGTGTTCTTTTGGGGTTCCTCTCTTTTACAAGATATAAGCGTCAAACTAAAACGTGAAGTTCCCCCCTACCTACGAGCTTAGTCTTTCTGGCCTTATTATTATAGGCAAACAGTGTCTATTACTTCTTAGTTCCCTACTTGTCTTTTGAATGTTTCCACATTCTGTAGGAGTTAAGTCATTATTTGGTTCATCTATCTGTACAAGTTAATCCATTCCTGTTCTATATTCAATCTGCCAATAACTCTTTTAACTATGTTTATCTCATGTGCAGTGAAACTTTTGCGGGTATCCTTAAAAATGCTGGCGCTAAAGCCAAGTTACAACTGTATGAAGGGAAAACACATACCGATGTATTTTTACAGGTTAGTCATCTTGAATATCAAGGCTGAAATAGCTATATCAGGATGGCTCTCTGTGCACAATTCTTTTGGGAGTCCTAACTTAGTGTTCCGTTGTAGGATCCACTTAGGGGTGGGAGGGACAAGCTGGTTGAAGACGTTATTTCTGTTATCCGTTCTGATGATCCAGGGGCACGCGAGAAGGATGCTCTTGCACCTATCCCAGACCGCCTGGTTTCTGAGTGGCAAATAAAGCTGGCCCGCCGAATTAGTCCCTTCTGAACAGGTATCAGTTTGCTTATTTTCAGAGAAGTTGTTTACATATTTGGTCTTCCTTGCTGTCAAATACTAGTATATCTCTTCGTTCAGCTTTGGTGCTCCCAGTCCTCGTATTATTGATCTCGCATCCTAATGTGATATTTACTCGTGATAGATCTGCCTACGGATAGGTTCCAAGCTTTGTTGATGTTTAACTGGATCGGACAAACGGGGTTTGAAACTGGCTTGGATCACGTTGACAGCGAGGAAGCTCTAGATTGTTTCAGGTACTATTATACTACACATACACAGAACCCATAACGTGTTAAAATTCATCTTTTTTTTTTCTAGTACATATAGAGGGAAAGACTATACAATGCTCGTCTGTAAATAGCTAACTGAAGAATGTATCGAATCTTCCTATTCACAAAAAGAATGCATCGAATCAGAATATCTTCATGAAAATGTTGTCCAAATGTAGAGTAGTGTTATGTTTTCTACACTTTAGGTTGAAGTTGATATTTGCATGGCATATACGTATCGATCATATGTTTGCACCAGCAATAACAGGAGGATTAGCATGGCGTTTGCTTCTACTTCTCTAACTTCTTCCTTGATTTCTGTTGTCACGTTTTCCAAAACGTAAAACGGTATTTTTTAAAAAAAAAACTTTTTATACGAAAGTATCTCTAAAAAATTAAATAGATCAATTTTTCAAGTTTTTTAATAGCTAATACTTAATTAATTATGTGCTAATGATGATTCTCGTTTTACGTATGGCTTATAAATCAGCATAATAAGCTAAGTCAAACACCCAAGGGACTCTTAGCCTTATAAATTAGAAATATTTACTAATATAGAAGAGAGAGAAAGAGAAGAGATAAAGCATTGTTACTACGGTTAAGAACGGCTTAACATCAACTCTTAGCCTTTATAAAATAGGAATTTAGCTGCATAAAGGGTGGAAAAAGAAAAAATAATAAAAAATTACTTCTTATGTTAATTATGAAAACCTATATTGTCTCAATTGTTATAAGCATATAGTCTCCAAATAAACATCTAGTCTCTGTAAGACCATGCTAGGCTCTAACCTTAAAAATGCCCTAAACGTATAGGCTCTAAATAAATATCTTGATCTGTTCTTCCCCCCTCTTCTCTCTACTGGTTCTGTATGGGGATTCAACGTGTAGGAAGTTTTAAGACCTCAGCACCCACGCTGAATCTGTCTCTGTTTGTACGGCTTGGTGGACGGGGACAGTTGCAAGGTTGGTACGTGCCGGCGCCTCCCCTTCCGCTGCAGCCACTTGGCCGGCGTGGTACATCGCTGCATACATGGTCCGTCGTCTGTCACGGTTCAACGTAGCAGAACCATGCAATGCACTGGCGCTGTTTGGTGACCAGAACGCATGGGTGCACCGGCCGGCGCCCGTACGTTACGTGCCGACCATCCGACCACCCGCTGCTCAGCTGCTGTACATAGTCTTCCGTGCATCAGATATCTCCAGATGATAGTTAGGTCGCCTAACTGTGTAAGCATACGTACGCGAGATTAAAGAACAAAACTTGGTGTGCGTTTGCAGGTTTTCGCATGTCGTCAGAAGTCAGAGGACGGCCGAAATCTACTAGCTCTATCTAACACTTACAATAATACTTACAACCATAGTCAATTAGTAATCAGTCATTAGTATATCGTCGTCGCTGACGGTGCTGACGTGTGAAGCCTCCATGCACCACATATATTGCTCTATTTCATTTTAGAGGTGTTCTCCCATCCTTAATAGATATATACCTCCCACCTATTTGAGAGATAAGAAAGTTAAATATGTTAAACTGATTAGAAGATAAGTTTATGATTAGCAACGGCGAAACTTTTCTAGTCTTTAAGAGGTATATAACTCATGGTGTTAGTTGAGAGATATATACCTCCATTCAGTAGGTATATATACCTCTTGAGTTACATAAATATCTATACCTATTAAAAATGAAAGAAAAAGTTAAGAACATATATATGCAAAGATAAGTTTGCAATCCTATTTTAACCGGTAAGATTACTTTTGGTACCTCCTCTCCAAGTATAGAGAAAACTTCTTCGTTTTAGAGAGTGTCTAGTTTTCCAAATTTCAGTCACTTTTGGACGCCTCGGAATGTGTCTAGATTTGTGCAGTTATAGTACCCCGTCCAGCCTTGTCTTCTCCCTCCTTGTGTCACCCAACCGCGCCTCTCCCATTCTACGTGCGCATGCTGCCCTCTTCCACCTCGCTAGCGTCGCCGAGCATCGCCCTACATGCTTCCGTCCTCTCCCCTTATCACCCATTCCTCCTCTGAGTGGCGATGATGTGCCCCTGTCCCACCTTCTTTCTTGTCTCCAGCGGCTCCTCCAGCGCCAAAGATGTCCCTACTATTGGCGCTTTTTTCAGCCAACACAGAGTCACCTGAAGATTTGCGGTGTTATGAAGTCAACAATCACCTTAATCTTGAAAAGCTCTTGATCAAGATGGGTTTAGAAATCAAAAACCGGCTAGCAAAGCCGATTTAGATATCAAAACCAGCCTCTAGACCGATTTGGATCAATATGGGGTAAACACCCGTCTTATGAGTGAATTGAAAGGTTTACGAGACAAACCTACAAAGAAATTACGCTCTTGCAGCAAAGATAAACGATTTACAGCGCAGATCGACAAAGATGGACGAACTAGGTACTAGGTAAAAGATAGAATAGAAGACATGGCTAAAACATAGAAAAGTAGAATGATTCGATTGTCGGATCAATTGAATCGGCCATAACCCTTATAAAGGGGTTGGTCTTGCCTCCAGAGAACCTTTTCCACGTCTTATTAGGATTAGAGATCAATTAGGACTCAAGAAACCTCAGGTCTAAGCAAGTAAACACGAGAACTAACTTAATTGGACTCGGACTTGGGGCTACTGAACAGACCGCCCGGACACCTGCAGTCTCACTGCAGTTCACCCTTCGGTCCGACCGGCCACACAACAGCGGTTAGACCGGCCTCCATGAGAAAACTCCGGCTTTTTCTAAATTTGGTTTAAATTTGCTATAAATCAAATCTTATATTAAATTTAGGTGTCAACACCTGCTTCCTAACTACTCCTCAGCCATCCCTCAATACTCGGAGAAACACTGCTCTTTCTCCTCCCTCAACCCCCATCCACCCTAAACCGTATTTCGGCACACGGCCACTAACATTGGCCGCCATCGTTGGCATCAGATAAGAGAAAGAGCTTGCCACTGCCTTCGCCATTGTCATTGCCGGTGACTGTTGTCTTCCTCGCTCTTCTCTCCTCGTGCCTCCCCTGATAGAGAGGTGCAATTCCCTTCATTTTAACCTGCCATTCTTCCGGTAGTGCTGCCTTTTTTTTAACAGTGGAGTAAATTCCTTGTCCCCTCTCCTGAGTCCTGAGCTACCAACTGGGCCAGCGACAGCGACATGCTACAGCTAACTAAAATATAGCTGTTGTTTTAAAAAATTAAGAAATAAGATAAAAAAATCATATTGTCTTTTATTAATATAAGGAAGATTTAGGAAGAGTAGGATAGTTAGTGGATATGAGATGGTTGGTATGGGTATAATAGACATAATAACATAAAAAGAATTATATTATTTACTCCTTCCATCCTAAAATATAAGAACCTAGAACCGAATGAGACATATCCTAGAAGAATGAATCTGGATAGAGGGCTATCTAGATTCGTTGTTCTAGAATATGTTCCATCCGATCATAGGTTTTTATATTTTAGAACGGAGAAAATATATTTTAAAATATAAGAATTTTTAACTATAAATATAGTTATAATATAAAGCTGTAGTCATACGAACAGCTACATCTAGGAAACGAGGGAGTAGGAACATAGGAGAAGAGGAGAATTTAAGCGTGATTTGATTTCTGGAGAGAGGCCATCAGACCAGCAACAGCAGCAGCACTAGTAGCTCGAGGGGAGACAGATGTGGCTGTGTCTTGTCTCTCTGATTTACTCCTAGCTGTGGCTTGTGTTTCTCTCCCTAGCAGTAGCAGTAGCACTGGCACTAGCTGGGGACGACGACAATGAGGCCGCTAGTACGGCATGTCGCGTCGTCACCTGGACCCGGCCTCCCTGCTCCTCCTTCCGGCAGGCAGGGCGCTGCTTCCCTCGCCATGCACCGTCGCCGTCGGCACCGCTCCGGTCGGCCCCTCCATGGTCAAAGCTGCAGCTTTCGCTTTGGATTTTACTGCCTTTTGGGGCCCGCTTTGCATGCCACCGATCCCGAGGCAGGCAACCTCACGGAGGAAAAGCAAACTGTGCTGGTTCAGCAGCCAGCCTCTCCTCTTTTCTTTGCCTCCTCTGGTCTTTCTCTTCTGCACCCTGCAGCCTTCGCCTTTAGTTTGGATCTGTGCAGCGATCGATTTGAAAGAAAGAAACAAAGACAGAAAAGCAGTGTGTTGCGTGATCGGAACGAACTGGTTTGAGCGAGGTAAAATGTGCATTCTCTGAAGATAAAAAAACTTTGAAACTGTTGGTACATCAGCGTTCTCTGAAGATAACAACTCTGAAGACTATGAATGTACTACAACAATTCGGCATTCGAGGCTTCGAGTTTAGATTGTACTTGTACCGCTCCCTCTAGTTTTTAATAAAAGACGTCGTTAACTTTTCACACGATGTTTAATTATTTCTTTTACTCAAAAAATTTAAGTAAGTATGATATATTTTGTTGAAATCTAGTTTATCATTAAAATAACTTTAAATATAATTTATATTATCTATTATATTATTAAGACAATGTTCAAAGGAGGTAACCATTCGCTCTAAAGGCTAGAAATTCCCATATTAATTGGAGAAAAAGAAAATTAAGAGTTTAAGTAGGAATATAATTTAAAAATAACTGAAATTTGAAATAAAAAATAAGAAATATTGAAAGAAGAGTCCATCTAGAACACAACATGAGATTAATTAAAATTCGAAATAAAAAATAAAATAAATTCCAAAATTGGATTTTCAATATGTATTCCAAATAAACTTCAAAAAGATCATTAAAATTCAAAAAAAATATAATAAAAACTCGCTCTGGACGGTAGAAATTTCCACATTAATTGGAGAAAAAAAAAGAAGAGTTCAAATAGAAATACAATAGTAACTGAAATTCGGAATAAAAGAAATAAGGAATAATGAAAGAAGAGTCCCCCACAATACGAGATTAATTAAAATTTGAAATAAAAAATAGATTCCAAAATTAGATTTTCAATACAAATTCCAAATAAACTTCAAAAAAATCATTAAAATTCAAAAGAAAAATATAATAAAAAAACTTAAATAAGTAAAGACTACATACCAAGAAGAGTCCATAGCAAAATACAATCTATAAATATCCAAAAGTAAAATTAATTAAAATTCAGAATAAAAAATAAGATAAATTCTGAAATTAGATTTCAAGACTAATTCCAAATAAACTTTAAAATCATGAAAATTCGGAATAAAATATAATAAAAAATAAATAAGTAAAGACGACATACCAAAAAGAGTCCATAGAAAATACAATCTTTAAATATCCAAAAGTAAGATTTAAAAAATTATAACAATAATACATATAAAACAACATTGAAGGAGAAAAAGAAAAATTGAGTCCATAAGGAAATACAATTTATAAATAACTAAAATTCAGAATAAAAATTAAGGAATATTGAGAGAAGCGTCCGTCTAAAACAACATGAGATTAACTATAATTTAGAATAAAAAATATATTATATTATTAAGACAGGTTTGAAAGAAGACTCCATGTTTATTTTAGAGTCTAGAAATTACCATATTAATTATAGAAAAAAACTAAAAGTTAAAGTTGGAAAATTACATTAATTTTTTAAATAAGATAAATGGTTAAATATTTAGATAAAAGTTAACAGAGTTATTTATTAAAAACCCTAGGTAGTACTGGCTTATTGTGGCGATCGTGTTCGTTGCTTACTGTTGGACCTTCAGGCACTATGGGTTAGGTAAAGCTGCATGTCCATGTGTTTGCGTATTTTAAGGAAGAATCTTACTTGTGGGTTGCATCATTTCAGCATGTGCTGAGAAAAGATGACACTCCCTAATTTAGTTTTGAGCTATAGGTCATTCATGACGAGTACTGAAAGATTGCTGATGGAGTAGGAACTGAGTACAGATCAATTTGCAGAAGCCGTTGACAGCACAGGGAATGCAATGTGGTGCAGTACTGCACTCATGTCGTCTAGTAAGTTTGTTGGGAATTAATGACCATTTCCGAAGTAGAGTACTATATACATTAAGATTTAAGAAGCAGGTAGCTTTTTCTAACCTGTTTTTTTTTCAGAGATCATGCTCATGCATCATCTGTTAATGTGAACATAGAAATATAATTACACTTCACTGCAGCCTCATTAGTGCATCATCATCCACTCAGAACAGCATTAGCACTAATCAATCCCCACCACTGATAAAGCCAAGCATCAAAACCAGGCACGCCTTCTCTCTTGTCACTCTCTTCTCAGTTCTCAATTATCTTATCTGCCATTAATCTCTCTTGCTTGTCCCACTGCCGCAGCCTGCATTCCTGTCTACCATTCCTAATTAAAAATACAAGGGCAAGTTCAGAACCCAACCAAGGCACAATGCCAAGCAGCTCTGGCTAGCTCTCTCGCTGCCTCTTCTTTTTGTTCGCTCGGCTTTGGTGGGTTCTGCTCACCAGCCACTCCCCCAGTACAAAAGCCCCAGTGCTGCAGGGACAGAGAACATTAGAAACAAATATAGTTGATATTACTCCACGCATCAATGCCCAAACATACACTGATACAAACACAGTTCAGATGCACACACATCTTCTGAATATAACCTCTTCTCACACAACCCAGCTGCACAAGCACATCACTTGCTCAGTTAGCTAGTGAAGCGGTGTTCTCTCTTTGCTTTGCTTGCTCAAAGAAGCATATCTCAAGCTAAAGGAGAGCACACCATGAGAACTATTACAGCAAGAAACCCCCATGATTCCCTCTCCTTCTCAAGGAGGCACTTCAAGTGGCCGGTTCTTGGCAAGAGCTACAGCCATGGCGCCACTAGATCAGAGGACGAGGACTACATGAAGAGCTCGGAAGCTGAGGAGGAGGACGACGAGGCGACAATGGCGTTCTCCTCCGTCTGTCCGTCGTTCCACTCTGAGGACTTCGTTTCCCCTCCGAAGAAGCCGCCGCGACAGCAGCAGCAGCCGCAGCCGCAGCAGCGCAGGAAGGTCCGTACGGCCGTTTCGCGTCTGCGCTCGGCGCTAGCGGCTGCCGTGACCGGCCGGCACCGTCAGGTCGGCCTCGGCGCGCGGCTCACCGGCACGCTCTACGGCCACCGGCGCGGCCACGTGCACCTCGCATTCCAGCTCGACCCGCGCGCGTGCCCGGCGCTGCTGCTGGAGCTCGCCGCTCCCACGGCCGCGCTGGTGCGCGAGATGGCCTCGGGCCTGGTGCGCATCGCGCTCGAGTGCGAGCGCGCCAAGGGCGCCGCCGCCCCCGTCCTGCCCACCGCGACGGCCACCCCCAATGTCGGCGGCGGCGGCAAGAGGCTGCTCGAGGAGACGGTGTGGCGCGCCTACTGCAACGGCAAGAGCTGCGGGTACGCGGTGCGGCGCGAGTGCGGCGCCGCGGACTGGCGCGTGCTGCGCGCGCTGGAGCCGGTGTCCATGGGCGCCGGCGTCATCCCCGCCGCCAGCTGCGGCGGCGGCGAGGGCGACGTCATGTACATGCGCGCGCGGTTCGAGCGGGTGGTAGGTTCGCGCGACTCCGAGGCCTTCTACATGATGAACCCGGACAGCAGCAGCAGCAACAGTAACAGCAACAGTGGCGGTCCTGAGCTCAGTGTCTACCTCCTCCGAGTTTAATGGAATCATGTCTGAATTTTCTCTGCTTCTTGCCCATGTCATCATGCTATGTAAACTGGAAATGAATTAGGCAGGTGCTGTTTAGACTTTAGATGAGAGTGGGAATTAATACTTATGTTATGTTCATGGTGGTTTAGTGTTGATTATGCATAGTGTAAGGTCATGGTGGGAAGGGAGTCATGCTGTTGTCGGATTGTAATGACTCTATAGATGAATAGTGCTATGGTAAATCAAGTACTCTCTGGTCTGGTTCTAAATGCAAGTCGGAGAATAGTGGTACATTACGGCGTTTATTGCAGTAATAATCAATAAAGTAACTCCTTTTCCTTATAGTTTTGGCCTTTGATATATATGACGTTTAGAATGCGACAAGAATTGTGTATGTTACTAGAATCCGAGAAAAAAAAGGACCTGAATTATGCCACAGAAAAAGAAAAATATATTTTAATCCGTATTATAAATGGTGTGAAGTGATCAAATACATATACGAGTGTTTATTTTTAGGCAATATCTATTTACAGTTCTTTTCTACCAACAATACCAAATTTTACACTGCTCATTTCTTTCTTGTTCAACAGAAAGTTAAATTTTGGATTTGGGTAAAAATTTGGGAAAAAAATAGACAATGGAAAACCAATGGCCAATTCTTAAACAGCAGAATGTGTCACAAACATGTCACGCTCTAGATGACAGTTTCCAAGTTCTTTTTCTCTCTCAAAAGACTCGCAATTGCTTTACTGTGGGCCTGTACTAGCATGAGTAGCGTTTTCTTTTCGTAGTTTTGTTTCTCTTGCTCCACCTTCGTCTATTCAACCAAGTCACCATTGCATCCTCAGCCGCAGGTCACACCGGTACGCAGTCATCGTGCCAAAGGCCTGAATTAGCGAACAGGATGTTCAGAAACAGAAATGAACTCAAAGGTATCAGTATTCAGTCTTTAAGTCCATTTACAGTACAACATAGTGGATTGTCATATAGATCAAACGGTTCAGATTTACTTTATACCAGTAAAACTTATACTTATAATATATGTAATATACATCACTAGTATAGTTAGTATAAAGGTATTATAAGAAAATAAAAATAGCATATATGTAATTTATTAGTTATTTTCAATTGATTATTATGTATTTTTTACCATCCGATTATACAGAGATTTGTGCTACAGGAGATAGCATCGGTGTCCGATCAAATTAATTGGAATAGAAACATTTTTTTGAACTAAAATACCCTCAGTGACAATGTATACAATTTTTATAATCAACACGTTATTTCTTAAAATACTCATTCAAATAAATAATTAAATTTAACCCATACCTTCTCCTCTCTAGTATATTATATATAGCGTAAAGGGCCTCTCACTGTTAGAGCACCCGATACTTCTACTTCTTTGAAGCAAACGAGATACTGATGTATAATGCAATGAGGTGATGAACAGAAGAGATTCAGTATCGCACCGGCCTGTAAGCCCGGTACTTATGTTTAATTCAATGAGTGTGATGAACAGAGGAGGTCCAGTATTGCAACAAATGCAACGTCCTGTAATACAAGTAGATGGACCAGAAGTCCTCAACGAAAAAGAAAAAAAAAGGATTAGACAAGCTTCAGGTTTTATTACGAGAGGCATCGAGGATCCACAGACCACACTGTGATAAACTTTAAAAAATAAATTTATTTAATTTTTTAAATAACTTTCATATATAAAAATTTTAATAACTTTCATATATAAAAATTTTAGAAAAAACGTACCATTTAGCAGTTCGAAAAATAAACCCGTGATAAGTCACTTCTCTCTCCATTCTAAAAAAAATTAACTTCTACGTTTCAAACTTTGTTCTAAAATAAATCAATTTTTATTCTCTTTCCTACTTTTGGTTCATAAATCGAGAAATTTTATCCTTTCAAAATTCCTCGCCTACCTCACTCACCAATACTTGATGAGGTTATTTTAGTCATTTGTCTTCTTTTTTAATTTTTTCTTGGAGTCTAGAAATGGCTTTTTAAGGCAGAGGGAGTAGTCATAAGCTACAAAGAACGGTGCGTTAAATCTAGATAGAGCATAGTTAAATTAATTCCAGTCCCATCAAATGATAGAATCACTGTGATGATGTGGATCATGAAGTCACCGACACATTAGTTAGTATTAGTACGAGCACTTGCTCCGTAGGAGCTTTGTTTCATAATATAAGAAATGTTATTTTTCTAATTTGTTTTAAAATATAAAGAATTTTATAATTCTGAGACAATATTTTATTTTCTCTATCTATCAACTTTTATACTAGTTTATTTCTTACATATCATCTTTTGTACTATTTTATTTACCCCAATTATCATATTTTTATTACGATTTGTCCTTTTGCTATTTTCTTAATTTTTTTTAAAAAAGTATGATTTCTTATATTATAGAATGGAGAGAGTATTTCTCGTAATGCCACCGATCGCAAACTGGAGGCTTAGTCAAAATAGAAACAAAAGAAAGAAACCGGTGAACAAAATCATAAGCGTGAGAAACATCTAGGAGTCTTTCGGCTAGCACCACAGGATGGTGAGCTAGCCAGTCTACATTCAAAAGGCTCACTTCTCTTAATAAATTTTGATCTGAGAACCCCTCCTCTCGTGTGTTCAGTTTTCTTAAAAAAACCACAAGCGTGAACAGTTGAACATTGCACTTCTGAATGCAAAGAAATGTAGTAGTACTGACTACAATACTATACTAACGGTGTGTTCGGCAGCTCCTCTGGCAGCATCTTATTTTTCTCATTTACCGTGCGCACGTTTCCCAAAATGATCAACGGTGTGTTTTTTACATATTTTCTATATGCTTAAAAAAGCAAATAGATCAATTTTTCAAGTTTTTAATAGTAAATACTTAATTAATCACGTGCTAATGATGTTTCTCGTTTTCCGTGCCAGCTTATTTAAGCTTCAAAGAAGCCAGAAGGAACACAGGTTAAGGGAGTGTTGAAGGTGAGAAAAAAAAAGAAGAAGATCATGTAAAACGAGATGAACCATTAGCATATGATTAATTAGGTCTTAATTATTACAAACTTGAAAATTAGGTTTTTTTAATTTTTTAGAGCAACTTTTATGTAGAAATTTTTTTAAAAAAATACACATTATTTAGTAGTTCAGAAAGTATGCTCATGGAAAATGAGAGATTGTTCTACATTATTTAATAGAGATAAAGGTTTGAGAAGAAATGAATATAGTGCCTCTATTAAATAATATGTGGTTGAGAGTAGGAGGATAGTTAGACATAGGATGAAGAAAGATTTAAACGAAAGGTGATTAATAGGAAAGTAGCACTCTAGAGTAGTAATGTTTTTAAGGGCTTCTTTAAAACAAAACAATTTTAGAGGATTTTTGAAGGATTGGATTCCTATGGAAAGAATTTCTACGTGGTTCTTTGAAACATAGGAATAAACCTCTCAAATTTCTTTGAATTTCATTAGAATTGTCTTACATTATAGGGATTTTGGAGAATTTCCATCATGAGGTTCAACCAGTTGGAAATTTTTTTTTCTATCTCTCTTCTAATCCGTGTGTTTTCCTGCGTTCTATCCAAATAGCTATTGATGTATTTTTATGTTTTTTTATCCATAGAATTTGTGGTGCTAAAACACTTTAATTCTATGTTTTTTATATTCTTGTGTTTTAAAAATTCTATGTTCCAGGAAAGCTCTAGAACAAAATTTAAATCCTTGAATAACATGGGATGGAGGGAGTTCTATTTGGCATTTAACCAAAGTACTCCTATATGAATCAGTGAGTCGATTGAGGTTGGAGTATGCAGTGATTGAAGACGAGCAAGGAGGTCATGAAATGCGGTGCGGTCCCCCTCTCGTGGTTGTGGGGGAGGATGTAGGCTAGGCACGCAATGGCTAGTCGCATTTTATTTGTCATCCCGAGGCAAGCGATGGCACAGATTGCAGAGGCTGCCTCCCCATGCATCGCCTAGCACAGCACCGGCGCCATAGATCCGCAGAAGTAGCAGCAGCAAATCAGTGCAGAAAGCAACAAATTTGCTTACGAACGATTGATGCCGTCCATAATTGATCCAGTCATCTACACACAGCAACACAGGCCCCGGTTCTGAAATTACTTCTATCTGCTGCTTGATCCTAGTAGCAGCACTAGCCAACAGCAGATAGCAAGATTGTAAGAATCCCGATAGATACGGTAGTATCTTACTTATAAGCCAAAATAATATCGATCCTATCTAATATTAATTTTTATAGTATCTCAATCCTACTATTTATTTTCATATGATTCTATCGGATAAAACGTAGTATCCCGATCATATAATCGCTACAATTTATGAAAATATTATTTAAAATAAGGTGGATTGAAAATAATATGAATAAGTTTACTCAAATTTACAAAATATCAATTAAATTTATTAAAATCAATATTATAGGCTTTAATTTATACAATATATTACAAGTACTATATAAAAATATGTATTTTTTAAAATTTAATAGTATCCTGATCCTACGATAGAATTCTGATCTTATGATACTATCAGAAAAAAAAGATATAATCTAGTATCCTAATATTGATTACCTCGGCAGATAGCAGTACGTAGGCTACGTAGTAGGAGTACTTAGGGCATATTCGTTTCAGTTTTTGCCGAGGGCTTATAAACCGTACGTAAAAGGAAAAATAACATTAGCGTGTGATTAATTAAGTATTTATTATTAAAAACTTAAAAAATAGATCTATTTGATTTTTTAATGTACTTCCATATAGAAATTTCATTTAGAAGTTTTTATAAAAGATACACTATTTTACGTTTTAGAAAACGTGCTAACAAAAATTAAGTGAGAAGTTAAAAATAAGAAGAAGAAGCAAACAGCATGTTAGACTGTATGGAATGGACCCATCATTCCAGCATTATTATCATCGATTGCATCCACTACGCTACGCTAGATGCGAACCTGTAACTCGAGAGCGAACGAGGCGTTCATGATATTGATAGGCAGCATGCAGCTCAGCTTTGCACCCTTTTGCACGGTCCTCGATAAAGAGCAGCCGTGCACAGCCGCTGCACTGGGAGTGTGTGTGAGGTCTCTCTCCGTCGCCCGTCGCTTTGCGCGATTTCCTTTCGTTTCGTGCGCCAGACAACGGAGAAGCCGTCTGCGAGGTCACGGAACGCGCTGCAGAGAAGAGCAGTCAGGAATTTTTTTATTTTTATATTTATTATAAAAAAATTTACAAAACTACATTATCATTTCAAAAATTTACAAAAATATACTCCCGCCACCCTTTGGAAGGGCGATATCTCTGAAATCGCCCTACCCAGCAGGGCGACAAAAAATATGATGACGTGGCTGACGGCCGTGGGCCGCCAGGCGATATCTCTGAAATCGCCCTCCCAGAGGGCGATATGATGACGTGGCTGACGGCCGTTGGCCGGCGGCCCACGGCCGTCAGCCATTTTGCAGGCGGCCCCCCGGCCACCAATAAACCGCCCTCTGAGAGGGCGGCAAGGGGGCCGCCTGTAAAAATCCGGCTGGGGGGCCGGCCCTTTTACAAGAGGGCGGTTTATTGGTGGCCGCCTGCAAAATCTGTACCACCCGGACGGTCCCGCCACCCTATACGGCGGCCCTACTACAATCCGGACAGGCTACTTGATGCCGGCGGCCCAGAGTACTGTTCCGGACCGTCCGTACCCTATACGGACGGTCTGGGACCGGCTACTTTGCAGCGCGGCCCAGACAAAGATAAATACTGTCCGGACCGTAACCGCACTCTATATCACAAGGACGGTCCGGACTGTACAAATTGTGTTTTACAGTATATAGTCCGGACCACCATCGACACCCTAAACAACAAAAAATTCGCAACAAAAAAAAACAAAAAACCACAAACACGGTCCGCACTGTACAAATGGTTGTTTTGCGTTATAATAGTCTGGACCATCCTCATCCTGTCCGAAAACACAAAAAACAAAAAAAAAAAAACGGTACAACCACAACACAAAAATCCGAACAGGCATATCTGTAGCGGCAAGGAAGAGAAAGTCCCCACGCTGCACACAGTAGTAGTTACATCTCTACTTGATTATCTGTCTAAAATTCCCTAAGACACCTATAATAACGATAACTAGAAACGTTTGATGTGTCGTTTGTACTCTTACCCTGTATGGATAATTTCATTATGTTCGTATGCAATTACACGTATACACACAACCAAATGATCGGTTGTCACCGCTCAGAATGTACTTTCGCCGTAAAAATGAAACTGAAAAATTCATGTTTTTGATCAGTTTCGTCACAAACATAGATCGTAAACGATCGACGAGCGTAAATAAAGTAAAAGGGTTTCTTCAGTATACATAGAATTAAAAAAACATGATATACAACAGACAAACTATCACTGATGCCAACGTACTACGGGCCGGACCGTAACCTCTAGCCCTCTTTGTCTTCTTACCCTGCGCTCGCACCTGCCCCTGGAGTACGTCAGCCGGTCTGGTGGTACGGCACGGCCAGCGCGGGTTGTCTGCACGGGTGTGGCAGCTGGTGGGTCTGTGTCGTGGTGGCGGAGCTCTTCGAGCTGCGAGGCTGGTAGGTATCTCCTGGATCTCCTCGCCCGAGTCCTCCAAGTCGTCCCCTCGAAAGGATCGGTGCCCAACCGCTGCCGCGTGCGGCCTGCATGGAGGAGCCAGCGCCAGCAAACATCCCCGGTGCTATAGGAGTGGAACCATGTACACCAAAATATTGATAATTGCAAACCAAAATTGGCAAGGCAAAAATAAACTTTGATATAACCTGAAGGACCTCCTGTGGTGGCCCGAGGGGCAGTTGTCATGCCCACGCCCTGCGTGGAGGTGCCAGCGCCAGCAAACATCCCGACGCCTGTACAGTAGAACCATGTTCACCAAAATATTGATAATGCAAACCAAAATTTGCAAGGCCAAAAATAAACTTTGATATAACCTGAAGGACCTCCTGTGGTGGCCCGAGGGGCAGTTGTCATGCCCACGCCCTGCGTGGAGGTGCCAGCGCCAGCAAACATCGACGCTGTACAGTAGAACCATTTCACCAAAATATTGAATAATTGGCAAACCAAATTCTGCAAAGCAAAAATAAACTTTGATATAACCTGAAGGACTCCTGTGGTAGCCCGAGGGCAGTTGTCATGCCCAGCTGCGCGTGTGGTCGTCCGTGGTACACTCCATGCGTCGATGTGCTAGCTCCAGAGGGATGTAATACGGTGTAGCGAAAGCTGCAGGGAAGCATATTGATGTACAACAGTACATGTCGTAGTGTGAAACATGTTATGAACCGATGGTTAGTCCAATTTACCTCTGGAGGGGCCAGATGGCTGACTGGAACCCTGCAGTCGCACTCCTGCTCCTGCTCCTGTTCCTACTGGCCGTGGCTGTTGCTGCTGTACAACTACGGGAGGTACCTTATTGACCGTACGACAAGTGAGGGCACGAATTACTGTGAGCATCGCCTGACGAATCCTCCCGAAGGTCGTCCTCTGCTCATCGGCATTGAGCACAATCCCACTGTCCAATCGTCCGAACGCCGCGTTTACATCAGCCTGAACCTGTCGCGCTGCGTCGGCCTATTTCAGATGTGACGTGAACATGTGTTAGAACTGTAGACACATACAAAGGAAATAGCAAAGTGCAAAGATAATGTGACGTACCGCGCGGAAGTAGTCCTGGTCACGGTGTCTAGGATACGTGTCCGTCGTAGCGGCGACGTGTGGCTATGGATCATCTGGGGTGAACGTTACGCGTGTGCGGGTACGGGCCTGGTACCACGTGAGGTATGCTAGGTAGGCCTCCTCAGTGTGTGCATGTATGTCGTCGACCACCTCCTCTGTCGCCAACAACCAGTCGTCCACGTACTTCTGCAGTAGAGGATACCACTGAACACCGGCTGCATGTCCCCTACGATTATATCTATTTACAGAGAGTGCATTAGACTATATTAAATAGTTATAGTAGTAAACAAAGATCGCAGTTGTACTAACCGGTGCACATCGCGCGGCACATCGATCTGCACGGGCACAGGGGAGTACTGACGTAGTCCGAACTGTCGCAGCACGCGCTGCGGAGAGTGGGGCTCGACGAAGATGTCGAACACCAACGGCACTCTCGTCATCCAGCACGCCTGGTCGCGCGTGCAAAGAGTAGAGAGTCCGAGCGGTGCACGGGCCTCGATGGCCTGCGGACTATACGGCTCCCAGACGACGTCGCTGGGCAGCAGGCGATCGAACTCCAAAACGAATTCGGGATAGGCCCTCCTAACCTGCGTGTGGGCGTAACGACGCTGCAAAATAGGAAAATGTTAAACGTCAGTGTTTGCGCATAACTGCTAAATATAGAATTTCACATTTTGTACCTTACGTCGACACCATATGGTCCCCATAGTCGGACCATCCTCGGGCCACTGGCCGTACAATCCTCCAAGGCCGCCCTCGTAGGAAGAGTGCTGAATCAGAGGACGGCCTATTGCGAACCGCTCGGCCACCCATAGCTGCAGAAGGAGAGGGCAACCGGCGATAATCGCACCTGGATCGGTCTTTGTGCACGCGTCACAAAGAGCACGGTACGTCGCCGCTAGCACAACAGATCCCCAACTCCACTGCGGTACGCGGCCGTCCTCGCTGTCAGCGATCGCACGAGCGTAGTGGATCAGTCCCTTGTCTACTGCGTGCCCGTGAGTGTTGGTGAACATCACCCACCCGAATAGCCACAACAGGTATGCCTCCATGCTCCGCTGCACCGAGTAATCGTTGGCGTCATCGGCTAGCTTATCTGGCTGTAAAGGAAGATTATAGTCAGCAGCTCTGTTGCTTTGTAGATCAGATGATTGTGAATGAAAGGAATCCGCGACTTACGGTGAACTGTAACAGCCAAGCCTGCGAGGGCCGTTCGTGGTGTAAGGCGGTAGCGAACCCGGGTGTCCAAGTTCAGGTCGACGATGCACGGGCGCAAACCGAGCAGTGATGTCCTGCGACCAACCGTGCGCCCCGTCGATCGGGCCGACTGCGTCTCCTGCGAGGGGAAGTCCTAGCAGGTACGACACGTCCTGGAGTGTAGGAGTCATCTCGCCGCACGGTAGGTGGAACGTATGGGTCTCGGGTCTCCAGCGATCCACCAGTGCGGCCATAAGTGACCGATCAGCGTCCCATCGCTTGGCGGGATCTCTCTCGTCCGGTGCGGGCTCGACTAGCCTACACAGCGGAAGAAGTCCAGCCTCACACAACCTGCAGAATATAGCACTGTAATCAATATTGGGGAACATAGATATGCACAAATCATGTGAATGAATATTCGTACAGCTCTTACCTCTGACGGAACCGAGGATCTATCCGCAGGAGGTGACGTGAAGGCCGTGGACGGAAGGTGGGTAAGTGGGCACCCTCCACGGCTGACAGGTAAGACCGGTGGGACCGGTCGAGACCTCGGTCCAACAGCTCCGGTGTATCGTACGTCATACCTGCATGCAAATAGAGAGTTAGCGTTAATTATTGTTAAAGTTTATAGCATTGTTACATGATAATAAAAAACAATAGGACAGTACATATCTTCTATAACAAAGAAGTAGTATAGACTTACACTACACCGTAACACCACTAATTGTTCGAGAACGCCTAAGACAGGGTCGTCTAGAAGTTGTGCCTTCACCCGTAGGACGCCTGCCATCAGCGGCTGAACCCGACGGTCCAGCTTCCGCCGCACTTGGACCGGTTGCATCCTTTGGACATTTCTTATATGTATGACCTGTTTGGTCACACCTTGAACAACGTTTATGCCTTCCACCGGCTTCTGATTCATCCATGTCATTATGGATGCGTCTTGTCTTGCGGCGACCTCGTATATTCCTCAATTTTGTTGGGTCAGGAATGTACATAGCTTGAGGATGGTCCATAGTAAATGTACCCGCAATACCGAAACCGTATATCTCTTCGCTCCAGGTATTATAGATTGCTTCTTTCCTGAAATAAGGTGAGACAAAATAGCGTGCTTCTATCCCGCACTCACCGCTCGCGGCAATAACGTGAGAGCATGGCTTGTGGAGCAGAGTAGGTTTGCGGCACGACCACTTGCAGGTCCCGTCTTCCTTCAGCACACACTCCTGCACAACTTTTTTACGGAAGATTCCGCGCATGCCCTTGTTGATACACAATATTTCAAATCTGTGTTCTTGTGTGCCTTGAGGTACAACACGATGTCTTCGGGCCTTTTTACTTTTATCTTGCAGATACTTCGTCAGTGGTGTGCCAAAGAAAAGATTATTGTCCGTCATTGAGGGCCTAACTGCTCTGAACCGATCTCTGAAGTACTTTGATGTGCCATGCAAGATAAATTCAACTATGCCAACAAGTGGGAGCCCTCGAACACCACGCATCACCCAGTTATAAACCTCTGCCAAATTTGTGGTCATTATGCCAAACCGAGAACCATCCTTGTCATACAACAATGTCCATTTCTCCTTTGGCTCATTCTCAATCCAATCTGAAAATTTTCTAACTGAGGATGCAGACCTTCTTCTCATATGAGGTCCGTCAGTTGATAGAGATTCAAGAGCTTGTGGAGCCACATCCCCTCCAATGGTAGCCCTCCTGGACTGCTCATCTGTTAGTTTAGAGGTCAGCTCATCCAACCTCCTCCAAAGCTCATTGAATTTCTTCTCTTGATTCTGGACGCAAAGCCTCTTAAAAAGATCCATAAGGTGCTTATTCTTAAATTGTCTGTAGAAATTAGCACCCATATGACGCATGCACCATCTGCTTTGGACATCAGACCACCTTGGTGTATATCCCTTCTCAACACATCCATATCTCAATTCCTCAATTGCACGCAGCAAGCCGGCGTTACGGTCATGTATAAGGCATACGTCTGGTCTCATCCGTACAACTGCAGACTTAACCCTTTCTAAAAACCAATACCAGCTATCAGTGTTCTCACTCTCAACAAAAGCAAAAGCAATTGGTAGAACTTGGTTGTTTCCATCAACTCCAATTGCTGTTAAGATCTGCCCTCTGTACTTTCCGGTCAGAAATGTCCCATCGATGCAGAGGATGGGACGACAATGGACAAATGCTTGAATGCAAGCCCCTAATGCAAAGAATACTCGTTGCAACACACTTTTATTACCATGGTGAATTGATGGAAAGGCTTTTAGGTCGTAGCACGTCTCCGGATTCCTCTGAAGAATACAGCCTAACAGACGAGGCAAATTATCATAGGATGCTTCAAATGTGCCAAATCTCATCTCTACAACCTTCTGTTTTGCCCTCCAAGCCTTATCATAGCTAATTGTGTATTTAAATTTCTCTTCAATATGTCTAACAATTGACCTTGGTTCGTACCCCATATTGTTAATAATATAGGAGTACATCTCTGTCGCAACAAATGCAGATGTCATGTTTCTGTGATATTTTTCAACACCGGGTAAATAACATGAATGCTCAGTCACGATTGAAACTTGCCAATAATCTTTCCATTTACCATGGACACCCATCCTTCATGCACTTTACTTCATAGACTGATTTGCTTGACTTCACAACTGAGAACTCCCTTTGAAGTGACACGGTCCATTGTTTTACTGCCTCCTTTAAATCCTCTACATATGCATACTTAGCCCCTTGGATGACCTCATTTTCCTTGTACTCCCATGACACATGATGTCCCTCGGAGATAGAAAGCCTAGAGAAGTCCTGGTTGCTCCATTCTGCAGGCATCATGGTGTCCTCGTCAGACGAATCATCCTGCTCTGCTTGCTCGTTTTCAGAATCTTCCCTATCCATTTCTTCGACGATTCTGTTGATTTGTTCTCCCTCATCTGCCACACCTGTTGGCTGTCTATCTTCTTCATTCCCTTCTTCATTCCCTTCTTCATTTTCTTCCATTGTTTCGCTATTACCTCCCGCCGTACTTGGACCCTCATCATCTTGTACGGGCATTGCACCAGCAGTGTTTTCTTTCTCATATATCGACACAAGTATGCCCAGTGGCCAACCACATTGGAATGCATTCTCCACATACCATCTCCAAGTGGTAGTGCAATCCACCGGCATCAGTTCCCAAAAAAACCTTCAGCTGCACGACTGACTACTACATACAAGGTTATTGCGCTGAGCTCGGGGTTCAATCGAAACCCTCGCATCAGCCAGTTGTACACTGACCCAAAACTTCTCTCAGCTGGTCTATCAATCCCCTTAGCCGTTGAACTAAAATCCGACAGATCTGCCCCTTCTGGACCATATCTAACATTCCCTTGCCCGTGAAATAACTGAAATATCACCTTATTTGACATTTCTGTTGATGAAAAAATTCAGTTAAACTAGATACCAATATTTTCCTCACATCTCTACAAAAATTAAATCATCTAACACATTAACTAAAGACCTACAGATCTACGAGTAAAAACTTATTTTCATATAGTACTATACACATAACCAGTACAATACTACATTAATTTATGTATAGAAATAGAAATTACAAATAGATAATAGATTTTACCTGCAGACAAATCAGTAAGCTGACAGAGCTTCGCTGCTTTCGTTCAGGCTCGCTCTCAGCTCTCTCTTTTTTTTTCTGTAATTTCAGTGAATTTTATGACATTTTTGGAGTTGGGGAGGGGGTTTTATACTGCCCGGGCTAAAAACCGCCCTCTGAGAGGGCGGTTTTGTGTGGCCGGGGGGGCCGCCTGCAAAATGACTGACGGCCGTGGGCCGCCGGCCAACGGCCGTCAGCCACGTCATCATATCGCCCTCTGGGAGGGCGATTTCAGAGATATCGCCCTCCCAAAGGGCGGCGGGAGTATATTTTTGTAAATTTTTGAAATGAAAATGTAGTTTTGTAAATTTTTTATTAAATAAATATAAAAATAAAAAAATTCGAGCAGTCAGCAAAACGCAGTCCGTGATTCGGCCCAACTTATGTTTGGGGCTGAGATTCGCGTAAACTCTGAACTAAGAGTTTGCTGTTCTAGGCCCTAAATTGAGCCCAACACACCAATCTGGGCAGGGTTTGTGGGCTGACTTCTGGCGGTGGGGCTATCTCTCGCGGGCACAGCACGCCGCAGCCACCCCAGCCGTATTTCATTAAGCACTAATCATAATTATTAGTGTTTAATGATTCTTAATTATAAAAAAATACATAAATAAGCAGAGTTAAAAGTTTTAGATTTCAATTGAAAGTTTTAAAAATCTAATTAAATTTTTTTAAATTTTTGGTTGATAATTTCAAATTTTGAGTAGATTTTTTAAATTATTAGTTCATAGTTTTTAAATTTAAGTTGAAAGTTTTGAAAATTGAATTGAAAGTTTTAAAATTAGATATGAAAGTTTCAAATTATTAGTATAAATTTTACTCAATTTTTTCAATTTTTAATATATTTTTTAATATTATTATTTTTAATTGTTTTTAACCGTGGTGTACGGACTGCTGCGCGTAGCAGCTTTGCCGGACTTCTGGTGGCCTCCTGGGATCCGGCTACTGCTTCCAGACAGAGAGCCTGCCTGCCAGATCATCGGATCAGCTGCACCCCTGTACCAACCACAGTGACAAGGCGGCCTTGCATGCATGAGTCCATCCAAAATTGCAAGGCATTTCGAGGTGCGCCGCGCCGGCCTGACGTGACAGCACACCAAACGACTGAACTGACACATGCAATTTTTTCTCTGAAATTCTTTTGTGAAATGCGTAGCCGTATTTAGAGCAAAACAAGAGTTCGCGAGGGCGAATTCTGTGTCACGCTGTCACGTACCTCACCGTGCGCCGCACAAGGCAGAATTTTTCGTTTCTGGGAAGAAATAGTCAGAGCCCGAGAGACCAGGACGGTATATATTATTCCATCGCAGCGCCTGCGCGCGCGTCGCAAAACTCACACTCTGCATGTAACGAACTCGCACGGAGCCGGAGGCGGATCTCCTCTCGATCGCATCGATCCAAGAGGGAGCTAAACAAACCCGACCGATCAGCTCCTCGCCGGCCGGCGACCCGCCGCCGCCATGATATCGTGGCACGAGTTGTACATGGTGCTGTCGGCGGTGGTGCCGCTGTACGTGGCGATGATCCTGGCGTACGGCTCGGTGCGGTGGTGGGGCGTCCTCACGCCGGACCAGTGCTCCGGCATCAACCGCTTCGTCGCCGTCATTGCCGTCCCGCTCCTCTCCTTCCACTTCATCTCCACCAGCGACCCCTACGCCATGAACCTCCGCTTCGTCGCCGCCGACACGCTGCAGAAGGTGCTCGTCCTTGCCGCGCTCGCTGTCTGGTCGCGCTTCCCCGCGCTGTCGGCGGCGTGGGCGCCGCTCGACTGGTCCATCACGCTCTTCTCCGTCTCCTCGCTGCCAAACACGCTCGTCATGGGGATACCACTCCTCGTCTCCATGTACGGCCCTTACTCCGGCGACCTCATGGTCCAGATCGTCGTGCTCCAGTCGATCATCTGGTACACGCTCCTGCTCTTCCTCTTCGAGTTCCGCGCCGCGCGGGTGCTCATCGCGGCCCAGTTCCCGGACACCGCGGCGTCCATCTCCGCCGTGCACGTCGACCCGGACGTCGTGTCCCTCGAGGGCAGCCAGGCGGAGGCGCACGCCGAGGTGGCGCCCGACGGGAAGCTGCGCATGATCGTGCGCCGGTCGTCGGTGTCGAGGCGATCCCTCGCCGTCGCCACGCCGCGGCCGTCGAACCTGACCGGCGTGGAGATCTACTCGGTGAGCTCGTCGCGGAACGCCACCCCGAGGGGATCCACCTTCACTCTCGCCGACATCCCCGGCCACCATCCACCGAACAGTGCGCTGCGCGCGTCCAGCTTCGGCGCCGCGGACCTCTTCTCGCTGCACTCTTCGTCGAGGCATCACACGCCAAGGCCGTCCAGCTTTGAAGAGCACGTGGCGGCGCGGGCCAGAGCATCCGCGACGGTGGCGCCCAGCAATGACCTCAAGGACGCGCACATGTTCGAGTGGAGCTCCGGCGCTTCCGCTGCGTCGGAGGTGAGCGGCCTGCCGGTGTTCCGCAGTGGCACAGAGATGCGCCGGCTAGTCCCCGCCGACGCACCCTCCATTTCCTCGTCGAGAGGTCAACCTCCACACATCTCCAACCTCCCCTAGATCCCACGAGAACCACTAATCAATCCAACAAATCGTACATTTTCTCTTCAGTGATCCGGCCGCCGGGAGCAACGGGCGGGGAGCGCGCGGCGAGCTTCAACAAGGCCGTGGCCGGGCAGGACGAACTAGCGAAGCTGGAGGCCGGCCCCAAGACGGAGCAGCAGACGGCGCCGACGAAGGACGGCGGCGCCGGCGAGGAGAGGACGACGGGAGGACAGCAGACGGCGCCGGCCGGCGTGATGACGCGTCTCATCCTCACCACGGTTTGGCGCAGGTTGATCCGGAACCCCAACACGTACGCCAGCCTCTTCGGCCTCACTTGGTCGCTCATCGCGTTCCGGTAAATCAAGCTCCTCATTGCTGTTGTTACTCACGTTCGATCAATCAGTTAGCCGGGAATTGGGTTCAGTTCAGTGTTGATGCTGTAATGAGCAATGTTGCATTGCTGCAGGTTCCACATCAAGATGCCAATCATAGTAGCCAAGTCAATCTCCATACTGTCCGATGCAGGGTTGGGGATGGCCATGTTTAGCTTAGGTAAGTTCGATTCATCACCATCTCTGCTCTAGGACTGTATTTGGTTCAGAGAAGTGCAAGTCTCTAAACTGAACCTTCCGTTCAGGATTGTTCATGGCCATGCAACCGAAGATCATCGCCTGCGGCAAGTCCGTGGCGGTGGTCAGCATGGCCATCCGCTTCCTCGTCGGCCCCGCCATCATGGCCGCCGCGTCCGCCGCCGTCGGCCTCCGAGGCACGCTCTTGCGTATCGCCATTGTTCAGGTAAGTCAATGATCTCTGAAACTGCCTTGCATTCTTGGTTGGGTTTTTACACAGTGAGCCAAATCAAGACGCTGACTACAAGTGCACTGCATGTTTGTTAGGCCGCTCTGCCACAAGGAATCGTGCCATTTGTGTTCGCTAAGGAATACAATCTCCATGCTGCCATCCTTTGCACTCTGTAAGTCAGTACAGTTGCCCTGAAAATTGCAAGTACATGACTGTCAACTGTTCAAGATTGAACGTGTCAAATATTTTCATCGTTTGCAGGGTCATATTTGGCATGCTAATAGCTCTTCCGATCACATTGGTCTACTATATTATTCTTGGACTGCTATGAACTGATCAAGAACTATAGTGCAAAAGCTTACACGTGGCAGAGATCTGGAACGCAGAACCGCTGATGGACGGCACATGTTCTGCCGTACGTACCTAAGCTTAAGCTTGATTTAGTCTAAACAAACTGTAAATCACTTCTCATCATGTATGAACTGTTCGTGCAGCTGTACTTCCTAACTTGACATCCCTCCATGGAACTCCCTCGTCTAGTGTTATATTTGAAGAGCTTACCATCTGATAGTTGCTGACTGCTGGACCAATGGAATAACATACGCGAAAACAACAGCTGAATCGATGTAATAGTTTGTTCATTGTCCATATCTTCCTTCTGTGTTCTTCTGATCCGATGCTTGCAGAACTTTTTTTTTTTTTTGCCATCTGTAATCTCAACAGAGCTTCTTTCTAAAACTTTAGTAGAGTATATGATAAGCTGGCTCGTAAGTTGTAGCCACTAGGAACTACTCCCAGTGAACGTTCAGTTCAGTTGTTCAGAGATTAACCATGCATGCTGATCCACAAAATATGTCGGTCAAGAGAGAAATAAAAAAAAGAGTTTAAGATGTTTATTATCTGTTTAATCCCAAATAACATGACTGGCTAATGATTGCTCAAAACAAAAACATGGCTGGCTAAACTGAAGCTGATCTAAACAACAGTCAACCCTCATGAACAACAACGAAAATCGACAGAATTCAAAAGAAATAAAGCACTAAAGAATTAAAGATAAACAGTATCCAAGTTCCATTGACACTAATCTTTCCATGCTCATTCTTCATCAATTTCCTACAAGATGACGGCTGTGACTTATCAGTGATCATGACATGGCCGAATCTTGTAGTATCCCTCTTATGCTCTTGGCATGAGCAAGTCGGAGTGCTCCTCACGGGAGCCAAGCCTTGATAGCAGATCAGCAGTGCCGGGCTGCAGCTGCAATTGCAGTGCCCTGAGCTCCTCAACCTGGAGCTGGAGGCGGCAGTTCTCCTCTTTCAGTACGCCAAAGCCTTCCTTCAGATACTCGCACTCCATCTCGGAGGATTTCTGCTTCGACCTGAGCAGGTAACAACATCTATCACACTACTGTAGGTTTGTGAAGATTAATCTGAAAGATACTAGCGACAGCATAACAGTCACTGTATGATGAGCTCTGAAAGAAATCTATCTAGATTGCTAACTTTGTACTGCTGTTTGTCAAAATGGAGGGCTTTCTTCTAGGGCAAAATCACTAACGCCCAGTAGAGCCGTGCAATGGTTCAGACACCGTAAGTTTCAAAATAAAAGGTTCAGAGTCCAGAATGAAAGTCTGAACCATTGCACGGCTATAATTTTATTTCAGTACTGCATCACAGCTCATCTAGAGCTACTGGCATAACCTTAACTATCGTAAAGCGCGATCAGAATATTCAAACAAACCATTTGCACTAGATACCACTACCACGTCAAAGATCATACAGATAAGCTTTATCACGTCGAAAAAAAAAAGATAAGATTTATCTCTTTCTTTGGAAGGTGGTATATAAGCTTAGTCTTCAGAACAGATGGTAATAAATCAATAAGCGAAAGCCAGAACTAGAATAACGCATATATGTAAGAAAGAATGCATATAAGAGAACATTTTAATTAGTGAGAACATTGAAAAAGCTTCTCCTAATTACCTTGACCTGCGGTTGCGGAACCAGGCATCCACCTGCTTTTTCTGAAGATTCAGTCGATCAGCCAACTCCTTCTTTTGTTTCTGAAAACGTTCCATTAAATTTCCTAGAGCGTAAGTGACTGGTATCCATTGACCATGAACAATCGAGCAACTAATTATTAAAAAAATGGTCAAGCCAAGTAGTATAACTGCTCGACCTGTGCTTGGTCCAATACAGCCAGGAATCATGAATTCTAGTGTAGCAATATACAACACAAACACAAACATTCACTAGTTGTATCCTTGTATTTCACATGAGAAGATAACTCAATCTATCTATACCTACTTTAACTGCGCACATTGAAAGAGCTTTGACGTTAACTAGAAAGATATGCCACTTGGATTGGGTGGATTGAATTACCATGACAATCAATCATATTCATTAAAAGCACGATATAATTAAGACTCCAAAGTGAACACAACTCGCTATTTATTTATTATGAAAATTTGAAATTATTAAATCATGAAAAAGCCATAACCAAGACTCAAAACCAAGTACAACATTTTAGAATTATTAAATAATGGAAAAGTTATAAACGATACTCCAAACCGTGCACAATTCAATATTTATTAATTACGAATTCCTTATTAAATCATGGAAAATTTATAATTGGGATTCTAATTAAATTGAGTAAACCTCTTTGTTATTAATTTCGAATGTCATCATTATTATTTAATCATAAAAATGCCATATAGAGACTCCAAACAAAGTATAACTAGATATCTATTAATTACAAATTTCGGAATTATTTTGAATTATGAAATCCTACAGTTGAAACTCTGAACAAATACAATTAGGTGCCTGTTAATTCTGAATTTATCCGTTAACTTAAGAAAAATACTAAATAGAAACTTAAAATTCTTAAATTACGAAAACGGGAAATAGCATAAGACATATTAGGATGGACCCTATATTAGGTTGAATCTTTGCAGCTAATTTTATTTTTTGTACTATAAATAAAAATATTTTTCTTTGAACTTTGAAGCAAAATTTACATATAGCTTTTAATAAAATTTAAGAACCAATTTTTGGCATATGATCATTTTTTTTAATATTCATAACAATAGCCCATGCTTTGCATATATTGGTGACTAGTATGAACTAATATGTGATCTATCAAAACAAATATTCGATGAATATTTCAAGCACATGCATATGATTGTACAAAATACTAGTGAAGAAATTAAACTTGCTTGATCTAATGGTCCATGAATCCCTTCTTTACGCATAGATCGAATTCTGATCTACTATATTTAAGAAATCAATAAATTAATGAACTCGAAATGCTGTGATGAGTGTATATATTGAAATTAAACTAAAAAAGAAACATGCTTACAGAGTCAATTGTATGATTTAGGCGATAAAATTCGTCAAGTTGCTTGGCGTGCTCCCTAGAAAGCCGCGTATGCTTAGAGCTATTGTGCCTAATGCTGCCTCTCTCCTCCTCTTCCTGCACCTCTACGATGGCAACTTGCTTCAGCTGCTGGCTCAAGTCCAGGTGAACGGGCAGTTCCCTCGCGTTCTCGTTGTTGCGCCCACTACTACTACCACCATCTGCATATACACATGTACACGGAATCAGAGGAGACCAATGCAAGCAAATATTCACCCATACAATAATCTTGGTGGCATGGAGATAAGAAGGAAATTAAGGTTTTGGACATGCTCGGTTGCATTGCGACCTTACCGAAGAAGGGGTTGAGGGCATGGCCAGGAACAGCAATGGAGAGCTTCAAGATTCCCATAGGCTCCATCAATCGATTGCGATTGCAAGGAAGGCAGCGATCTGGTGGAAAGGAACGAATCTGAAGAGAAGCTAGGAGAGACGGCTAGATGGGTGGCTGGAGGGGTTGGTTTTATGGGAGGGTGCGGAGAGTTATACATGGATGCGCTTTATTTCTGGATGAGAAACGATATATTGGCGTAATGGTTCCTATTTTCTTTCTTCAAATAATTCTGCTAAGTTTGGGTGGTGATAGATATCGTTTGGTTCGCTTGGATTGATATTATTTACTCATTTTATAATAACGATTTTAAGTACAACAATCAGTGTCTAAAGATGGGCTACGTACAAGTATGTTTATGTGAGGGGAATGCCATTATTCTCCCATGAAATAAAAGTGCAAAACTTTTTTAGTAGAACAGTGGTAACCATTGACTTATTAATATTGTTTTGAATTTTACAAGTATTTGAAGTTAAAGAGTAAGTGTCTAGAAATGATTTGCATCTATATATGTGAAATGTCTATTAAACTAAAGAGGAATGTGATATGTTCCCATGGAATAAAAGTAAGAAGGCTTTTAAGAAAACAATAGTAATTATTAACTCATATACACATGGATTTTTATTTACTTACTATATGATAAACTTAATTTGCCTAAAAGAATCTTTAAATGAGATGATCTGGTGGTTAGTTTGATGCATCTGAGTATATCTATCTTTTTATTCCAATCCTTTTTTAGGGGTAGCTACAACGGCTATGCTTATTTTTTAGAAGCATTAATTTTGCTCAAGCTATTCATTGCACTAGAAAAAAAAAAGTTTCTAGACGTGCGCGCCTAGACGTTGCCTTCAAAAAATAGGGAAAAAAACGACTAGACGTCATACCAACAGGAACTAGCGGTACCTTTTTTTCGAGACAATAGGTCCATCATTCCATGGGACCCTGTTTATATTGCAAGCAGAGTAGAGATATAAAACTTGTCCACTTTATTACAATTTTCAACCTTTCTAAATTTTAACATTATCAAAATTTGATAAGACATTAAACTAAATATACCATTATTAACACAACCCTATTAAATTTTAGTAATTTAGAACTTTCTACTCTAAACTTTTACATAATTTGGTAAAGTCTCCAAAACACCACCCCATCTATCATCCTAACCAAAATTAGTATTACTAAAGTTTGGTTTTTTTTTCAGCAATGAAATCAGGTACCGTTCAAAGGTGAGTGTTAGGGGTAAAAACTCCCTCGTTTTCCGTGAGCACGCTTCCCGAACTGCTAAATGTTGTGTTTTTTTATAAAATTTTGTCACACCCCAATCCGGCACCGCCGTACAACAGTACCAATAGGGCGTGCCGAGGAATACAACGTGAACTGCCTTCCCGCGGAACCGTGATACCAATACCAGTCCTAAGAATCAGCGCTGGTATCCACGGCAATCAGACGTGCATCATTACAATACCTTAAATAAATAAATAAATAATAACATAGACATATAACTTAACTTACGTTGCAGCTTCGGACAAGCCGAAGACAGCAACGAACAACACAGAGACAACGGTAGCAGCGGACCAACGGACTAAGTCCCAACACACAGGCAACGTCTGGGAACCAGGACGAAACCCTAATCTTCATTCACTGACTCCAGCATCCAGCTATAGGCCGGCCCGGGTGAATCTATATATAGGAGAGCAAGGGTGAGTACTTACGTACTCAGCGAGCCAGGGAACTTAGGTGGTTGTTGCACAGCTTCAAAGAGAGACTTGTTAAATTTTACAATCTGTTTGGTGTTAAATCTTTTGTAAAATCTTACTAGTGTGTGCTTTCTCAACAATCAGGGCGAGGTAGGAGTCTCACCGATCGCTCCTGGCGGAGTTGAGTTGTATCAATCTTGAATCGCGCAACTCTCAAGAGTGGCCTCCAGGATCCAGCGCCATCAGCAGCTGAATCCAACCTCATTAGCGCCACAGCCTTGCCGTCCATGAAAGCTCCACAACATTTCCGAAACTCGGAAAATTCCATCCACAAAACACATTCAGCAGGCAAGCATTTGTCAAGCAGAACTACGTTAAGCGAATCACCTCACATCCGCCAAAAAATTGATCGTCGGCACAGCTGTTTCAATAGTTTAACCTCTGTGCAGAAGGGTACACTTTACCCACACGACGCGCTCACTCTAGTACCATCTCACACACCATTGGGTCGATTTGGTGACGTAGAGGTTTCACAACAAGGCATTTCCCAAACCTTCCAGGTTACCCCATGCCACTGGAGGGGTCCTTAGCACCAACGACAGGGCGGTAGGTCCGAGATCATGCTTGTGCCAGGAAACGCCAGGAGCACGCCCCGATGCTCTCCCGCACGATCCACAGTCCATTGGTACACAAGGCATCCCTGGGAGACTAGTTTCTCAGCCAGGAGTAGTCCCATAACACTCATGTGGTTGTACTGTTGTATGGCTATTCGGATGAAATTCCAAAGGGATCGGTCCTTAGCTGCAGTGCGGGAGACTTATCCTGCTGGCACGATCCCCGCACCGCGGTTTTCACAAACCATTTTATTTTTAAGGCACTGACCCAAGTGTCGGGTTTTCCAAAGTTTCATAAACCTAAGTTTTTACCTCATAATCATTTTTAAAATTTGATAGGAATCACGATACCATGCCCATCGGCACGGATACCGGGATCTATCAAGGGTGGTGACAAAGAGGTATAAGGGATTCTTAATCAATTAAGGAAGTCATGCAGCAAATAGGTTGGTGGCCCGTTGGTCGGCTTGTGACCGCGGTCAAGAAATAGTAACAGTGTAATCTAGTGTATGCGATTTGTCAAATAAAATACTTAGTTCTGAAATTATGGGCTCGAGATGATCAATGAATGACATTGGCTTGCTCTAGGTCTTCACTGGTCTTCGAGGATCGTCGTGAAATCGGCTCCGAAACGAAATTTTCGGCGACATTACTATACGCAAACACACAAAAATCTACACAAAGACTAGGAAACAGATCCTATTTAGTGCTAATAATAGTGCCATTCAATAGATCTCAATTTTAGAAAATTTGGTGGAGTTGAACGGAGTCCAATCGGAGTCACGGATTGAAAGATATGATTTCCGAATATTAATATGAATTTTTGGATCACTGGAAGAAGGATTATATTTAATTTCCGGAAAATATCTCGGGAAAGGTACGAGGAATAGATCTCATGTTTAGAACATCACTGGAGTTGGGATGGAGTCAATCAGGTCAACGGATAAAAAGATATTGATTTTCAAAGATTAGTTGAATTTTGGAATTGAGTAAAAGGATTATTTAATCTCTGGAAGAGGGGTCACTGACGCGTGGGACCACTGGTGCATTGGGCCCACGGTTTAGTGGAACAGAGGGGAGCAATTGGACCATTGGATCACTGACAGATGGGCCTCCTGACATCTATGGCCCATCGAACAGGGACACAAGGGAGATCTCTGGTTATTGGGCCCGGCTGGCAGCTGCATAGGGAGAGGGGGCCACTGCGGCTGGGGAGGGCTCGGTGGTCACGGGAGTAAAGTGGCACGGCTCGGCTCGGCTCTCACTCAAAAACGTGACCAAGGGCAAAGACGATGCATAGTGTTGGCAAATCTGACGGCTGACGACGCTCGAAAGCAACTTCGGCGAGCGGCGGTGGGGAGAGGAGCGGTCGGAGCCGAGTGGGAGAACGGCGTCCACGGCGACCGGGCTTCAGAGGACGACTGAGCTCGGGGACAACGACGCGGCGGCAATGGTGACCGAGCGGAAGGCCAAACTGCTTAATAGGCAAGGCGGCGAAGGGAGAACAGGAGTAAGGGGGCTCTCGGATGGCCTTTTTATAGGCGAGGAGGGGAATGGCTAGGGCGGTAGGGCACGCTCAGAATTTCCTGTGCCCAATCATGGAGGTGAGAGGGAGGAAGGGCGCCTAGGCGAAATTCTCACGCGGCGAGGGATTTGGATCGGCGGTGGGGATGCGTCGAAGTGGTGGAGGCGGGTATCGGGCGGCCATTTTTGAAATCCAACGTGTGGGCTCTAGGGGCATGGAAGGACGACGATGACGTCGGCGGAGCGGAACTCTTTTTGACCGGGACCATGGCGGGAGAGGAATGCGCCTCGGGGAATCATGCCATCGTGGGCTCGGTCAAAAAGGGAAAGGAAGGGGAAGGGGAAAAAGCGGAACGGACGCGGCGGCAAGTGTTCAACTATTTACGTCCACGAATTGGCGGCTAGCGGGGTCGGCGAGGCCACGGTGATGTCGGGCGGCGCACGGGAGGCCGTAGAGACATACGGTCGAACGACTTCTAGGCGCGAGCCGGGACGGGGAACGGGAGCGGAGGAGGAAGATAAACAGTGCGGCGGGATCGGACGGCTGGCGTGCAACACGGGCGAAGATCCGACGGCTCAGAGGTTAAAGAGGAATCGGAACGTCGGGCGAAGCTACAGTGGGGCACGCGCGGGAACACGCCGGTAGAAATCCGCGATTCGGCACGGCTCACCGTGGTGTGGGTGTGATGAAGGGAATCGAACGGCGACGATGCGGCTCGGGAGACACGCGGCGAGCAATCGAGCGGGGGCGGCGTCCGCGCGCGGTGCAACACACAGAGGAGATCAACGGCGTGGCGGGCGGCTTGGACGCGTGGCGCCCATCTGGGAGAGCGCCAGCTTTGTGCTGCTTGGGCCGGGGAAAGGAGGAATGGAGGCCCAGAGGAACAGTGGGATTTCACTTTTTCCAGGGATTTTTCTAGAGGAGCTTTGGGAGGTTTTCAAAAGGATTTTGGATTCAAAAATTCATATTTGAATTCAGCAAAATTCTAGGGAGTCTAGGGGTGAATTTTCGATGAATAATTTTGGTATTTGGAGGGGGTTTTTCATTAGGGTGTTTCTGAGGATTTCTGCGAGGATCCAAAAAGAGGATTAAATTTGAATTACAATTTTTAATTCGAATCTTTGGAGAATTGCTCAGGGGAGTTTTGATGAGGGTTGATGCACGTAGATACTCCGGTCTGTATATATAGGTGTATACTCAGGGATATATATACATATATATGGTACACAGTATATATATATAGTGGTGTAGACGGAGAGGGTTCGAATAGGGGCTCGACACCCAAGTCGTGTTATTTAACTCGGGGTTTCTCAAGGATTCAAGGGAGAGAGGAGACAAGGGGATTCACGGGAGAATTCGAAAGGGAAATTTAGGGTTCAGACTCGGATTTTTGGAACGGACATTGAAGCGGAGATTTACAGAGGGAAAGATCAGGAACTCGCCGTTAGGGTTTTTGGAGCAGAGTTCGATGTCGGTGAGTCGAGATCAAAGATTATTGTAGAGCGGAGGGTTTTTGAGAGGATGGATTGTCAAGATCAAGGACGGGAAAGCAAATCGAGATCCAGGCACGACATACAACACAGCACACAAGATCGAAATTTTCACAGGTAGTTTTTAGCGAAATATTGTTTAAAGTCTCACTGAAAGCGGGGCGTTACATTTTCTATCTAAAAGTTGCTTTAAAAATTAAATAAATCAAAATTTCAAGTTTGTAATAATTAAAACTTAATTAATCATGCACTAATAGCTTGTCTCGTTTTGCGTGTGCTAAAAATTTCACCTAAACTTGCAGCTCTGAAGAAGCCTAAGCCCATAGCTTCGCTTGTGCTGCCGCTAGAGGTACTTGTTACCGCCGTGCCTATTTAAGGCTTCATTTGAATCTGCTTTTCGGCTGAAATTTTTGGCCGCACACGAAATGAGACAAGCTATTAGCGCATAATTAATTAAGTATTAATTATTTTAAACTTAAAAATTAGATTAATATGATTCTTTTAAGAAACTTTTATATAGAAATTTTTTGCAAAAAGCATATCATTTAGCCGTTCGAAAAACGTGCTCACGGAGAACCATGAAGTAGTAGCCCAACCGAATCCCAGTTCGAACGCACCCTAAGTGGTTCTCCTCCTTGCCTCGATGGCCTCGCGGCCTGCAGCGTAGTATGGGCCGTTAGGCGACCGGTTCTCATGAGGAGAGCTCAAGCATTAGCAGTGCCTGGGCCGCGCGGCGACTAAAGGGGGCCGAGAGGCGGAAAACCCCATGAACGGTTAATGGGCCTCAACCATTCCGCTTGGGTAGCGACTCGCGAGGTAATAGGGATTGGGCTTGCCACCTGCCGAACCAACCCACGCGATGCAACGGCATGGTGCCCGCTGCATCCCATCCCTCCCGTGACATCTCGCCTCCGCTTGCGTGCGTGCGCGGTGTGCCCCGTGACACTAGATTTTTTTCACATTTTAGTCCTTTCTCGGTGCCGAGGTCCAACATCTCAGCTGGCGCTGATACCCTTACCCCCCGCGGCAGTGCTGACGTGGAGGGGTCGGCGCTAAAGAGACTGACACTAAGGTCCTATTTGTAAATAACTTATTTTACAAACAAACCATCAGAAATGGTTAAAATGTAAATAAATTATTTACATATAGGTTCTCGATACCAAAGAGACGGACATCGAGGACTTATTTGTAAAATAATCTTTGGCGCCACCGCCGACCCCCTTCACGTTAGTGGCCAATGTTGCCATGGGGATGAGGGTGTCGATGTCAGCGTCGTTGGTGCCGAAATATTGGATCTCGGCATCAATAACCCTGACACCGAGAAAATGATCTATTCGTGAAATAAGTTTTTTAGAGTTTATTTATAAAATAAGTTTATAAAAAGAGTCAAAATGTAAAAAATCGAGCCCCGTGACATCTCGTCTCCGCCGCCCCACGGACCGCTCGCCACCGCGACCTTTTGTCAACTCGGGAACCCTCTGACCTGCGCTGCCCTGGTTGGCGATTTGCCATCGTCTATTCGTCTCAAGTCCAGATCTCCAATGTGTGGGACAAGCTAGACTTGGAAAACAGGGCACACTGTCACACACATGTAGTCATGTAAACAGGAACAGTAGGGATGGATTAGCTCTTGACTTGACTGCAAAATTTTACAATATTACAGAAACAGAGTGTGATTCTGTCCTGAAAAAAGGAAAATTTTACAGGATCGTGATTGTCCCATCGAGGAAAAGACGACCAGTCAGTCAGTTACAGTTGTTTGCTGCCAAAACACAAAACTGAAGGGAAAAAAAATTACAGCACAACAGGGGTTACCAATAACGGCTTGTGGTATTATTAGTTGTAGACTTTAGCATGGTTAAGGCCATCCTGCTCTCGGATTCTCGTCTTCTGGGGGCATCTATACACATGCTGTTGTACTAACTCCGATCGATTCTCAGGTTTTCAGTTGAGCAATCTTTTCTGAGACCTCATCAACCGTTTCATCCATGCTCTCCGTAAGGGGTTCCTCCTGCTAAGTATGGATTAAACATTGCTGAAATTAGATACACTGGAAGATATATCGTCTCCTTTACTCGATAAACACAGGAACAGTACTGACATGCGTAGTGCAGGAATGAGGTGGTGCTGATACTACACTTACATCTCTGTCTTGCCTTGGTTTTTCACCAATACACTTGGAAGCACTTATGCTTTCACTCTTCAACAAGCTCCGAGCACTCAAGAGCGGTTTGCTAATGCCGTCAGTAACTGACGCATGACCTGCCTTCTCACCTACATTCAGCTTTGCATGGTACTCGTCATCTCCATGCTTATTGCCAATTGCTCTTTCTCTGAGAGAGGATGCAAAAATTGTTAGTTTCAAGAGTACAAAAGAGCAAATATGAACTTATATGGTACTCTGCTAAGTTCTTCCTTTTGTTTATTCCTGAGATGCAGAGAAAGCATTGAACTCAATACTATGTCATCTAGTCATATTCTACATGCCTAACCAAGAAAGTGTTGGCAAAAGACAAACAATCCGGTTCATAAGCCTCCACTAGCTCTCTGGCTCACTACATATACACAGAAATATTTCAGGGATGAGAACACATTGCCTTGGTAAGGAAGCATTCTGCCTAAGCTGTGGACTGGATTTTTCACCCTTCGAAACTCCTTCTTCCAAATGCGCAAATTGACGCTTAAAGCGATCCACCCCACTGTCAAGTGCCAACATATATAAACAGACCAGAATTAGAGGTACATGCAAATTCAATATATCCTCAACCAAACAAAATTAGCAAAAAACAATGATTTTAATACAGCACAGTCGTTTCTTTTTTGGGCCACAACAGTACAGCACATTGAATTAGTAACCATAAAATATGCCAACAAGTGAATCAACTTTGTAAAAGAAAATAGTGGAGTTACCTAGGATACATGAAGCTCATCTGGTCTCCTCCACGTAAATGTTCTTGCAACATATGAGGATGATACTCTAAAATCTAAAGAGATGCAACAAGTATTAGTACAGTAATGAGTCAGGTGGCAGCTCAATCGTAATCTTTCACAGCAAAATTGATCAATGGCACCTCTCGGTAAATTAATTCCCGGACATCATCTTTGGCCAATTTCCTCTTCTCAAACTCAAACTCAAGTTTTGAGATAGGCTGCGTTATTGGCTCACACTCAGAATTTGCTAGCCCATTAAAGTATGGGTCAGTCAAGGCCTTGAATAACAATTCCATAACTCAGTATTGAGGATAGCAACGCATCCAACATTTCAAAGCTGGAATGTTTTTACAATGAACATAAGTTGGTCATGAACATTCCTACCTCTTCAGCACTTGGACGATCTTTGGGATCAAAAGCAAGAAGACGTTCAAGCAAATGGAGAGCCATAGGATCCACACCTGGAAATTTTTTAGTAAAAGGAACTGGAGGCTTTTTCCTCATGTTGCTCAGGTATCGTCGAGCTTTCTCGTTCCGTATCTGCAACCCATTCAATAATGAATGTAAAATCCATCAATTAAGCATCATTTTTTCGCATCTCTTTTTTTCAACAAATACATAGAAGAAAAGAGCAAAGGCCTGTCTATTTATGTCAATTGAGCAGAACACCCGAGCTGGCCAACAACTAAATGCTCGAGCACTTAATCGATATGAAGACGCCCAGGACAATATACTACATAAACAATACATTAATAACTAGGCACTATATGATTCACCATTGGTGATGATTTTACATTAATAACAATACATTAATAACTAGCTTAAATATTAAATACTATTGCAATGGCTTCTACATAAAGGAGTGATCACACAGGTTGGTGAGTGAATATATTTACTTGAGTGAACATATAGGCTTGCTACGAGTGAATATACCTTAGAGAGAGATTCGGCTGAAGGAGTGCCAAGTAGATCAGTCATGAGATCCAATTGATGCACAACATTTTTCCCTGGAAAGAGTGGCTTTCCTGTAAGCAGTTCAGCAAATATACAGCCTACGCTCCAAATATCAATTGCAGGAGTGTACTGCAAAACCCAATGTCAAAATGTCAATCAAGATATCACCTAATGTCTGAGAGAACATTGTTGAAACACTGTTGCTCCATTGATTCAAACATATTATAGTAATATAACAATGTTGGAAGAATAGTAACATAGCCATCGTCATTGTCGGATGGAAGTTCTCTCACCTTTGAAAAAAAGGAGCCACACAACTCTGGGGCACGATACCATCTAGTTGCCACATAATCCTAGAAGAAAGCAAGGAAAATTCATACGATGCCAAGATTTGGCTGTTCATTGTTAAGAAATATCAGCTCAACATCAGTAAATGGCTAACCGTCCAGAATATGGCTGATGGGGTATCATTAAATGACACTCGGGCAAGGCCGAAATCACAAATCTTCAGCTTGCAATCAGCATTGGCTAGAATATTCTTGGGCTTAAGATCCCGATGGAAAACATTTGCTGCAAAGAGAAACCAAAAATGAGCATGTCAACCAGATACACAAAAGAAAACAACAATTTCCTACTATGTGAAATCTACTACCTGCATGAATGTACTTCATTCCCGGAGCAGCTGATACAAGAAAAACTGGTGGTGCTCTGGTGTGAGATCATCGTTTGCTTTTATTACCTGATGGAGATCCGACTCCATTAGCTCAAAGATTACATATATATCCCTGAATTCCCTCCTCGAAGGAGGAAGCATTATGTGCTTGATCTCAACTATGTCCGGGTGACGCAGCAACCGGAGCAACTTGATCTCCCTAAGGATGCGGGTGGCATCAGAGACATGATCAAAAACGTCATTGATCTTCTTGATCGCCACTCGCTCGCCTGTCTGGGTGTCGACAGCAGCAGCCACGACACCATAACTCCCTTTGCCAATGACTTCACTGACCTGATACCGGTTTGCTTCACCATATTCTGTGAAGAAGTCAGATTCCGATGTCTGAAAAAAAGTAAAGTTCACATAAGTAATTGCTGAATGCTAGGTGGTATCAACAGGCTGATGTACCATATCTTGGGAATTCACAAAAACTTTGCGCCTTTGTATTTACGTAGAAAACATTCTGGTACAAACATTGTGTCATTGTGATGTACCAAAGTTAAGAAAAGAAAATACTGCATTACATTGATAAATGGGCACTTGGGCAGTGCCCAAATAGAACTAGAGGCATGAGGACTACCGTAAAATGTAGTAAAGACATCTAGCTTTTGATTGCGTTGCAAATTTAAATAAGAGTAACTGAGCATTGATAAAATTTAAAATTTGATTCTGCCAAATACAGTGGAAAGCCTGCACCTCTTTTCTTTTCTTTTTGGAAAGAAGGCAATGGGAATCTGTACCTTGAAAAGTCAACATAGAAGCACAGCAATTGTTACTAATTTCGGTTTGTTGTCTCAACAAGAAAAGCAGTATGTCTGGAATAAAAGGTTCCTAAACTAGCATACTTAGTTATCTTGGATTCATAGAAGTCAAACTGCATTGATTAATCACAGCACTCATATACTACTATATCGGCATCACACCAACAATGATCCCGTGTGTTGGCTTATGTAAGCATGTGGACAAGCATCCCATGAGTGCAAACGTATCATTCAAATGGAGCCAGATCCACAAGAACCGACAACAAAGCAATCACCGTGCAATGTCATGAAGCAGAGATTACAACTCCATGTAGAGCATGGACTTAGCATTTGCGCAGTAAATAACTACTAGGCAATGGCAGACCCAGGAATAATTATAGGTGTAGGCGACACGTGAGAGAATAATTGGGCATTTGGATTATCTATACAACGACAATAATAATCACAAAAAAATTGCAAAACCTATATTGGAATTATAGATTATAAAAGATGGTGCCTCACCAATCAGGAATCAACAATGTCTTGCTACCAGAAAATTGTCTTGCTACCAGAAAATTAAGAAGATAACTCGACAGACTACAAATTCCAACCTGTCAAAAGTGCGTCTTGCTGTGCCCGTGATGTGCGATCAATCAGCGATTCAGCGCCCGTGATGTGCGCCGTGAGGGCGTGCCCGCGTGCAGCCGCGAGCCCCGCCTGACGCCGTGCGGCCCTGCAGCCGGTCGCCGCGCCGGCCACGCAGGCCGCAGCCCCGCCGGTCTCCGCGCTGCCCCCGCATCCCGCCGGTCGCCGCACCGCCCAACTGCGAAGTGTGAACCCTAGCCGCGCTATCTGCCTCCCTTCTCGGTTCTCTCTGGAGAGGATGATTTGGGGGCTGCGGATTGGCCTGGTTGGAAACTTCGGCTCAATTAAAGATGGCCTATTGAAACGCCCTAGCCCATATCCCTTCGTCTAATCTCGTCTCGCGGCCGGACACCGGCCGTCCGCCATGGCGCTTCCTGCTTCGCGGGGTAGAAGCACGGCGCCGGGGTAGGGGGTGTGCGCCGCCGGGTAGCCGGGTAGGTCCGGCCATGGCCCAACATTGCCTTTATTGGTGAATCCGCTTCTGACTACTAATCACGTAGGAGTAACTCACAAGAATCCAAGAAACCACAATAATCCAAGAAAAGCGATCAGGGGGGAAACCACCAACCTTCTTACTCGGATCCATGCGTCGCGGCTCCGGGCGCACCAGCAGGCGCGTGCCCGCGTGCTCCAACTCCAACGCAGTGCACTCCTCGTGGCCGGCCGGACTCGGGGCCCTCGTCGACCTCCTCCCTCTCGTCGCCCTCCTCGTGGGGATCCTTGGCGGTGTCGTCACCGGTGGTGGTGGTGGTGGTGGTGGTCAGATGGAAGGAGGAGGAGGAGGAGACGCGGCGGGAGCGGTGACGGAGCCAGCGTAGGATGGAGCGGACGCGGCCACCCATGAACCGCCTCCCATGGTGTGTGGATGTCGAGGGACGCGCGCCGCGCGGGGCTGCACAGCCTGGGGACGCCCGCGCTCTCGGCGAATCGTACGTGCGTGGTGGCGCGCGGAAGACAGTGGCGGTTGCGCCGGTTGGGATGGTCGGATCGATGGTGGTGTGGTGGTGTTGCGTGGAACTGGGGAGCACGTCGCCGTCTTGCTGTGTGTATGGCACGCCAACGAACCTATGCCCGATAGCATGGGAAACCGTTATTTTTATCCCCCATCTTCTGAGTGTTTTCCAATCCTCCTACCTAGTGTAGCATGAGATGTGGAATGATTCACTAAACGGAAAAAATAGTAATATTACGAGGGACTATAGTTCAGCTTTAGCTTGAATTACTAAAACGAATTATTTATTCTACGCTTTAAAAATATTTTTTCTTAAAAGCTTTTAGTATACTGGATTGCATTCTCTGTTTAAACTATCTATTTCTTAAAATATTTAATATTTTTTGCGAAACACGTTACAAGACATAGGCACATCCCACCTCAATGAGCACCTAAAAATTGGACTGGTATATAGTTGGTTTATCTCTATAATTAAATCAATAATCTATGATAATAATTTATTTAATAATCTAAATCAAGCGAGGCCTATTATTAGTCATGACCAGTCCGATTTTTCTCTACCTGACGTTTTCCACTAATAATTCCCACGATAGCATGTTGTTTAATACCTCTTGCAATCATTACTGTTGTGCAAACTAGGATAATATGAAGTTTGCTAATGACCAAGTAGTAACGTTGTTTTCGTACATAGAGAAATCGGAAAATGCTTTAAGCCGGACGCCCGATCAAGATCGAAAGATCGTATTGAGAGTAAAATAGTGAATGATCTCTGTTGTTGATATTCTTAGTGATTATACTGTACTGATTATATATATATATATATATATATATATATATATATATATATATATATATATATATATATAGAGAGAGAGAGAGAGAGAGAGAGAGAGAGAGAGAGAGAGGGGCTATGGTGCGGCATGCCGCACGGTCCCCTCCATGCGGCACGCCCTGGGCCGTCGGATGGGCGCGATCGACGGTCCCGGGACATTCCCGCGCCCCGCCCGGGACGAGCCTGTGCGTCCCAGGACCGGGGGCGCGACCCGGGGCCAGGAATGCCTCGGACCGTCGATCGCGCCCATCCGACGGCCCGGGGCGTGCCGCACGGAGGGGGCCGTGCGGCATGCCGCACCATAGCCCATCTCTCTCTTTCTCTCTCTCTCTCTCTCTCTCTCTATATATATATATATATATATATATATATATATATATATATATATATATATATATATATATATATATATATATACACTATGTGAAGGGATGTCAGTTGGGAAAAGGTGTCTCTTCACGAGAGGATATGTTCCTTCATATGGCATTTAACAGGGAATTGATCATATGCTAAATGTGTTGTAACACTCCCCCTTGATCAATTGCCATCTGGTAATCATTCTTGAGTCATCACTTGGAAAAACTCCTCGAAAAACCCTGTGGGAAAAACTTGATGAGAAACCATTCTGGAGATATGTCATTAAAACTCCTTTAAAATCCAATGGGAAAATAAGGAGAAAATAATATGACATATATGTGAAATCTCCCTGAGAAAACCTTGTAGAAGGAAAAACTCATGGAGAATTTTGGATGATTATAACCATTGGGTCATAATCTATTATAACTTCTCTAAAACCATATAGGAAAATATGAGAAGTTTATTATATATCATTGATATCTCCTCAAAAACTCCTGTGGGGAAAATAGAGATATGATATATTTATTTATTTTATTTATTTATTTACCTACGCTGTTATATTGCCTCATTAAAAACCTCTATTAAAGAGGGAAAAAGAGTACAATATATGCTTTGTACAGGTTTAGTCTAGGAGATTTACTCCCCCTAACTCTTGCAAATTATTGAGTCGTCGCATACCAATTCCTTTAATATATTTCTGAAAAATAGAATTTAGTAAGGACTTAGTAAACAAGTTTACGAGATTATCGCAAGATTTAGTTTGCAAGATACTAATTTCCCCATTTTCTTATATTTGATGTGGGAAAAATAGCTTTGGGGCAATATGCTTGGTGATATTGCTCTTTATGTAACATGTCTGCATTTGAACAACACAAGTAGCATTATCTTTATAGATAATGGTAGGTGATTCAATAGAACCAATACCACATGATTGTTGGATGTGGTTAATCATTCTGCGAAGCCATACACATTCACGTGATGCTTCGTATAAGGCAATTATCTCAGAATGATTAGTGGATGTAGCCACTAGAGTCTGTTTAAAAGACTTCTATGAGATGGCTGTTCCACCTTGTAAGAATACAAAGCCGGTTTGTGATCTGGCATTGTGAGGATATGATAGGTAGCCAACATCAGTATATACTATGAGATCCATGTTTTTGTTTTTACTGAAAAACAAACCGAGATCAAGGGTGCCTTAGAGATATCGAAGGATATTCTTCACTCCCGCCCAATGGCATTTAGTTGGAGCTACGCTATGTCTAGCTAGAAGATTTGCCACAAATGCAATATCCGGCCGGGTGCAATTTGCAAGGTACATTAGCGCTCCAATGGCACTGAGATACGGAACCTCTAGTCCCAGTATCTCTTCACCTTCATCTCGAGGTCTAGAAGGATCTTTCTCCCTGTCAAGAGATCGAACAACCATTGGGGTTTTCGATGGATATGACTTGTCCATATTGAATTTCTCCAATATTTTCTGGACATAGGTGGCTTGATGTATAAGTATGCCTTTTGGAAGGTGCTCAAGTTGAATACCTAAGCAAAATTTGGTTTTACCCAAATCCTTCATGTCAAACTCTGTCATTAGATGATTGCGTGCTTCATCTATATCTTGTGCGTTGTCAATGATGTTTAGATCATCAACATACACTGAGATTATGCAGAATCCTGTTGAGGACTTCTTGATGAATACACATGGGCAATCATCATTGTTGGAGTACCCTTTTTTCAAAAGATACTCACTTAGTCGGTTGTACCACATTCTTCCCGACTGCTTCAAGCCATATATTGACTTTTTAAGCTTTACACAATACATATTGCAATTTGCATTTGGATTCGGAATTTGGATTCCATCAGGAACCTTCATGTATATGTCTGAATAAAGTGACCCATAAAGATATGCGGTCACTACATCTATCAACTGCAAAGATAGATGATTTTGTACCGCCAGAGATATTAGATATCGGAAAGTGATTCCACTCATTACTGGAGAATATGTTTCATTAAAATCAATACCGGGTCTCTGCGTGAACCCTTGTGCTACAAGCCTTTCTTTATATCTCACCACCTCATTGTTTTCGTTTCGTTTTCGGACGAAAACCCATTTGAATCCGACAGGGAATATTTTGAGAGGTGTTGGTATCACTTTCGTGAATACCTCTCTTTTCATAAGTGAGGCTATTTCTGCTTGGATTGCTACCTTCCATTGATTCCAATCCGAGCGCTTTCTGCACTCCGCCATGGTCTTGGGATCTGGATCGTTTTGGAGGTTGCTTGCAATCATTGCAGAAAAATAGTTGTCGACAATTGTAGTCTTTCTATTATAAGATTCTCCAGAATCAATGTAATTTGTGGAAATTTTATGGACCCCTGTTGACTCATTGTTATTTCCCAAAACATTTAAGTTGGGGTTTTCCGATGTCCCAGCATCAGTAATAGAGTGCACTGTTGATCTGGGTTCGTGGATTCTGAGGCTTTCATCAACTTGACGTTGATCTGTATTTACTATGTCAGAAGATTTATTCTTCTATTTCCTTTGTCGCTTGAAAGAAGCTGTATCCGCCTTGGGTGCCGTACTTCTCCCCCTCTTATTTTGAATTGGAAGTTGAGTGGTTTTTGATGGTATCTCTACTCTTTCTGGCACGTTTCTGGCAGGATTATAGGATTTTGTAATGCCTATATAATCAGTAAATGCATCTGGCATGTTATTTGCAATGTTTTGCAAATGAATAATCTTCTGAACTTGAAGTTCAGTTTCTTGAGTACGTGGATCCAATGCTGAAATGCCTTGAGCATTCCAATCAATTTTCAGGCATTCTTTTTGGTACTTGAAATCTCCCCCTAATGAATGTTCTTCATTGAAGATACCGTCAGCGTACTGGGCTGTAAACAGGTCCCTTGTAAGGGGCTCAAGGTATTTGATAATTGACGGAGATTTATATCCCACATAGATACTGAGCTTCCTGTGTGGGCCTATAGCAGTACCCTGCGGTGGTGAGATCGGTACGTATGTAGCACAACCGTACTTTCGCAGATGAGAAATATCTGGTGGATTTCCACGTACTAGTTGTAGGGGGGTTGCTATGGTAAGCAGTTGGACGCAATTGTATTAAGTCAGCAGCGTGTAAAACTGCATGACCCCAACAAGATGTTGGTAAATTGCAATTTTGCAACAATGGTCTTGCTATGAGCTTTATTCTCTTAATAAGAGATTCAGCTAAACCATTTTGCGTGTGGACATATGGAACAGAGTGCTGAACTTGAATTCCTAGAGCCATACAATAATCATTGAAGGCACGCGATGAGAATTCAGCAGCATTATCCATTCGAATTGATTGAATTTGATGTTCAGGATGATGTGCTCGCAATTTAATAATTTGAGCAATCAATTTAGCAAATGCATGGTTTCGTGTGGATAAAAGGCACACGTGTGACCATCGTGTAGATGCGTTAATTAAAACCATAAAGTACCTGAACGGTCCACTTAGTGGTTGTATAGGACCACATATATCACCTTGAATGCATTCAAGGAATTTTAGTGATCCAGCTCTGATCTTAAGGTAAGAGGGCTTTAAAATCAATTTTCCAGTGGCACATGAGGTGCACACAAAATCCGAAGATTGTGGAAATTTGTTACTCTTAAAAGCATGACCAATTGAGTTGCTGATAATTTTTCGCATCATCCCTATTCCAGGATGGCCAAGGCGATCATGCCAAGTTTAGAATGTGTCAACATTCTGGAAAATTACCTTATATGCAATGTATTTTACGGGCTTGATGTACGTGTAGTACAATCCAGAGGATAAAGATGGAATTTTTCAAGCACTTGTTTTCCATATCCGTTGTTTTTGGTCAAGAGGAGATATTCCTCTTTATTGTCATCTTGGGTTTCAATATGGAAACCATTTTGACAGATATCTCTATAACTTAATAGGGTACGAGTGGAATCGGGATATAATAATGCATCCTCAATTGTCAATTGAATACTCATTGGGAGCGTGATAGAGCCACAACCAGAGCCAACTATCGTTGCATCGCGTCCAGCGATTGTTAAAACACTTCCTTGTCTCTTTGTAAGAGTCAGGAAATATTTTGTATCCCGAAGTATAGAGTTTGTGGTTCCACTATCCACAAGGCATAATTCCTCCTCCATTGGATTGAATCCCGTAAATCTATATATAGAAAGAAGAATTTGATGAAATTCTTGTCAGATATATAGACTATGTACAAACATTTATTCAATACTGAATAGGTTTGGTACATTTTTGTAGCATACTAGCATATAATATAGATGACAACTTAGTATTATTACAGTACATATTAGGACATAATTAACATAGAATCTATGTTATTGGGAGACTATATAAGGTCTCCAAATATATCTTATGTACCAAACTCCACAAGCATGTTGTCATTGGTCGTGGGTTCATCCTGCTGAGGAGGGGCCTCAGTGCTCTTGAGTTCCTCTAGAAACTTTTGAGAACAGCTTGCTCCACCGGTGTTGTCGGTTTGGAGGTTGAAGTGTAATTCAATCCTCTCGTCTTGAGCAGACTTGCCTTTGGCCACAGACTGAAGGTACAGGTTGATAAGATGCCTGGGGGTACGGCATTTCTTAGTTGTATGGCTGTGACAGCCACACTTCTGACAAATGTTAGATTTATTTTTGTTCTTGAAATTGCCTTTCCCTTTTTGGAATCCACGAGATCTTTGCTTCTTGTTGCGTTTGTGTTTACACCTGAAGTTCTTTGGATGGTTTCTATTACCATCGAACTTCGGTTTATTCTGATAATGTATATTCGTATGTACTTTAGGCAAGGGTGCTGCCCTAACAGGGCGTTGTTAATTATTCCTTAACAGGAGTTCATCATGTTTTTTAGCCTGAGTTATTATGTGCATCAGATCAGAATAAGTTTGGTAATTTGCAGCACGCCATTGGTGCTGTAAGACCCGGTCTGCGGGGAGCATGGTAGAGAGCGACTTCTCTATCTTCTCTGTATCAGTGGGTTCTTTTTTACAAAACCGTAACTTTGAGCAAATGTTATGAAGAGCATGATTGTATGCTCTGACTGTCTTAAAATCTTGCAGCCGAAGATGTGCCCATTCATAGTTAGCCTCTAAAAGTATCACAGCTTTTTATTGTTCATATCTATTTTTGAGGGCTAATCATAGGTTTCGTGGATTCTCCTCGTAGAGATACTCCGCCTTTAAATCTGGATGTATATAACTTCTTATAATATATAAGACAGTATACATCATATTAGCAGCAATATTAGGCGGATCTTCTCCTTCAGGAGGATCAAGTATCACTACCAACATACTCTGAGTGGCTAGGTGTTCGCACCAAAAACCACCGGGTGTGCCAAGAAGCTTGTTGATGATCTGGTTTGATGCGATTGAACATACGAAGGCTTGGGAGATCTGCTTAGCTCTAGTGCAGGTCCTAAAATCTTGAGGTTCGCAGGCGTGCCAGTAAATTTGACCCGATAATTGACAAGGAGAAAATATTAATTCAGTGAATCAATCGGCCGACATACTGATGTAGACTCCTTCCAACCGATTACCGATAGCTCCTGTACCGAATTCTCCTGAACCGACTGCCCGACTTGCCCGGGCCCTCGCCTGTATCCGTGCTCGTGCCTTGACCCTTCTGTGCCCGTGCCCGGATCCTTCCGTACCCACGCCCGGGTACTCGTCCGATGCCTGAGTCTCGATCGTGCCCGCGTCCGGCTACCAGCAGCGATCGGCCGATAAGCCGATAAAATCTTCCTTCAGCCGATGGCGCCAACAGTGCTCGCACATCGGCTACGCCTGTACCTGGGCCCTTGTCCTCGGCGTGCTCGCGTCCGGGTCCTTGCTGGTCCTCGTGCTCGGGTCCTCGCTTGTGCTCGTGCCCGGGTCAGCAGCAATTGCACATCGGCTATCGGCCGATACGGACTGATGTAGGCCCCTTGTAGCTGATGGTCGATGGCACCTGTGTATCGGCTAGGAAACCGATAACGCTATAAGCAAATAGATAAGCTGTCAGTATAACATGTGCATCGGCTAGAAGTCGATGATAAAATAGATAGGCAGAATAGTAAGCTAGCCGACTGCCAAGGAAACACATGTGCATCGGCTAGAAAACCGATGATAATATAGATGACCAAAATAGTAAAGATAATACAGTCGGCTTTATAAAAAGATAACCTATCGGCTAAGCACTCTGATAGAACGTCGCATATACACCGATCGACTCGTCAAGGATAAATCTATTATTATCAATCTAGTAGTTCAGACCTAACTGATACAGCACAGATTAATAATAATAAAGGAACCTCAACAAGCCGATAGACCTAATGCAACTGTGATGTAATAAGATAACTTATCGGCTATACATTCCGATAAGACACTTGCGCAAAAACCATCAACCTAGCAGGCACGATTTATCGCTGGCAGCTCAGTAGGTCGGACCCAACCGATGCAGCACGAACTGATGATAAATCGCCCCTAGTAAGCTGATAAGATCTACGCACGCGTGATGTGGTATACCTGATCGGCCTAAGAGGTCGGACCGAACCGATGCAGCCGTAGACAGCGCAGATACGCCTGGGTAAGGGGTGACGAGTCTTACCCTCTCGCAGGAGTTCGGACCTAACCGATGCAGCCCCGCTCGAGAAGCAAGAACCCGTCGAAAGGGTGGCGATGCGCCGAATTTGATTGATCTGTGTGGATAATTTACAAGGTGCCCGGGCGTATGTATTTATACCCCGAGTTACATGAGTCCTTATAGGACACGGAACAGGAATTTCCTAACTAGAAAAGGAAAACTAACAGACCTGATCGGACAAGAGATCAGGTTTCCTAAAAGATAAAACTATCTAATAGATAAGATAAATAACTGCCATAACGTGGTCTTCACGATTCCTTCTCAAATCCGGTTTCTTCTGGATTAATTTCCTCCGGTTGATATAGCTTCTATCTTTACCGAATCTGATATGAGCCGTGCCAAATTTTGGCGTTAACACATGCCCCCCAATTTCGGAGTTTGTTATCAAACTTCAAAATTCTTCTGATCGGGCCTTAACTTTCCTTCCTGGCCTCTTGAAATCGGCTTTCATGAGCCGATACCTTTTGTACTAGGTGTGATAGGCTCTCGAAGTCTTCTGATAAAAATCTTTTCCTGATCGGAGCCACCAAACCTTGGAATGCTAACTCGGCCAGCTGTGCATCATCCAGACTTAAACTATAACATCGGCTTCTAACATCACGAAACCGCTGGATATATTCTGCGACTGATTCCTCCGGCTTCTGTATTACCGATGTTAAGTCTATCAAACTCATCTCCTGAATCCCCATAAAGAAATACTTGTGGAATTGCTTTTCCAGATCGGCCCAACCTCGAACTGAGTTAGGTGGCAATGAAGAAAACCATGTAAAGGCCGATCCGGATAATGATAACGGGAAGAGTCTAACTCTCAAAGCTTCTACAACCGATGCCTCTCCACATTGAGCCAAGAATCGACTGACATGTTCCACTGTAGATACATCATCTTGCCCCGAGAATTTGGAAAAGTCTGGTACTCTGTATCGGCGCGGCAACGGAGCTCTATCAAACCAATCTGGATATGGAGGCCGATACCTAAATGTTTCCTTTGGTCTTAGACCGAATTGTTCTCTCACCACCTCTGTGATTCTTGCTGTCCAATCTTCTTCCCTTGGATCCTCACCGTGATAACGCAGAGGTGGAGTTGGTAACCGATTCTGATTCTGATATTCCCTCTGATAATTGTACTCAGGAACAGCTTCTGGATAACTCTGTTAATGCCCCCCATAGTACGCAGTTTGATATCCTTGAGGAATCCCATCTTGTTGCCCCCCAGGCATTTGAATCAGCTCCACCGCCTTCATGATCAAGCTCTGTAGTGTGTTCACCAATATCCCAGATTGATCGGTCAACGCATGATGAACTGCTTCATTAAACATGTCTTGAATTGGCTTTTGTGAACTCGCAGGCGATGTATGGCTCGATTCACCAACCAGAACAGGCTTTGGAAATTGGGATTTTTGAATCGGCCCTTGATCTGTCATACCGAAGGATTTTAGACAAAGCTTTTGAAATTCAGCAATGTTCTGCTCCACTTGTTGTCTTTGTTCTTCAGTCAAGTCTTCCATTGTGACTGGAATCATATTATTTGTGCTGACTTCCTTTCCAGCCATGTTGAAGTTCTGGTCCCACCAGGTCAAAAACGTGTTGATTCAGCCGATGAAGATCGTGTCCCACCGGGCGTGCCAAAAATATGTTCGCACCAAAAACCACCGGGTGTGCCAAGAAGCTTGTTGATGATCTGGTTTGATGCGATTGAACATACGAAGGCCTGGGAGATCTGCTTAGCTCCAGTGCAGGTCCTAAAATCTTGAGGTTCGCAGGCGTGCCAGTCAATTTGACCCGATAATTGATAATTGACCCGATAATCCTCGTGCCCAGGTCCTCGTGCTCGGGTCCTCGCTTGTGCTCGTGCCCGAGTCAGCAGCAATTGCACATCGGCTATCGGCCGATACGGACTGATGTAGGCCCCTTGTAGCCGATGGCCGATGGCACCTGTGTATCGGCTAGGAAACCGATAACGCTATAAGCAAATAGATAAGCTGTCAGTATAACATGTGCATCGGCTAGAAGCCGATGATAAAATAGATAGGCAGAATAGTAAGCTAGCCGACTGCCAAGGAAACACATGTGCATCGGCTAGAAAACCGATGATAATATAGATGACCAAAATAGTAAAGATAATACAGTCGGCTTTATAAAAAGATAACCTATCGGCTAAGCACTCCGATAGAACATCGCATATACACCTATCGACTCAGCAAGGATAAATCTATCATTATCAATCTAGTAGTTCAAACTTAACTGATGCAGCACAGATTAATAATGATAAAAGAACCTCGATGAGCCGATAGATCTAATGCAACTGTGATGTATATGATAACTTACTGGCTATACATTCCGATAAGACACTTGCGCAAAAACCATCAACCTAGCAGGAACGATTTATCGCTGGCAGCTCAATAGTGTAACGACCTGTTTTTCTTTTCTCGCTAGTCTTCGCTTTTCCCGAGCTCCCTTCCTATCCTGTCAGCTGTGCCCCAGTTTTTCTCCCCGGCCAGCCGACTACCTTATCCCTTGAGCCGAGTAGATTGCTACTCAGTCCTTGTATCCTGCCCTTTCCTTTGTCTTACTCGGACCTCCTTGCTGCCGAGTAAGCCTTGTGAAGTGGCCGACTACCTTGTTGAGATCAGCTGTTTCCTTGACCCCCGAGTTGCACCCGCCCGTTGGACGCCGACTACCGAAGTAGAGAAGAATCAGTCTTCACCTGCCCTCAGCACCGCTTGGACCGATGGACAATAACCTGCAGCATCGCTTGGACCAGTGGTCAGTCCGAAGCCCTGTCAGTGAGATTTCTCCAACCTGTCCTAGCCTTGACCTTAATGTCTCCTCGCAGCTACAGTGCCTACCAACTCCTCTGACCAGTTGGACTCCAAAGTCACTCCCTGTCATATCCCTGTCAGTTCATCTTGACTTCCTTGCTCCACCCGTTGCCCAGCTCCACCGTGCCTCAACCTTGCACGTCGGCTATATATATGGCCAACCGTGCCTCCTCTTTCCCTTGTTTTGCAAACCGGCCAGCTCCAGCTCTGCTAAGTTTTCATCCTCTCAAGCTTTGGAGCTCTGTCGCCTGGTTCGCAAGCCTGGTTCAGCCGACTGCCACCTTTTCTGCAGCCGACTACTTCTTGATCCTTTTCTTGGTGTTTTAACCCTCCCGCTTATCAGTGTTTCTTTCTGCTTGTTCAGAGCCTGAACCGGTGGACGATCCTGAAGCCGCCTTCGCCGAAGAAGACCCCTCCTTGGAACAAGGCAAGCCTCTTCGAACATATTGTTTCCTATATATGCAAAACTATGTTGTTTGGAAAATACATGCATGCTTAGTTTACACCTTTTTAAACTGTTGGCCTCGGTTTGCAAGCGCAACCGATGGACCTACCCAGTAGTAGCACTTATATTGGTAGGATGTTGATATATTTCTTCCTTGAGAGCTCCACAAATGGCACGCCAGCATCCTATCTGAGGATACGATGCCGAGTAGAATGGCTTAGCTCTGCAACGTTGTTTGTCGTTGGGAAAAACATTGGGTTTTACCAAACTGATTGAAAAACCCGGTACTCTGTGTATCGGCGTGTTTGCGAAACAAATAAAGTTGTGAAAATCTTGATATACAGAGGCAGTGCCTGTGTGGCTTGGCTATGTATTATCATTAAGGACCGTTTCCTTTGGGGATTCCATCTGAGCATCTTACAGTGCGACCAGACGGGTATTATGAGATGCCCCTGGCCGAGTAAATAGTAGGTTTAGGGAAGTTCAGTGCCGACCACTGAATCCTGTGTGGATCTTTCGGCTGGCATTGGATGACTCTAGACTGGCTTTGGAAATGGCCTTGTCACGAATTTCTGGGTACAGGCCAGTACTCGGTGTAATTTTCGTGTCGGATGGGTAAAGCGCACACCCTCTGCAGAGTTTAGCAGAACTGTTCGAACAGCCGTGCCCACGGTTAAGGGCGATGCAAGGTGATTCCCATAGCGTAGATTTGTTTGCCAGTGATTTGTGAAAGTGTTTGATGGAAAGGGAACCGTGACCAGAGTTTGCCGAGTGAGCAAACGGAAGGCCTGTGTGGCCAGAAACGGATCTGTGTGATCCGGGGTGTTAAGCACCATAATCAAGTGTGTGAAAAGTAAACAGGATGAAGATCATGCTCCCGGGTTGTAGCCAGGGCAGTGAACTCAAGCCCCCGGGTTGTAGCCAGGGCGGCAGTTGTACAGATGTCTTCGGGTTGTAGCCAGAAGACGGATTGATCAAGCTCCCGGGTTGTAGCCAGGGCAGCAAGTTGATCAAGTTGTGCTCCCGGGTTGTAGCCAGGGAAGCCAGTTGAGCAAGCTTGAGCTCCCGGGTTGTAGCCAGGGAAGCAAGATAGCGAGTTGCGCCCCCGGGTTGTAGCCAGGGCGGCGGCTGAGATTTGGTTGTAGCCGAGTCTCAGGGTCAACGAGTGGTTGTAGCTACTCGGGAGATACAAGACCAGCAAATGCGAAGTAAAAGATGATAAGAACATGTATGATTATGCTTGATTCATTAAGTGGCGAGTTGTTGAAAAGCAACTTGCGGAATGGATAGAGGCGTGAGCCTCTGTCCGACAACTAAAACTTGGAACTCACTAGTGTTCGCAAAGAAAAGAGTTTATAAAGGCAGTTTTTCGCAAATGAAACCCTTAGCCCTTTTTGTCTGACCGACATGGCATCATTCCCGGCTTGCTGAGTACGAAAGTACTCACCTTGTTCATATATATGTATAGTAGGTTTTGGAGATGAAGACGAAGATCCGACTGCTGCCGAGTTCCTCCAAGACCAGGCCGACTACGAAGACTTCTGAAGGTTTCGGGCCTAGTTCCCAACCGAGCCTGTGGTGTAGTTTTTGTCCAGCTTCCGCCCTGTTTCTGCTGTTTCGCTAGTTTACCTGTTGATTATTTTTGCCCATCCCGGGTGTCGATGTTTTACACCGGCAATAAATATATGGGGCTACTCGGCGGATGGAAACTCGGTGGATTGCAAAGGAACACAGAAGATTTTATACTGGTTCAGGCCCTCGATGTGAGGTAATACCCTACGTCCAGTTGTGGTGTTATTCCTTTGAGGATTTGTGGTGGTGATTCTGGTGAACCAACTCAACCTGCCCTCATGGGGCGCCCTGCCTCCCCTTATATACTGGGCGACAGGGTTACAAGGTAGGAGTCCCCATCGGATTACGACTAGGAGATCTCCCCTTAGAGATATAACGCACCCGACTAGGACTGTGTATTCCTTTCTATACAAGGCGAAGTCTGCCGAATTTAGCTATATCTCTAATTACAAGGCTAGGCCCATCCTCTATCCGAGTGGCCCATATGCTTGTCATGAGGTACCCGGGGCCCATGGCACCCACAGTAGCCCCCGAGACCTTCATAGTTGAGTCACAGCTGATGCCGAGTGCTCATCCTCCACGGTGAAGTCTTCCCGAGTGCATTGCTCCCGAGTGCTCTTTGTCTGAATGCTGCTTCTCCCGAGTCCTGCTTCATGTCAGCTGGCAGCGAGGCTATGAAGGGCTCGATGTAGATGTTGGAATAGTGTGCGCCGAATAGGCGCACCTATTAGGTGTAGCCCCCGACTTTGTGCTTAATTGTGAAAACAATTAAACATGAAGTCAAAGATCTTTAACCTTGTAGTCTTTCTCGAGTAGATTACTACTGGTATATGAGACTCTTCGGTATCATGTCAACCGGAATATGATTTATAGTCTTGCCGAGTAGGGAACTACTCGTATATAGGACTCTTCGACTTCATGTCAGTCGGAATGTGTGTTTATAGTCTTTCCGAGTAGGATGCTACTCGTATATGGGACTGTTCAGCGTCATGTCAGCTGGAAAGGGGGTGTTTATAGTCTTTCCCGAGTAATATACTACTCGAAAATTAGACTCGTCAGCTTCATGTCAGCTGGAAAAGGTGTTTATAGTCTTTCCCGAGTGGCGTCCCATTCGGAAGTTAGACTCTTCAGCTCGTCAGCTGGAAGAATGTTTATAGTCTTTCCCGAGTAGTGCACTACTCGAAGGTTAGACTCATCCGCGTCATGTCAGCGGGAATGAGAATTTTATAGTCTCTCCCGAGTAGTGTACTACTCGAAAGTTAGACTCATCCGCGTCATGTCAGAGGGAATAATGCTGCTCATGGCAACTGGTGGCCACGCATGTAGGCCGAGTACCACTGTATGAAAAATAAATCCATTACGTGGTTAGGTGTACTCGAGAGAGATACCTGCATCTCCAATTTTAATGAAGACCGGCTTGTGATCCTTGTAAGGATGTATCCTCGAGACCTGGTGGATAAGACAGATACCCAAACATATATGTTTAGCAATAAGGCTCTCATGAAGCATATCTGTTTACCTCATCGGTTCCTGTGGGTAGCACCAGCGCTATAATTTCAACTCAGCCTGCGGGCGGCCCACATGGAGCATGCTACTGTAGGAACTCATGTCTTGGTGGCTATTACCAAGTAAGCCAGCCTGAGCCGACCTATCCAGCATAGCTCTAGAGAAGTATCATCCATCGCATGTCAGGATGAGTTTTTTGGTGTTGGTAACCGCAATCAGCCAGAGAAATCCTTATTCGCAAGCCTTTCCGACTTACGTTCTGGATGCAAACTGGTTGCCACGTAAGCCTGAGTGGGTATAATGCAGGATCTGCTTGCCCTCCTCAGGTGTGACACAGTGCATGAGAACTCCGGATGCACTTTGACGATATAAGTCTTCTCTAACTTGGGTAAAGCCGAACAAGGTACCCGAACCTTGCATTAGCAGAGGGTTTGGCTGGCGACCCTCATGGGGCGTACCCTATCCAACAGAATTATAGCCAAGCTAGGCACCCGAACCTTGCATTAGCATAGGATTCGGCTAGCGACCCTCATGGGGCGTACCCAACCTGACAGAAACGTGACCAAATAAGGTACCCGAACCTAGCATTAGCGTAGGATTCGGCTGGCGACCCTCATGGGGCATACCCTATTTAGCCGAGTGGTATACAGCCCCGACTGGCGCCGGGGGCCGATTGTTAGCTCCCATGGAGCGTAGTCGGGGAAGATGACGTCCCGACTGGCGCAAGTACTCGGCTAGTAGCCCTCATGGAGCATCCCGAGTGTATTTCGGCAGACTTGTCCAACCCCGAGCGTAGGAGATAGGCTCGAAGCCTGAGTTCCTGTCACGCATATCCGGAGCTGGGCCTGCAATATAAAAATATCGGATGAGTAGCATCTGATGATGAAAATAATCACCCGAATAAAATGTATTTTACAATGTATGTAAATACGTGTTCTTCTTCTTTTTGATATTAATTTCCTCGAGTAGTTGACCCCTTACGTTTAAGCACTCTGCCCGACTAGTCATAGCCCCCTAGCGTCGTGAGTTGGCTCAAGGCTCTTTCCCAGGCACGCGTTTTGGGTGACTTGAGTTCGTCTTACATGGAGCAGAGTTTCACGGATCGAGATTTATGCTACTCGAGTACTTTTGTAATCATTGAAGAGCAAAAACGGAAAAAAGTAAATGCGCAGCTTGTACACCTATTAGGTGTAAGCGGCTGTGGCACTAGCAAGGCCGAGTGAGGAGATGTTTATCAGAAAGCGACTTAGCTGTTCGGTATTTGGGAGTGGGGATGCCATCCTCGTGTTTGAGCTTGTGAGCCCCCGAGCATGTCACTTGTTGTTCTGATAATCCTCAGTTGTTGAAGGTCGAAGGCGGTCGTGACCGACTGCCACAATGGAGCCGTCTGACTTGCGTTTGCGATTCCCAGCTTTAGTTGGGACCGCGTCGTCGGTGTCGTCCCGCTTCTTCTGTCAGGGTGACTTGTTGTCATCGAGGGCCTCGGCAACAGCGTGGGCCGAGTCGGCGTACTTGTTTGCCATGTCGAATAGGGCCTTGACAGAGTTGGGAGGCTTCCGCGTGAATTTGTCGATGAACGAGGTGTCTTTGACTCCTTTTCGAAAGGCGGCGATGACGACCTCATCCTTGATGTTTGGGATCGAATTTTTCTTCTCAGAGAACCTCTTGATGAAGTCACGAAGAGACTCGTTCTTCCTTTGATGCAACTGATATAAGTCGTACTCGGAAGATGGCCTCTCGTATGTTCCCTGGAAGTTGGCGATGAAGCGTTTCCGGAGTTCTCCCCAGGAGTCGATTGATTGCTTGGGAAGTCCTACTAGCCATGTCCTCGCTGAGTCGGCTAAAGCGACTGGGAGGTAGTTAGCCATGACTTTCTGATTTCCCCCAGCTGCTCGAATCGCCAGAGTGTAGACCGTGAGCCAGGACTCGGGATTAGTCTTGCCATCGTATTTGTTGATGCCTGTAGGCTTGAAACTTGACGGCCAGTCGACTTGTTGTAGCTCCTGAGTGAAGGCCGGTACTCCGTCGTCTTCATGAGGACTCCGACCTCGACTACGGTGGCGAAACCGCTCGTAGTGGAGGCCGAATTGCTCGTTCTCGTCTTCCAGTTGGCGTTGCTCGTCTTCTTCTCGTTTGTGGCACCGAGCGTTAATGTCTTGCTGAAGGTCGCGCCGCAGTCGGTCTCGGAGGTCCTGGCTGTCCCGACGGTCGCTTCGACGTTGCCGGTTGTTGTGGTTGCCGAGTGACGTCTGGCTTGACTCCGCGTGCTGCCGACTAGAGCCGGCCGCTCGACGTCGCTTTGAGGTGGATAAGACTGCCGCTGGGGAAGTTGATTGACTGGTCGGTACGAGTGTGTTGCCCGACTGTTGGTGCTGCTGACATGCGGCAGCGGTAAGCATGGCTTTTATCCTTGCGATCGTCGGGGTGGCCTGATGATCAGGCCCAAGCTGGACCGTGTCCAGTAGGGTTGCAGCGGCCACGATGTTCTGTTGTGGCGTAACGAAGACATCGTGGTCGCCGACTCGGGTTTGGAGGATTTGCTGCTGAGCGGTTCGCCCAGCCCTGCGTAGGCCGTCGTTGCGGGCGTGCAGGCGTATAGCTTCTTCCCCCTGTTGTTCTTGCAGTCGGCAGGCCTCCTCCTCTTGTGGCTCGTGTCGTCGGCATGATTCCTGAATAGGAGTAGAGCCTCTGGATGCCATGAAAATTTCTCGTGGCGGAGTGAAGCTTGCCGAGCTGGTATCCGACTTGGAGTCGGAATCCGACTGGGAGTCGTAGTCCGACTGAGAGTCGTAGTCGGAATAGTTGATGGGGGTGATTGTAACTCCGACCTCCCTAGATCCGATCTCAAGCGGCTCGGAGCCGTATCCGAGTCGAACTCCAGGGGATCGGGTTTGCCGCGTCGGATGTAGATTGTAGATATCCGCGGCGTCGCCGAGTCCGAACGGGAAGTTGACGATCTCTTCCCTTCTCGGTCCGATCTCGGCTGGCTCAGAACCGAGTCCGAGTCGAACACTGGAAGGAAGAGTTGTCCCTGGACTCGGGCGTATTGGAGATCGCCGCAGCATGTCGTCGAAGATTGCCGCAGCGTCATGTGGGCCGACTGGCGCGGAGTCAGCTGGTTCCTCGGCCGGTTGGATCGGGTCCGTGTCGGCCGGGGTGAGATTGCCGATCTGGTCGGCGACGAAGTCGAGGCTTCTGAATGTGATCGTGTCACCAGTGGAGAATTTGTCGCCGTCGACTCCGGTTGCTGGATCCATCGAGCTTGTAGATGTAGATCGCGCCCTTCCCCTACCTGGCGCGCCAACTGTCGATGTTTTACACTGGCAATAAATATATGGGGCTACTCGGCGGATGGAAACTCGGTGGATTGCAAAGGAACACAGAAGATTTTATACTGGTTCAGGCCCTCGATGTGAGGTAATACCCTACGTCCAGTTGTGGTGTTATTCCTTTGAGGATTTGTGGTGGTGATTCTGGTGAACCAACTCAACCTGCCCTCATGGGGCGCCCTGCCTCCCCTTATATACTGGGGGACAGGGTTACAAGGTAGGAGTCCCCATCGGATTACGACTAGGAGATCTCCCCTTAGAGATATAACGCACCCGACTAGGACTGTGTATTCCTTTCTATACAAGGCGAAGTCTGCCGAATTTAGCTATATCTCTAATTACAAGGCTAGGCCCATCCTCTATCCGAGTGGCCCATATGCTTGTCATGAGGTACCCGGGGCCCATGGCACCCACACCGGGTTTGTCCTGGATGGATCTCCTTGTATTTATATGTGTACTCTGTTATGTATTTATTGTAACTCTGAGTTGTATCATTGTTGTGCGTACCCGACTACTGATCCTGGGATCGGGTGCCGTATGCACATGGTGGCCTTCCACCTAGTCGGGGAGGCGTCACAAGTAGGTCGGACCCAACCGATGCAGCACGAACTGATGATAAATCGCCCCCAGTAAGCTGATAAGATCTACGCACGCGTGATGTGGTATACCTGATCGGCCTAAGAGGTCGGACCGAACCGATGCAGCCGTAGACAGGGCAGATACACCTGGGTAAGGGGTGACGAGTCTTACCCTCTCGCAGGAGTTCGGACCTAACCGATGCAGCCCCGCTCGAGAAGCAAGAACCCGTCGAAAGGGTGGCGATGCGCCGAATTTGATTGATCTGTGTGGATAATTTACAAGGTGCCCGGGCGTACGTATTTATACCCCGAGTTACATGAGTCCTTATAGGACACGGAACAGGACTTTCCTAACTAGAAAAGGAAAACTAACAGACCTGATCGGACAAGAGATCATGTTTCCTAAAAGATAAAACTATCTAATAGATAAGATAAATAACTGCCATAACGTGGTCTTCACTATTCCTTCTCAAATCCGGTTTCTTCTGGATTAATTTCCTCCGGTTGATATAGCTTCTATCTTTACCGAATCTGATATGAGCCGTGCCAAATTTTGGCGTTAACACTAGGCTGATCTTGACATCCATTGCCCATGTAGGGTAGTTGTGACCATCAAGAGCGAGAATCTCAAACTCTTTGGCGGCCATCTTAGTCCTATATAAGAAATACCATGAATTGATTAATTTACAAGGAGTAAATTAATTTTGTATGGTAATGGTTGTAATAATATGCAAATATCTGAATACAAGATGTGTCTTGTATCCATAATAGCGTAGACCTCAAGTATGGAATATAACCCTATGGATGAGGTGTCTCGTTGCTAATGGCATAGTCTACAAAATTTGTAGTAGATGCCTTTAGTCTCCATAGTTTTGTATTATATTCATGTTTATTGAAAATCATGTCTTGGTGGTAAACACCAATTTTGAACGAGTTGTCTCGTTAATTTGGGCATAATCTACAAAAATTGTAGTAGATACCAAAGGGCATAATCTACAAAATATTGTAGTAGATGCCTAAAAAGGCATAGTCTACAAGTGTAGTAGATACCGTTGACATAATCTACAAATTATTGTAGTAGATGTCGGTGGTATAATCTACAAATATTTTTGTAGTAGTTGCCATTGTCATGATTTTCAATAAATAGAGGAATTTCTAGTGATATTATGCATATGAATTCTAATGAAATTAAGTAAAATAGCTTAATTAATGAGAATTCGAAATTTAAATTTGCAAAAGTAATAATTTGTAAAATTTAAATATGGTCGATAATTAAATTGCAAGTAAATAAATTAACTGCAATAAAATAATAGTATCAAATATATAAAATATTATTGGGAATGCACATGGACATCCACTTTGAACATTTACATAAAATCCAGTACTTGTAGGGTTTGGATTGTAATTATAACAAATTGTTACGATTAGTAACAAGTACAGGGACTTTAAACATAAAACACAAAAGGATATTTTTATAGTTTTATTTAACTATAGGGCCTTAACTGCAAAATTAACACAACCAAGGCCTGGGCCTTGCTGGCCTTTCGGCATGTCTGTTGCGCGTGCGGGGGGGGGGGGTGGAGTTGGGCCGTGTTCGGCCGGCCCACTAGGGGCCGAAGGAGTTGGGGGGAGGAGGGCCAACCCTAGCCACTGCCTCCCCCTGTTCCTGCTGCCGCCGCCACCATGTGTGGGGCGCGGCTCCTCTAGCTGGCGTGGCCGGCCAACGCCGCCGCCGGCGAGGAGCCGACCCCCCTTGCGCTTCCCCGACTCCCTCAGGCCGAGGAGGATGACTCCCCCGACGAGGAGTCATGCTCCACAATGAAGCCATTGGAGGTCTTGGGTGCCGGCGATGGGCGGTGGAGGCCAGGGCGGCGGTTTGCCGTAGCGCTGGCGTGGATCCGCCTGCGGTAGAGGGGATGCGCACCCCAGCGAGCGGCCAAGGTCCGGCGCGCGTCGGTGGCTTGGGCCGCCGTCCTTCCTCTCGGCGCGGTTCCATCGGCGCGGGCAGCTTCCGGCGTCGGCCTTTCTGCGACAGGGGGGGTCGGCGCTCCGGCGATGGAGGACGGCGTGCACGGGGTGCGCGAGGTGCCGCTGGCGACGCGCCCAACGGGCGGCGCATTGGAATCCACCGAGCGCGAGGTCACCGATCTTCTGCACGAAGGGCCGCCGGGAACGGGCGACATGGTGGAGTCGGCCAGGCGCGGGGCTGTGGGGGCGACGCGCGGCGTCGCGGTACTCTCCCGCAGCCTTACCGGTGTCGGCTTGCGGACGCCGTGTTCCGCCCACGGTCGACGGCGCTTCGGCGTCGACCTGTGCCCGGTGGCGATAAAGATGCCCTTCGGTGGTGGAGGTGGTGCTACAACAGGAGCCTCGTCGTGGGCGTGAACAGTGTCCACGGCGGCTTCTACTGTGGTGGCCTCTACTTGTGACTGCGCCAGTGTCCATGCCATGCCGGAGCGGCAACGCTCCACAGCGGCACAAACTCGGTGGCGAGCCTGCGTCCGTCGGCTTCTTGGCCTTTCTCCGGGACAGCGACGAAGAAGATGGTGAAGGATATCGCCGAGGGATTGGATGGAGGACATTACTCCGTGTATTGTGTAACGACCCGTTTTCCTTTTCCGCTAGTCTTCGTTTTCCCGAGCTCCCCTCCTATCCTGTCAGCTGTGCCTCAGTTTTTCTCCCCGGCCAGCCGACTACCTTCTCCCTTGAGCCGAGTAGATTGCTACTCAGTCCTTGTATCCTGCCCTTTCCCTTGTCTTACTCGGACCTCCTTGCTGCCGAGTAAGCACTGTAAAGTGGCCGACTACCTTGTTGAGACCTGTTGTTTCCTTGTCCCCCGAGTTGCACCCGCCCGTTGGACGCCGACTACCGGAGTGGAAAAGAACCAGTCTTCACCTGTCCGCAGCACCGCTTGGACCGATGGACAATAACCTGCTGCATCGCTTGGACCAGTGGTCAGTCCGAAGCCCTGTCAGTGAGATTTCTCCAACCTGTCCTAGCCTTGACCTTAAGGTCTTATCGCAGCTACAGTGCCTGCCAACTCCTCTGACCAGTTGGACTCCAAAGTCACTTCCTGTCATATCCCTGTCAGTTCATCTTGACTTCCTTGCTCCACCCGTTGCCCAGCTCCACCGTGCCTCAACCTTGCACGTCGGCTATATATATGGCCAACCGTGCCCCCTTCTTCCTTTGTTTTGCAAACCGGCCAGCTCCAGCTCTGCTGAGTTCTTGTTCTCCTCTCAAGTTTTGGAGCTCTGTCGCCCGGATTGCAAACCTGGTTCAGCCGACTGCCACCTTTCCTGCAGCCGACTACTTCTTGATCTTTTTCTTGGTGTTTTACTTCTCCTGCTTATCAGTGTTTCCTTTCTGCTTGTTCAGAGCCTGAACCGGTGGACGATCCAGAAGCCGCCTTCGCCGAAGAAGACCCCTCCTTGGAACAAGGCAAGCCTCTTTGATCATATTGATTCCCATATATGCAAAACTATGTTGTTTGGAAAATATTATGCATGCTTAGTTTACACCTTTGTAAACTGTTGGCCTCGGTTTTGCAAGCGCAACCGATGGACCTACCCAGTAGTAACACTTATTTGGTAGGATGTTGTTATATTTCACCCTTGAAGAGCCCCACAAATGGCACGCTAGCATCCTATCTGAGGATAAGATGCCGAGTAGAATGGCTTAGCTCTGCAACGTTGTTTGTCGTTGGGAAAAACGTTGGGTTTTACCAAACTGATTGAAAAACCCGGTACTCCGTGTATCGGCGTGTTTGTGAAACAAATAAAGTTGTGAAAATCTTGATATACAGAGACAGTGCCTGTGTGGCTTGGCTATGTATCATCATTAAGGACCGTTTCCTTTGGGAATTCCATCCGAGCATCATACAGTGCGACCAGACGGGTATTATGGGATGCCCCTGGCCGAGTAAATAGTAGGTTTAGGGAAGTTCAGTGCCGACCACTGAATCCTGTGTGGATCTTTCGGCTGGCATTGGATGACTCTAGACTGGCTTTGGAAATGGCCTTGTCACGAATTTCTGGGTACAGGCCAGTACTCGGTGTAATTTTCGTGTCGGATGGGTAAAGCGCACACCCTCTGCAGAGTTTAGCAGAACTGTTCGAACAGCCGTGCCCACGGTTAAGGGCGATGCAAGGTGATTCCCATAGCGTAGATTTGTTTGCCAGTGATTTGTGAAAGTGTTTGATGGAAAGGGAACCGTGACCAGAGTTTGCCGAGTGAGCAAACGGAAGGCCTGTGTGGCCAGAAACGGATCTGTGTGATCCGGGGTGTTAAGCACCATAAACAAGTGTATGAAAAGTAAACAGGATGAAGATCATGCTCCCGGGTTGTAGCCAGGGCAGCAAAGTTTAAGCCCCCGGGTTGTAGCCAGGGCGGCAATTCAGTCTTCGGGTTGTAGCCAGAAGACGGTGATGAGCACGCTCCCGGGTTGTAGCCAGGGCAGCAGTGTCTTAGCTAGCTGGTTGTAGCCAGCCTAGCGGGCATTTAGTGCCATGATCATGCTCCCGGGTTGTAGCCAGGGCAGCGATGATGAGCCCCCGGGTTGTAGCCAGGGCGGCCGACTAGCTAGCTGGTTGTAGCCAGTGTAGCGGGCATCAAGTGCCACAGCTGAGATTTGGTTGTAGCCGAGTCTCAGGGTCAACGAGTGGTTGTAGCTACTCGGGAAGTACAGGACCAGCAAATACGAAGCAAAAGATGATAAGAACCTATATGTTTATGCTTGATTCATTAAGTGGCGAGTTGTTGAAAAGCAACTTGCGGAATGGATAGAGGCGTGAGCCTCTGTCCGACAACAAAAATTTAAGCTCACTAGTGTTTGCAAAGAAAAGAGTTTCTTAAGGCAATTTTCGCAAATGAACCTTTAGCCTTTCTGTCTGACCGACATGGCATCATTTCCGGCTTGCTGAGTACGAAAGTACTCACCTTGTTCATATATATGTATAGTAGGTTTTGGAGTGGAAGACGAAGATCCGACTGCTGCCGAGTTCCTCCAAGACCAGGCCGACTACGAAGACTTCTGAAGGTTTCGAGCCTAGTTCCCAACCGAGCCTGTGGAGTAGTTTTTGCCCAGCTTCCGCCCTGTTTCTGCTGTTTCGCTAGTTTACCTGTTGATTATTTTTGCCCATCCCGGGTCTGTCTTGGATGGATCTCCTTGTACATATATGTAAGTACTCTGTTTATGTATTATTGTAACTCTGTGTTGTATCATTGTTGTGCGTACCCGACTACTGATCCTGGGATCGGGTGCCTTATGCACATGGTGGCCTTCCACCTAGTCGGGAGGCGCCACATATTGCTGCACGGTGGTGTTCACAAAGGTGAAAATCGATGTCTTCCATACCTTGATTTGCCTGTTCTTCCTTCTTCTGTGTCTCGGTTTCTGTCTTATTGCTTCCGCCTTCTCAGTGAAAAATAAAGTGACTGATAACGTATTGAGAGTATAATAGTGAATGATCTCTGTTGTTGATACTCTTAGTGAGTACAGTACACTGTACTGTACTGATTACATATATATACTATGTGAAGGAATGTCAGTTAGAAAAAGGTGTCTCTTCAGAAGAGGATATGTTCCTCCATATAGCAGTTAACAGAGAATTGATCATATGTTAAATGTGTTGTAATAGATCGGACGTCTAACACCGCAGTCAGTCTTTTCCTTTTTGCTTGTTAACAAACGTATACACGTCATTAGACGCATACATGCTTTTTTGCACGCTCTCTCTTGATAGTCGCATGCACCAACCCCTCTTTATAGTTGTTCATGCATGCACGCATACAAAGTTTTAGCAACATTTAAAATAGATTTTTTTTCTAAACCATTTATCCAATTTACAATCTGATTACACCATTATATTCGTGGCGATTAAATCTTTACAACAAAATATCATACGATTATATTCCGATAAAAAAATATATGTTTCAAGCATCGAAACATGATGTTTTATGTGTGAGATAAAAATGTTTCAATTAGGATTCGGTATTGTTTCATTTCTCTTATTTATTTTTAGTATTACACTATGTTAGCAACCGATGTTTCAGTAACTTATTTTTTTTGTTTTATGCTATAAAAAAATATTTTATGGACAGTTAACTGAAACAGACCGCCCGGTTTTTTTACTCGATCGGACGGTTGATCCGTAGTCAGGTCCAGAGAAATCCCTAGGGAACATGGCACCTGTTGGGTGATACCGACAGCTAAGTTCCGGCAGTCACTACCGGTTGGGCCGCATGTTGGCGGACTTCTTGTCAAAAGTAAGCCCACACCAACTCCTGGTTCACGGATGAGTGGTGAATAGCTCAATTGCAGGGTTTTTTACTGTTACTAATTTATTTATTTTTTTAATTTACAAAACTAATTTTTGATTTGGTTATTTTACAGAAATAGCCTCTTGCCGCCATGGGCCACGGCGGTATTTAAAAACCGCCGTGGCTCAGGGCGGCGAATGGCCTCCCCGTCAGGCGCGGCTAACGGCGGCCCCCCGCTGTCAGCCGGGGGGGCCACGTGGCGTTGCCGCCCTCGGGGACGACGGCGAATGCCTCTGCATTCGCCACCGTCCCCAGGGCGGTTTTTAGCCCAATCGTCCCCCAGGGCGGTTTTTAGCCCAATCGTCGCCTTGGGGGACGGCGGTTTTTAGGCCTCTCCTATATAATCTCTTCGCACACTCGCCGGCGCGTCATTTCCCCCTTCCGTCTTCAGCGTTCGTCCAATAGAGCTGAGGCAAAGGAGGAGCAGTACAGCGGCGAAGCCCTCACGGATTTTTGAGCCGAATCTAGGTATTTTTTTGCTCTCTCCCTGTTATGTAGTCAATTTTTTAGACAAGTGTTAATTAGTACTAGACGCATAGTGTAATACCCGACATATTATGAAAATATTAACGGTTTGGCATAACCATCGTTAGTGTTAAATTTATTTGACCGTACTAAAAGAACATAGCGGACATGTAGTAAATTGTAGATATTTTAGAAATAAATATGCTCCCTTTGCAACAGGGACCAGGCGTACTAGCTGACGATGACGCCGATGCTGTTCGACATTTCTATCGAGCCGCACTGCCCGCAGCGTGTGATGCGGCAGTTCGGTATGCGACAGACCTTCGGCCATCCACAACGCCCGGGCGTACCCCAACACGTTCACAGGTATATGTGGAAATGAATATTCCGTATTGTTATGCATTGTGTCACCGGTTGTGCTTTGCAGGTTAAATCGGCGTGGCCAGGCCGCCGGTAAGTTGTGGAGACCCATCGTCATCGAGTACATCAACGACTGGCTCATAGCCACGGAGGACGTCATCATGGAGATGCACCCCTACACAGCTGCCAGGTACGAGCAGTACCTTTCCTGGTACCAGCCTCGTACCAGACTACGGGTGATGTTCACTCCCAAGGCTCCACTGGCGCATGTTGCGGGGGTGCGAGACGCATACCCAACACACCGCGACCAGGACTACTTCCGCGCGGTGAGTCAATGGTTTTCATACTATTTTCAACGGTAGTTATCACGCGCAACTAACAACGCATGTCTTGCTGAACAGGCGGACGATGCTAGGCAGGTCCACACGGAGCTCGGCCGATTGCGGCAGCGCCTCGAGGCTGGCATCCCTCTCACGCAGCAGGAGCAGACGATCACGTTCGGCCGGATGTGCAACACGATGCGCTCGGTCGTCGGTGCTCTGACTTGTCGCCGTTCCGATGCAGCCCCACCGATGCAGATACATATGCGAGGTCCCCATGGTGAAGGGACATCGGCAGGAGCGGCGGGTTCTGTAGGGGCCAGTACATCGTGGGGAGCAGGTCCTTCTAGTACCGCCGGAGGATCGAAGTCGGCAGGCTCCACGATCGGGCGAGGATTGTCAGGTACGTCAGGTTTGAACCTATTCTCCATAACTAACTGCACTTTTTATTCGGCTGACGCGAACTTTTCTTTACCAGACCCACGCGACGGATCTCACCACCACCTGGTGGACATTGGGCGGGGATCTGCCCCGAGCACCTCTGCTTGGATCTCTACCGAGGACGACCTCCTTCCGGAGCAGGACGTGATCAGGTCGTCACAGCTCGGAGGTGCACCGCACACACAGCCGCACGACGCTGGTGCTTCCCCTGCTGCTCAGGCGGTCCGAGCCACCAGTGGGGTACCAGCGGACCGCCTGACGTACTCGCGCGGGCACGTGTGAGCGCAGCCTAGGAGGACGAGGAGGCGTATGACCTAGGGGCTATTGTTGTATTTATTTATTTATAGGTCTCGCATAACTTGTTTAAATTTTTCATGTCCATATTCACCCCCTCTAGGCTCGATCCCACCCTTTAGATCTGACCTTTCACAAATATTTACAACGGTACTCCGTCCTGTCTATACCATTTTAAAAGGAGAAACCACTTTCGGCGCATACCATGCGCGAGTACGGACCACCTTTACTTGCATAATATAGGCCGCGCGTGCACCACATTGCGACAAGCGACCTTTCGGCGCGTTGCTTTAGTCATGCGTCATCACGGGCATTCTGAATACATGGTCGGCCACTTCAACCGCTTTTTGCATATGCATGTTCCTTTTATTTTGACCTGTACGTCTCATAGGGAAATAGACGCACAACAACCTATATAAAAGCACCATCATAGTAGCAGAGGGCCTTCACCCAGGCCCTCGGGCAAACTTCGCACCGTTTATAAACTACGGCCACTACCTGCCTCACTAGTTTCCTTTTCTTCTTGTAGCAGCATTGAACAATGTCTCCTACACCTCTTTTCATGGAGGATTGCAACTGGCGATATTTAGGTTTCGCTTTGATACTGCCACCTTGGGCTGAATGCTCGATATGCCTTTGTGGTGACCGTTGCCGGCTACGCGTATCTCATCAGGAGGAGACTTACGGCTGGAGATACTTCGAGTGCGTGCACCAGAGTCCCCAGGTACGTGTTTCAGTCAAGTCTTTGTCATATTCGTTTTTACCCCCACGACTCTTATACCAGAATATTTACCTTAACAGACCGAGGGAAGATATTGCGGCTTCATCGAGTGGATTGATAACGGCAACCCGGAATATGACTACCTCCCGTTAGACGAAAGCATGGCGCAATACATGGCCAGGAGGGCGGAGCACGAACAACGTCTAGAGCTAGAAGGGGCAGACTGGAGAAATCGACCTCTCGGACTACCGCGATGGGAGGACCGTCCAACGTGCGCTTGTGGTGATCGTTGCCAGGTCGTCAGGTTGAGAAGGCCAGGAACTCTGCGACGCAGAAGCTTTGTTTGTCCGAACATTCTTGACAACGATATTGATGTAAGTTCAAGCCGCACCTTACTTCCTGCAGATAGTTTACCTTCACCAAACATGACGAATTTACTAATCAAACTCGTCCCACAGGATCCTCCAAGGAGGTATCAATTCAGACAATGGATTGACAATTTCACGCCGTCATATCTATCACGGCACTGGAACATGCAACCAGAATCACCAGCCGACTACAGCCTGTCTAGATCGTACCATGAACAAATCGCTCGCTTTTCTAGGAACCGGTGACTAGAACGAGCGGATACATTGTACTGCTAACAATGTAGTATCCCTTGTTGTATTTCGTACTATGGGTGTCGCATTCATCATGCCGCAATGAGAACGGCTCGCATCTAGCTAATATCACTATGTTATTGTACGTGCACTGCGTTAAGTATCGACCGAGTGGATGACGAATAATACAATATATCGTCTTTCAATGTCGAATTAAAAATCATTCAGTACGTACATTTTTGGGGTTAAAAATTAGCAACAAAATTTTCAAATTTGGTAATTTGCAAATGGCTCCAGGGGGCCGAGGCCTGGGCTGGGCAATGGTCCGATCGGGAGGGGGCAACGGTCCGATCGGGGGTATTCGGACGGTCCAATCCCTAGACGGACGGTCCGATTTGGGGCAACGGTCAGTCCGATCAACAGTCCAATCCGGGGGCAACGGTCCGATCGTGTGCATTCCGATGGCCCGATCCCTGGGCGGATGGTCTGATCTTAGGCAATGGTCAGTTCGATCAACGGTCCGATTCGAGGGGCAATGGTCCGATCGGACGATTCGGACGGTCCGATACCTAAGCGGACGGTCCGCATAGGGATCGGACCGTCCGAATCGCCGGACGGTACGCTATGCATTCGCCGCCCTGGGGGACGGCGGCGAATGCCTCCAGGGGGCCGAAGGCATTCGCCGCCGTCCCCGAGGGCGGCAACGCCACGTGGCCCCCCCGGCTAACGGCGGGGGGCCGCCGTTAGCCGCGCCTGACAGGGAGGCCATTCGCCGCCCTGGGCCATGGCGGTTTTTAAATACCGCCATGGCCCACGGCGGCAAGAGGCTATTTCTGCAAAATAACCAAATCAAAAATTAGTTTTGTAAATTAAAAAAAAATAAATTAGTAACAGTAAAAAACCTCAATTGCAGGGGGTTCTTTCGTGTTAAAAGTAAAGCCCACATCAGGACCACCGCCGTCGGATTCTGCCTGGAACTAGCTCGATCTCACTCACTAGCGAGCGGTGAGCATGGTTCATCTTACTGCACTAACCACGATAGTTATCATAGTAACCATGTTTATTATCAGAGTATGATAATAGTAATATCACGGTATTCTACTAAATTCAAATAAATTTAAAATAATTTAAATTTTTAATAAATTTTGTATGGTTTTTTATAATTTACCGTTATTATCATGGTTATCTCGTGGTAATCTCGCTTATCATCGGGACGTGATAACCTCGTTACGGTGGTAGAGGAAATCTCGGTGTTGGTGGTGACCAGTGTAGACCAAACCGCACTGTTACCGTGGTAACCGCCAAAACCGCAGGGGTTCGATAAGAGTTACCGACGATTTAGTTTGGATGAATTTCATCTGAATTTATTTTTTTTAAAAAATAAAAAAATCTAAAAAATTTTAGTAGGTAGTACTTGAATTATGGATTGAAAGTTTGTAAAAATAATGAATTTTACTTCATATTTTGGAGGTCCATCAAAATTTTAAAAAAAGAGGGTTATGCAAAAAAAATATGCAATATTATATTGTTTTTTAGAGATATCTATAATTTTTTCCTGAATTTTCTATATTTTTTTAAAATTTTACTATATTTTACAATTTTTTTCGTAATTTCTTTTAGCTTTAACATACCGCGGCTTACCGTACGGTTACCGTATAATATCACACGGTAACCATAACCTTACTGCAATAACCACAAAATTTAAATTTTTTGAATTTAAATTTTTTAAGATAAATTTTATATAATTTTAGATAATTAACATGGTAACCGTCGTAGGAAGATAACCTCCTAAATACTAGTGACCTGTGCTGGCTGGATAGCTGCCTGCCTACCTGCTCCGCGCCTCTGCTCGATCTCATCTCGGTGACTCGAACCGTCGATCCGTTGGTTGGCACACGTGCCCTCCCGATGACATAGACAAAAGCAGACAGCTTCTGCGCTTGTGTAGGTAGAAAAATAAATCCGATCCGAAGAGCGAGGTGAAAAAAAACCACGTTCGTTGGTTTGTTCGGTTCGGTCGTCGCCCCACACATGTCGCGCATGCATGGTTGTCGCCGCGACACGTGCCGGCACGCGCACCTCCCTCTCCGCCCCTTAACTCCTCCTTCCCCGCCACTTCCGCCATCACGAGCTGCCATCCTGCTAGGTCTCTCGATCCCTGGCTGCCACGCCTACGCCTCCTCGTCGACCGCGAGCATGGCAGATCGGCAGCAGCACGCGCACGGCGAGGCCCGGGCGGCGGGGCAGCGCCAGGCGTACGCGCCGGCGGACTCGTCGACGCTGCTCCGGCGTGTGCAGACACACGCGCCCAACTCCACCCAGGTCGTCGGGTTTCTCACGCTGGCCGTCTCCGGCGCCGTCCTCCTGCTCCTGACCGGGCTCACGCTCACCGGTGCCGTCGTGGCGCTCATCTTCCTCGGGCCACTCGCGCTGCTCACAAGCCCCATCTGGGTGCCCGTCGCCATCGCGCTCTTCGTGCTCGCCGCGGCCGTGCTCTCCGCCTGCACCTTCGTCGTCGCCGCCGTCGCCGGGGGCACGTGGATGTACCGCTACTTCACGGGGAGGCACCCCGTCGGCGCCGACCGGGTGGACTACGCGCGCAGCCGGATAGCCGACACGGCTAGCCACGTCAAGGACTACGCGCGCGAGTACGGCGGATACCTGCATAGCCGGGCCAAGGATGCCGCGCCCGGCGCGTAGCCGGCCGCACCTACATGTGGTGTGGCATGCAGCTTAGATCGCTCTCTGTGTTTCTTCTTCTTCTTCTTCGTGTCTTCACTCTTCAGTGTGTTTGTGCTGTTAATTTCCCCACTTTTCTGTAGGCTACCTTAATTTGGTATTTTGATCTTCTTCTCTGGATCGTCGCTTCACTTGTAATTAGTTTGGATCATAAGACGTCGCAAACACCGGACTGAAATTGATCTGCGCCGTTTGGCCTTATTCGATCTCGCAATGGCGACTTGCCAGCAATTCCTCCCTGCTCAAGGTTACCCTCGTAAATTTTGCGTGTGAGGTGTGTGTGTGACATCGAAATTTATCGTTATCACAAAGCTCAAGATAGAGCTTGTCGTTTTCATGCTATGATGGGCTTAATCTATGGAGGCCTAGTAACAACTGACTCGTCTTAGTTGGGCCATAAAAATTGATTCCTCGGCCCACCACTATTCATCCATACGACACCTGTGATTTTATAGCCCAATTAGGAGGCCATAAAAACGAATTTTTACTGTTACTAATTTAATTTTTTTTTAATTTACAAAACTAATTTTCGATTTGGATCATTTGCAAAAGTACCCTCTTGCCGCCCTGGGCCACGGCGGGATTTAAAAACCGCCGTCGCCCAGGGCGGCGAATGCACCAGCGCACGGCGCCGTCACCACACCGTGACGGCGGCGGTGAATGGCCCCGGGCCAAGAGCAAAAATGCCCGTGCCCGCACGAAAGACGAGCGCGGGCGCGGGGTGCGGGTGCGGGCGCGGGCGCGGGGTGCGGGTGCGGGCGCGAGCACGGGGTGCGTTGACGGCGCGGATGCGGGGCGCGGGGTGCGGCGACGTGCGCGGACGGGGCGGGCGCGGGGTGCGGGCGCGGGCACGGGAGACGAGCGCGGGTGCGGGGACGGGACGGGTGCGGGGTGCGGGCGCGGGCGCGGGCACGGGAGACGAGCGCGGGCGCGGGGACGGGACGGGCGCGGACGCGGGACGGGCACGGGCAATGCAACCCCCGGCTGGCTGACGCCGTCGGCAGGCCGTGCCGGCGCCGTGGGTTTAGGCCATTCGCCGCCCTGGGCCACGGCGGTTTTTAAACACCGTCGTGCCCCAGGGCGGCAAGAGGGTACTTTTGCAAATGATCCAAATCGAAAATTAGTTTTGTAAATTTTAAAAAAAATTAAATTAGTAACAGTAAAAATTCCCATAAAAACTGGTTCCTCCGTCAGGCCTCGGTTTCTCTTGGCTATATGGTTTGGAGATCGGGCTTAAAAAATTGTGAGCGGTCTTATCAATAAAAAATGTATAACTCTCTAGAAATTTTAATTGTGCTTATATTTATCACTGTAGGACTTGGGTTGAAATATTTACTCATGGGTGGGACAAGCTCTTCTATTCTGTTTCATGTTTCATGGTTTCTCTTGCCAATATGATTCATCTGGGAGAGATCGAGCTTTAAAAAATTATGAACGGTCTTATCAATACACAAATTCTTACCATACATAAATTCTTACCATCAGGAGCCTTTTGAACGTCTCTATAATGGCTTCAGATTATATAGCGGTCCAATCTAAAATAAAAGACTTCTCGCTCTTGATCGGAGCCGTTAACTAAAAAATCTGGAATAATTTACAATAAGCAGTAGGTATTCGCCGAAAGTCGGTCCTAGTGATCCGACGGTGCCGAGTGGAAGGGCCGTCGCTCAATGGATAAAAGTTACTCGAGGGATAACAGGCGGTACATGAGCTGTGTTCAAAATATTGTGAGAAAGTTCGGTCCATATTCGGTGTGGGCATTAGAACACTAGGAGGACCTTTTCCTAATACGAGAGGACCAGGAAGGACGCACCTCTGGTGTACCAATTATCGTGCCTACGGTAAACACTAGGTAGCCAAGTGCGGATAGTCTGTAGCACTCATAGCTACAGCTCTAACTCGATTATTTCCTAATAATTGTTAATTATTGTACCTCACAAGTTACATTAATTTGCTTACCGTTAGTGTCTCGACTCTTGACTACCAAAGTGTTATAAATATAAGGTAACTTGCTCGGGAGAAAAGTGACATCCAGCACGGGTCCAATAATTTGATCGACTGATCAAGATAGAACTTTGCCAAAAGTTTATTGTGATCTTTTTGTTCAAATAACAATTAAGGTGAAGCAGGGTCAGGAACAACGAATCTCTTTATGATAAACAGATTCATTTTGCAAGCTCGTTATTACGGGTAGCAACCCAAATAAACTAGGATCTTAGATACGATCGAAATCCAAAAATTAATGGAATTACAACACACACTCCTGTCAAAATATTAAACTAGCAATACATTAAAAGAAAGATTTTATCACCATTAAAAACACTCAAATACCAAAAAGAACGGGTCTGGTTAAATTTCACTAAGGTTAAAAGCAGCACCAATCACGATCGTAAAATTTTCATTTTTTAGCATTTTTATTTATTTATAAATCCTGTATGAGAGTACAAACAAGAGGGTTAACCTACCATTTGAGCAAAGTGTAGGCAAAAAAACCTAATAGGGGTGAGGATAAAGAGACTTATCCATCTACAAATTCTTGACAGACTTTCCCATAAGGATTCGAAGCGTACCGAAGACTCGAAAGATATCGAAGATTTGAAGGATACCAAAGATTCAAAGAATTAGGTTTTTCTTTTTTTCTAGGTTAAAAAATTCAAAGTTCTAAAATTCAATCAAAGAGACTTATTTTTCCCAAAAGAGTAAATTCATAGTTTAAGAAAGGAATACGGAAATGTGAAAATAAGAGCTTCCGTTCGTAAAATTTGTACAAAATGTCGACTGATTCGTAGGCGTGGACGAATTAGAGTCATTTGTTCTAATCCGAAGTATAAACAAAGACAGGGGTAATCTTTCGAAAAAAGAACTTGGCTTTCCAAAAAGTAAAAAAAATACCCGTGAAAATGTCCAAATTCTAAATAAAAAATTCAAGTAAAGGATATATGTTACCATGAAACGGATATCTTTCTATCTTTTTTTTTCTTTTTGTTATTTCTAACTCATATTTATGAGATAATAAGATATGACAAAAGCTATACCAAAAATTGGTTCACATAGGAGAGTACGTACTGGTTTGCATAGGAATACGTTAGTTTACGGAACAGTGCATGTAGAATAACAAAAGGAGTTATTCATGTTTAAGCTAGTTTCTTTATAACTGTTACAGACCCACAAGGTCGGGTGGTTTTCTGGTCCTCCGCGGGTACTTGTGGATTCAAAAGCTCAAGAAAAGCATCACCTTATGCTGGTCAAAGAACAGCTGTAGATGCTATTCCTACTGTGGGTTTACAATGAGCAGAAGTTATGGTAAAGGGTGCTGGTAGTGGAAGAGATGCCGCGTTATGAGCCATTGCTAAAAGTGGTGTACGATTAAGTTGTATACGCGATGTAACACCTATGCCGCTGTTAACGCCAAAATTTGGCATGGTTCATATCAGATTCGGTAAAGATAGAAGCTATATCAACCGGAGGAAATTAACCCAGAAGAAACCGGATTTGAGAAGGAATCGTGAAGATCACGTTATGGCAGTTATTTATCTTATCTATTAGATAGTTTTATCTTTTAGGAAACCTGATCTCTTGTCCGATCAGGTCTGTTAGTTTTCCTTTTCTAGTTAGGAAAGTCCTGTTCCGTATCCTATAAGGACTCATGTAACTCGGGGTATAAATACGTACGCCCGGGCACCTTGTAAATATCCACACAGATCAATAAACTTTGGCGCATCGCCACCCTTTCGACGGGTTCTTGCTTCTCGAGCGGGGCTGCATCGGTTAGGTCCGAACTCCTGCGAGAGGGTAAGACTCGTCATCCCTTACCCAGGTGTATCTGCCCTGTCTACGGCTGCATCGGTTCGGTTCGATCTCTTAGGCCGATCAGGTATACCACATCACGCGTGCATAGTTTTTATCGGTTTACTGGGGATAGTTTATCATCAGTTTGTGCTGCATCGGTTGGGTCCGACCTACTAAACTGAGCGATAAGCTATTCCTGCTAGGCCAATGGCTTCTGTGCAAGTGTCTTATCGGAATGTATAGCCGGTAAATTATCTTATACATCATGATTGCATTAGATCTATCAGCCCATTGAGGTTCTGTTATCATTATTGGTCTGTGCTGCAACGGTTCGGTCCGATCTACTAGACTGATAGTAATAATCTTATCCTTGTCGAGTCGATAGGTGTTTATGCGATGTTCTATCGGAGTGCTTAGCCGATAGGTTATCTGTTACTAGGCAACCGACTGCATTGTCTTTTATTTCTGCCTATCTGTTTTACCATCGGCTTCTAGCCGATGTCCTACTGTTTTATTTGGCAGTCGGCTGGTATATTACTTGCTTAAATCATCATCGGCTTCCGGCCGATGTACAGGTGTTCTATCGGCAATCGTCATTCCTCCTTGCCTCTCCCCGGACACGACCACGAGCAAGTACCCGGTGCGGGCACGAGGAAGAGCCCGGGCACGGCCGATACACAGATACTATCGGCTATCGGCTAGGAGTATCGGCCGATCGAACAAGCAGACAAGTACCCGGGCACGGGCACGAAGACCCGGGCGCGGGCACAAAGATCCGGGCGCGGGCACGAGGTCCCGGGCGCGGGCAACAGGACGACTACCCGGGCGCGGACACGGACAACTAGTACCCGGGCACGAGCACGCGCGAAGACAAGGGCCCGAGTACAGGCGCAGTCGATTTACAAGTACTGTTGGCGCCATCGGCTGGAGGAAGACTGTATCAGCTTATCGGCCGATTGGAGCGGTGATCTGATCTGTTTTATCTCCTTGTCAATTGCTGGGTCAAATTGACTGGCACGCTGTTGACGCCGAAAACCGCCGGGTGTGCCAAAAAGCTTGCTGACGATCTGGTTCGGCGTCTGGTGACACGCGAAGGCCTGGGAGATCTGCTTAGCTCCAGTGCAGGTCCTAAAATATTTGAGGTTCGTAGGCGTGCCAGTCAATTTGACCCCGCAATTGACAAGGAGATGAAGAAATTTGATTACTGATCCAATCGGCCAGTAAGCCGATACGGATTCCTTCCAGCCGATCGCCGCTATGCTCGTGCCCAAGCCCTCGCCTGTACTCGCGTCCGGCTACCAGCATCGATCGGCCGATAAGCCGATAAAGTCTTCCTTCAGCCGATGGCACCAACAGTGCTCACACATCGGCTACGCCTGTACCCGGGCCCTTGTCTTCGGCGTGCTCAGGTCAGCAGCAATTGCACATCGGCTATCGGCCGATACGGTCTGATGTAGGCCCCTTGTAGCCGATAGCCGATGGCACCTGTGTATCGGCTAGGAAACTGATAGCGCTATAAACAAATGGATAAGCTGTCAGTATAACATGTGCATCGGCTAGAAGCCAATGGTGCTATAAGCAAACCATAAAATAGCATAAATATACCATAAGCTAGCCGACTGCCAAGAGAATGCATGTACATCGGCTGGAAGCCGATGATAAAATAGATAGCAGAATAACAATCAATAGACCATGCAGTCGGCTTTAAAAGATAACCTATCGGCTAAGCACTCCGATAGAACATCGCATAAAACCTATCGACTCAGCAAGAATAAATCTATCACTATCAATCTAGTAGTTCAAACTTAACTGATGCAGCACAGATTAACAATAATAAAAGAACCTTGGTGAGCCGATAGATCTAATGCAATCGTGATGTATATGATAACTTACCGGCTATGCATTCCGATAAGACGCTTGCACAGAAACCATCGGCCTAGCAGGAACAACTTATCGCTCAGTTTAGTAGGTCGGACCCAACCGATGCAGCACAAACTGACGATAAACTTTCCCCAGTAAACCGATAAAAACTATGCACGCGTGATGTGATATACCTAATAGGCCTAAGAGATTGAACCGAACCGATGCAGCCGTAGACAAAGCAGATATATCGTGGTAAGGGGTGACGAGTCTTACCCTCTCACAGGAGTTCGGACCTAACCGATGCAGCCCCGCTCGAGAAGCAAGAACCCGTCGAAAGGGTGGCGATGCGCCGAATTTGATTGATCGTTGTGATAGATTACAAGGTCTCCGGGCATACGTATATATACCCCGAGTTACAAGAGTCCTTATAGGACACGAAACAGGACTTTCCTAACTAGAAAAAGAAAACTAACAGACCTGATCGGACAAGAGATCAGGTTTCCTAAAAGATAAAACTATCTAATAGATAAGATAAATAACTGCCATAACGTGGTCTTCACGATTCCTTCCCAAGCTCGGACTCTTCTGGATTAGTTTCCAATGGCTGATATCGCTTCTTTCCTTAACCGAACATGGTAACGACCCGTACCAAATTTTGGCGTTAACACACGCCTGCAAACCTCAAGATTTTAGGACCTGCACTGGAGCTAAGCAGATCTCCCAGGCCTTCGTATATTCAATCGCATCAAACCAGATCATCAACAAGCTTCTTGGCACACCCGGTGGTTTTTGGTGCGAACAGCCACATAATGGGTGTTGACCTCCTAAAAAAAGATGTTTGTAAAAGAATTAAACCCCCTTTCAAGAGAAATAAACGATTCAATGATCAAATAATAATACTAGTCTATATGGTTCGAGAGGCGGTAGCAAAATGATCACAAGGGTTTATGCACTAAGAACAGGCAAGCCTTTTTGGTTGTATCCGAAGACATGGAAAGGGATGTTTTTGTGTCAACAGACGAAGCCAAAGCTTACGGACTTGTCGATATTGTAGGGGATGAAATGATTGACGAGCACTGCGATACTGATCCAATGTGTTTTCTAGAAATGTTTAAGGATTGGTAGTGGCCGGATTTCTTGTAAATTTATTTCAAACCTAAATTCGGACTGCCGCCGTGTAACGCCCCTCTCCCGTTAACCCTACAGGTTGACAGAGGAGGAACGTCATTACCTGCAATACCTGTACCAGTCCTAGGAGACCAGCTAGTACATACAGGATATTGGTGGATCATAGCCAAACCTGCTTTATTTAATATACATAGTCCTTACATAAGTTGCAGCCTCGGACAAAACCTGTGACATGCAACGATAGAATACAAAAGTAAGCAGTGGAAAAACATGGGTAGACCTATACCCACAAGCAAAGCTTGGGACTTAGATCGAAACCCTAAAACTCCTCATACTCGACTTGATCCTGGTAATACTAGCTGAGGGTGGGTTCTTCATCTTCATAGACTTCTGAGAGAAAGTAAGCAAGGGTGAGTACACGAGGTACTCAGCAAGACAAGGAAATTTGGTGGCATGCAAGGTTTAGTAAGGAAGGTTAGGGTTATTTTCGCAAAAGTAGTTTTCAAAGATTTTGTGGTTTTATAATTCTAAGTGTGCTCTTTGAGTTGTCGGAAAGAAGCACACGCTTCAATCCATTCCGTGAGTTGCTTTGCAACAACTCACCTCAGTTAAGTTAGTTAGGAAGAGACTCGCGTCTCAACCCATTCCACAAGTCTGAGACTTGTCACAATTTTCGATTCGGAGTGTACCATCCTCTAGTACTTCCATTTAGGTGGATTCTTAAGTTTAAAACTTGTCATTTAACTTAGACAAACTCAACTACAGTGTCATCCAACACCCCGGGTCACACAAGCCCGTTTCAGGCTACACATGCCATCCATCAGTCACACAGACCGATTCTGGTAATGGTTCCCAACCCGTAAAACAATTGCACAGATATTTATAAAATAAAATCTACGCTAAAGGAATCACTTCACATCCGCCCATAACCGTGGGCACGGCTCTTCGAACAGTTTATAGACCTTTGCAAAGGGTGTACACTTTTTCCACACGACACGAACTTACTCTCACACTGGCCAAGCGGGGAGGTTTGCGACAAGGCCTTTCCAGAGCCTTCCCAGGATAGCACGTTGCCTTATAAATGGGTTCTCTCAACCAAGTACTAGGAACTCATTTCCTCTACTCAAGGACGGGGGTATATCGCCCACTTGGCACCCAACCACTCCCACGTTTATTAGCAACCGAAAACCATCCTGGAAATACTAGTTACTCGGCCAGGGCCATCCCATTCCACCCGTGTGGTCGCACTGTTATATGCTCAGTGCAATTCCTCAAGGAAATGGTCCTTAATGTCACGTGAAGTTGGAGCCACACAGGCAGCGACGACTCATGACCAAATTTTTATAAAACTATTTTGTTTCGCAAACACTCGACCAAGGGTGTCGAGGGTTAAAAATTATTTTATTTAAAACCCTAGTTTTTCCCATCGTCGTATTTTTAGTTTAGGTAAAATGGGGTCATCGATATTCGTACGCAAGTACGAATACCAGGATGACGGGGTTACGAGGAACAGGGCAACAATTTATTCAAGGCAAGTAAAAATGTAGCAAATAGGTTAGGCCAGACGGATTTGATTACGATCAGCGACCGATAACAGTCGTGTTCCTAATTATGCAAGTTTTTAGAAATAAAATAAAATTTTTAAATCATGGGTCCAATATGGTCAAGGGTGACTTGCCTTGCTCGAGGTCCTGCGAGTCTTCGATAAAAACTTCCTTCGGTGACTCCTCGGAAACGGTCTCTACGCATCGCAAAAAGAAAATAGACAAAAACACCAAGAATCAGAACCTATCTCATGCAACTAATAGTGCCAGTGTGTAGATCTCAATTTTAGAAAAATTTTGAGAGTTGAATAGGCTCAAACGGAGTTACAGTTTAAAAGTTATGAATTTTCAAAGTTTGAGTCAATTTCTTGGGATTAAAAAGGATTAAAATTATTTTAGGAAAGAAAAGAAATAAAAGAAAAGGGAATCTAGAGGCTAACAGGTGGGGTCCTCGGGTCAGGACAGAGGGAAAGGTACTGAGACTGACATGTGGGGCCAAGCTGTCAGGGGAGAAAGAGAGAGGTTGGTGACTGACATGTGGGGCCAGCAAAACAGTAAAGAGAGAGGAGACAGAGGCTGGCAGGTGGGACAGAGGTGGCAGAGAGAGAGAGAGTGTCGCAGACACGTGGGCTCGGTGGGTCAGTGCAGGATCGGGTCGCTGGCGTGTGGGATCGGACCCTGGAGGTGGGCCGCGCCAGCTGACGCAGCACGCCTCGTGGCATGCCACGTCGGCATGGACCGCCGGGCTGACCACGGCGGGAGATCGACGGCCGACGGTCGCCGAAGTCGATCTCGCCAGTGGCGGTGAACCACGGCGAGCGGCCGACATTGGCGGAGAGCGGAGGGGACAAGGAATCTAGTGAACGGCACGGATTGGCCTAGCGGGCGTCGGAAAATGGTCGGCGACAGTAGTCCAGAAGTGGCGGCGGCGGCGGTGGTCATTTGGTGATGAGGACATCACTAGCTCGGATATAACTATAGCTACCTTATGTATTCATCAACCAAAGGTGCATGCTTTCTACGTAAAATTTATGTGTTATATATTTGAACAACCGTTACTGCACCATGAGTTTTGTGTGTTCTTGTTTGCAGAGATACTTGCTTGGGTGAAGGGAAAGAGGCCGAGAGCAAGGAACGCGTGGATGATTAAAGAAGTTGATTGGGGACCAAACCAAGACCTTACCCAAGTCTACTCCTACATCACCATGTCACTTTTGGTCCATATAAGGCAAGAAATGAAGTTCTGCACGTTTTGGATTCGGATTCGGGCCTCTTGAGAGTATCAACTTCAAACGGACCTAGCTGCTGATCTAGAAGGATTTTCGAGGCCCATGAGTACTTGTTGGAAAGCTTATGGAGTCTACTTTCAGATGGTTTTGGTCCCACGTCAAAATTCCTCTTGAGCTGTCCAAAATTATCGAAACAAGACACATACCTCTTCCAGTTCGAGTCTGTTTTGGGTCTTGGGCCTTGTAATTGTGTCATGGGCTAAGCCCAAGGGGTGTGCGCCGTAGGGATAACCTTAGGACGTCCCAACTCCTATATATACAGTAGCCGTCATTGTTTAAAGGTGGGTTTTGCTTAGATTATTCTGCCATTTTAGTTTCGCCGTCTAGATCGGTTTGTAGAACCCCAATTTCATGTGCTAAACATTCATCTGCAATTCAGATTACGTTCTTCCTTGTTCTTGTGAGTTTCTTCGATTGCTTACAGGGATAAAACCTTCGTGGTGAGGTCGACTATGTGAGAGCGTGGTTAATTACAACTAGACGTGTGGGTGTAGCGGTTGCGAGGTGATGATTGCTGATCAGAAGCCTCAAAACGTGAACGTCTTCACGTTATCAAATCGAACCTATCGGAAGATCAGGCACCCAGGCGCATCATTTGGTCTCCGCCGGTGACCATTCGGGCGGCGGTTGGCTCGGGTTTTGTTAACACCAAAATTTGGTACGGTTCGTTATCATATTCGGTTAAGGAAAGAGGCTATATCAGCCGATGGAAGCTAATCCAGAAGAAGCCGAATTCAGGAAGGAATCGTGAAGACCACGGCATGGCAATTAATTAGTTTATCTATAAATTAGGTAGCTTTAATGATTTTTAGGAAAACCTGATCTCGTGTCCAATTAGGGCTTGTTAATTTTTCTTTTATAGTTAGGAAACTCCTGTTTCGTATCCGATCAGGACTGTATCAACTCGGGGTATAAATACGTATGCCCGGGGACCATGTAAACTATCTCACAGATCAATACAACTTCGGCGCATCGCCACCCTTTTCGATGGGTTCTTGCTTCTCGAGCCGGGCTGCATCGGTTAGGTCCGAACTCCTGCGAGAGGGTAAGTCTCGTTGCCCCGACTACCTTATCGGCTAGGACTTTCTCGGTTAGGTCCGATATTCTAGATGATCTACGGTAGTACCACGATATATCTGTTCTGTCTACGGCTGCATCAGTTAAGTTTGATCTCTTAGGCCGAGTGGATATATCACATCACGTGTGCGTAGATTTATCAGCTTACTGGGTGTAATTTATCGTCAGTTTATGCTGCATCGGTTGGTCCCGACCTACTAAACTGCTAGTGATAAGTTATTCCTGCTAGGTTGATAGATTTTATGCAGGCGTCTTATCGGGATGTATAGCCGATAAGTTATTATATAGTCCATCATGATTGCATTAGATCCATCGGCTCATCGAGATTCTTTTATCATTATTAATCTGTGCTGCATCAGTTAAGTTTGACCTACTAGATTGATAATGATAGATTTATCCTTGTTAAGCCGATGGGTGTTTATGCGATATTTTATCGGAGTGCCTAGCCGATAGGTTATCTTTCAATAAATAAAGCCGACTGCATTGTCTTGATTATTATTCTGCCTATCTATTCTATCATCGGCTTTTAGCCGATGTCCAAGTGTTTTTTCGGCAGTCGGCTGGCTTATTATTTGCTTATAGCATCATCGGCTTCTAGCTGATGTACAAGTTATTATCAGCAATCGGCTGGAGGAATTCTATATCGACTAGTTGGCCGATTGGATCAATGATCTAACTTTTTCTATCTCCTTGTCAATTGCGAGGTCAAATTGACTGGCACGCCTACGAACCTCAAATTTAGGACCTGCACTGGAGCTAAGCAGATCTCCTAGGCTTTCGCGTGTCTAGTGCGCCGAACCATATCATCGGCTCGTTCTCAACGCTGCCGGTGATTTTTGGTGTCAACACGTTTCCGGTTGTGTGAGTGCGGTGTCTCATAAGGAAGCTAGGGGAGGGGGTTATTTGGGCTTTACCTTCGCTGACGGCGAGAATCGGAGCGGCGGCGATGGCGGACGACGGAGGGAGGATTTGGGGGTTTTTGATTTAGGGGCTAATCGGCGGTGGGCAATGGCGGAGGAGGTTCGTGGTGGTTCGGGGAGCTCAACGGTGGCGGTGGATTGGGCGGTGGAGGTCTAGAGCGGCGGTGGTGCTTGAATCAGTATGCGGCGAAGAGAGGCTCTCGGTGGCGAGCTTGTTCGGGCTCGGTTTCTTGGCGGCCGGAGGATGGAGGGGTTGCCCTATTTATAGCGAAGCTCGAGAGCTAGCAAACGACGGACTAAGGCGGTGGCACAGGGGGATAAGCTCGAGCTCGGCCGACGAGACGCAACAATGGCGCGGAGCACTGTGGTGCGCGTCATCGGCTGCAGAGGGGAAAAATGGGAAGAGGAAATGACGGCGAAGCGACGGGGTGAGGTGCCCGCGCGTGCTCGTTGCCATTTGGCATCCGACGGTGAGGAAAAAAACCACCTCAGAGGAATAACACCTCAACTGGACGTAGGGTATTACCTCACATCAAGGGCCTGAACCAGTATAATTCTCTTGTCTTCCTCTGCAATCCACCGAATTCCAGGTCGCCGAGTAGCCCCATAGTATTATTGCCGGTGCAAAGCATCGACAGTTGGCGCGCCAGGTAGGGGCCCGGCGAATTCTTCATCAACAGATTCGATGGATCCCATCAACGGAGTCAAGGGCAACAAGTTCTCCAATGGAGACACCATCACCTTCGGGAGTCTTGACTTCGTCGCCGATCAACTCGGCAATCTTTCCTTGGCTGAGGCAGATCCAATCTCGCCAGCCGAGGAGCCAGCCGGCGTTGCGCCAGTCGGCCCCAGGGACGTCGCCATCTCCTTCGACGATCTACTACGACAGTCCCTCACATCGCCGGACATCGGGACAACTCTCTCCTTCGGCGTCCGACTCGCGCTAGGCCTTGAGCCAGCGTGGGTTAGGCCAAGAGGGGGAGAGATCATCAATCTCCCGTACGGATTCGGCGATGCTGTGCATCTACAACCCGCGCAGCAGACCCGACCTCCAGCGATTCAGTTTGGACACGGTCATGAACCTTTTCAGATTGGATCTAGGGAGGTCGGAGTCGTCCTAACTCCGATAAACTACTCGGAGTCCGACACTAAGTCGGATGGCGGTTCGAGCGCCAACTCGGACTCCACCTTGGCAAGCTTCCTCCTCCCCCGCGAGATCTTCATGACTTCAACGCCACCTTCCGAGGTGCGCCGACTGCAAGAGGAGCAGCAAGAGGAGGCGCGCCGACTACAACAACAAGAGGAGGCCAACCGACAAGCTCGCAATGACGGGCTTCGACAGGCTGGGCGAGCCGCCCAGCAGCAGATCCTCCAAACCAAAGTCGGCGACCACGACGTCTTCATCACGCCACAACAGAACGTCGTGGCCGCCGCAACTCTGCTGGACACGCTCCAGCTTGGGCCGGATCATCAGGCCACACCAACTATCGCCAAGATCAAGGCGATGATCACTGCTGCCGCCTGCCAGTAGCAAGAACAGTCAGGCAACACCCGCATACCGACCCATCGGACGGGCTCTCCAGCGGCGGAGTCATCTGCATCAGCACGACGACGCGCGGCCGGCTCCACCCGGCAGCACGAAGAGTCCCGCCAAACAACGCTCGGCAACACCAACTACGACAACCGGCGGCGTCACCAATACGACCGCCGACCCAATCAAGACCTCCGAATGCGATTACAACGCGATCTTCACCACACCCTAAGGGCCCGGCGCGAAGAACGCGAAGAGGATGAACGCCGCCGACTGGAGGATGAACACGAGCGCTTCGGTCTCCACTTCGAACGGCTACACCGCCAAAACCGAAGCCCAAGTCCTCACGATAACGAAGGCATTCCAGCCTTTACTCGGGAGTTACAGGACGTTCGCTGGCCAGTCGGCTTTAAGCCTACCGGAATCGAAAAGTACGACGGCAAGACCAACCCAGAGTCCTGGCTCACCGTTTACATCCTAGTAGTTCAAGCTGCAGGGGGCGACAGCAGAGCCATGGCTAACTACCTCCCAGTCGCATTAGCCGACTCGGCGAGGACATGGCTGACGGGCCTCCCAAGGCGGTCCATCGGTTCCTGGGGACAACTCAGGGAGCGGTTCATCACTAACTTCCAGGGGACCTACGAGAGACCGGCTTCCGAGCACGACCTTTACCAGCTGCATCAGAAAAAGAACGAGTCTCTGCGTGAGTTCATCAAAAGGTTTTCCGAGAAGCTCAATCAAATCCCAAGCATCAAAGACGAGGTCGTCATCGCCGACTTCCGCAAGGGAGTAAAAGACGCCCCGCTCATCGCGAAGTTCACTCGGAAGCCACCATCCACTGTCCGGACTCTCTTCGACATGGCCAACAAATACGCCGACTCGGCTGAAGCCGTTGCTGAGGCCTTCGACGAGAAGAAGGAGCCCAGACAAAGAGACAACAAGGCGAAAGCCGACAACGAGCCGCCTCAGAACAAGCCTGGCAGCCGCAAGCGGAAGTCGGACAACGAGGTGGCCAACATGGAGCGCAGTCGGCCGCGGCCCCAGCGGAACAACGACTATCAGAAAGTCATGAGCGGGCCTTGCCCCTTCCACCCCAAGGGCCGCCACGCGGCCAAGGACTGCCACATGCTCAAGAAGTTCGCCTCCGAACAAGCTTCATCGTCTGGCGCCGACAAGGACAAGGACAAGCCAGACTCGGGTCCGGCTGATGATTTCCAGGACCCCCAAGCCGAACTCAACCACATCTTCGGGGGGCCACTCGCGTACGAATCCAAGCGCAAGCAGAAGCTATCAGCGCGGGACATTAACGCGGTCTCCACAGCCGACACCCCCCAATACCTGCGCTGGTCGGAAACGGCCATCACCTTCAATCGCGCAGATCACCCAGACCGGATTTCCCACCCGGGACGATATCCACTCGTCCTGGACCCGGTCGTCAAAAATATCAGGCTGAAGAAAACCCTCATCGACGGAGGCAGTGCGCTCAACATCCTGTTCGCCAAAACTTTGGACGAGATGAGAATTCCTCGTTCAGAACTACGGCCAAGCACTGCGCCCTTCCATGGGATAATTCCCGGCTTGTCATCAACCCCACTCGGGCAAATAACCTTGCCGGTGACCTTCGGCACGCGGGACAACTTCCGTACAGAAAACATCTGCTTCGAGGTCGCCGACTTCGAGACCGCGTATCACGCGATACTCGGACGACCGGCCCTCGCCAAATTCATGGCAATACCGCACTATACGTACATGGTGCTGAAGATGCCCGGGCCAGCAGGAGTCCTCTCCCTCCGCAGCAACGCTAAGCAAGCCTTCACCTGCGACAAGGAGAGCTGTGAACTGGCTCAAACACAAGAAGCGGCAGTCGGGCGCGACAGCATCCGGCAAGCCGCTACACCTGAAGTCGATCAAGATCCAGTTCCGGCGAAAAAAGCAGCGAAGTCGGGAATTTCAGCGGACTCTGACACGAAGAAGATCCCCCTGGACCCTTCCGACCCCTCCAAGACTGCCTTAGTCGGGACCGGACTCGACCCCAAATAGGAAGACGCGCTCGTCACCTTCCTCCAAGCCAACAAAGACATCTTCGCGTGGAAACCGTCCGACATGCCGGGCGTACCAAGGGAGGTGATCGAGCACGCCCTACACGTCAAGCCAGACGCCAAGCCCGTCAAGTGTAACGCCTAGAAATTCGCACCGAAATTCTGAACATTAATGTGTAATAAATCCCTGCCCAGGAAAGCCAGGGTACACAAACCAAGTTGCCATACAGAGAGTCTTACAAACAGAGTAAAGTGTATATTACATAAATGCAGCGGAAAAAGGTAAAACGGAGTCTATGAACATCTGGCCAAGCAGCCGATTCCATTCCCACAGGCACCTTGACGGCGGAGCCAGCCTATTCCTCAGGATGATCTTCATCTGACGCGTTCTCCAACACTGGGGGAAAAGGGAGCAAGGCTGAGTACCACCCACAGTACTCAACAAATCACACCCACAATTATGCATATGCACAGGGTACAAAGATGGGACAGGGTTTATTTGCGGAAAAGCAGTTGCAAAGGGAAGTAGTTCGCAAACGGTAAAAAGTTGATTTAATTAACAATATTAACTTCCACTGATTAACGTTACACCACGTTAACCAGGCCCAACCATTCCCAACTGATTGATGCTAAACCACGTCAACCAGTCTCCACTGATGAACGCTACACCACGTTCACCAGACACCTCCGGGTACCGTTACACCACGTTACCCGGACTCCACTGATTAACGCTACACCACGTTAACCAGTCACCACCGGACAACGTATCACGCTGACCAGCTTTTCCCGACCAACGCTAAACCACGTTGACCAGGCCGCGCTGATGGAAGTTACACCACGACCACCAGGCGAAACTGATGAGAGTTACACCACACTCACCAGTCTCCACCGATTAGCGTTAAACCACGCTAACCAGTCACCCCCGGTCAACTCAACCACGTCGACCGGACTCAACACCTTCCACACACCAGTTTGATAAAACAGGATTGATTATCTAGGGTGAGACTAATCACGGTAAGTCTTGGCCAATGTGCCCATTACCGCGGGCGCGGCTATTCGAATAGTTTTACTCTGATCAGAGGTGTACAACTGTACCCACAAGACACAGCCCCCACACACGTTCCCGTGTGCCAGTACATCACCACGATGTCCCGTGCGAGGCTGTGACAGGACCGTTCACGAAACCCCTCCCTAACCATCCACACCACGCTGAGGTTGCACCTGCCGACAGGGCACGCCATATTGGTCAGGCTACCCCCCTTGCGCCACGGTGAATCCGACAGCCGATCAACCCTACCCCGGGCCGACCCAACTCCATCACGCCCACCCTCTTCATCGGTGCCTAGGAGAGGGAGAAGAAACGCTTCAAGCCCAGCCGTTGCCCACGCTGGCTTGTGGCAAGTACGGGAAGTTGCCCAAGTGGTTCCCGCGAACCGGTCCTTAATTGCCATGGGTGTGACAAGCAAAACCATACACCCACAGCCCACCATTTAGGTCAAAATTTTAGGAATTTAACAACAGCCTAACCAAGGTTCCATTTTTCCGACATTGAGTCGAATCATATAAAAAGACATTATTTAATTCCCAGGTGAGCTATGTTGCTAAGCATGGCTAAGCATCCTAGGGATTATAATCTACTCATATTATTACCCAGGTGACAAGGAATCAGGTTTCAAAGCTATGGTTGAGTCCTAACATTGTATAGGTAATGATCCACCCACATGAAATATAGAAATGATGCAATTTATTTGAGCAAACAAAGCAATTTAGCGAAAAATAGGTACAAAGTGATCAAGGTAACAGTGCGACTTGCCTTGCTCCGGCTCAAGGTATTCGGCTACGATCTCGAAAAACACAGGAGAATTACCGGCGTCGGATTCTACAACAAACAATGCATAAACAATTAAAAACAGTACATGGGGGTCAACAAACATGGGCTGAAAGTATTTTTAATGGATTCTTGGCATTTTTCTGGATTTAATGAAATTTGAATGGACTTAATCAGAGTTCGCATGAAATAGTTATGATTTATTGAAGTTTTACTGCTATTTTCAGAGTGAATATAATTAGCCAATGATTTAATGCGCATTAACCGATTAAAAAAAACGTCACCGGAGAGGGAGGCGACGGCGCACAGAGGCGAGCGCACCACGTGGCGCCACCGCGGGCAACCACGCGGGCGAGCGAGCGAGCAGCCCCGATCTGCCACCCGGCAGATCGGACGGCCCCGGGGAGCGGCGGCCGAAGCCAGCCGTCCCGAGCGGGAGGCGGCGGCACGCACGCGACCCGATGGTCGATGACGGCGACCACCCGGCGCGGCGGCGACCACACGGAGGGGCGGAAAGGAACGGGAAAATGAAAAGGGTTCTCACCGGCGGCTCGCGACGGCGAGCGACGGCGCGAAGACGACGGTGGCGACGAAAAAGCGGCGGCGGCCTCGGGACGACGTCGGCGACGGAGCTTCAACGGCGGGGAACGGGCGAGAGGCGACTGCCGAGGTGTCCTGGAGGATGAGGAGGACGGGAGAGGAGTTAGAGCGGAGAATGGAGACACGGCGCGGCAGGAATCACCGGCCGGAAAGGAGGCGGAGGGCCGATACTCACCGTGCGCGCGGGCGAGGCGGTCCGGCGAGCTTCGGCTCCCACGGAGTGGCGGCCGAGATGCGGCGCGGCGCGGCGGAGGTGCTGGCGGTGGCGGAGTGACCTGGTGGCGTCCGGAACGGCGGCGAGCGGCGGCCGGAGGCGGCGAAAAACGGTGGAGCTCGGGTGCGCGGTGGCGACGGGGTTCTGGGGCACTGGAAAGCTCGGCGTGTTGGGGAAAAGATGGAGGAGAGGGTGGAGATGGTTTTTATACAGTCGTCCGGGAGAGATCGAGGCTGAACGGCTCCAATCGTGCACAGGAGAGTGGACGGCGGCGTGGGCATCGTGTGCGAGATTCTCGGGAGAGAGGGGACGTGGACGCCGGAGAACTCGGGGGAGTGGGGCGGACTCGGTCCGCGACCGTTTGAATGAGTGCGAGCGCGCGGAGGAAGATGATGCTGACAGGCGGGCCCGGCCTGTCAGCGGGTGCGTGGGCGCGGGTGCGAGCGAGGGCACGGGAGCTCGGGCGCAAGGGCGCGGCCGCGGGGCACGGGCGCGAGGGCGCGGGGGCACGGGCGCGAGGAGGAAAAGGCCGGGGAGGGAAAAAGGACCCGGCCTGCGGCGCGGTGCTGGGCCGGCGGCCCGGCGATGGAGAAAAAGAGGAAACAGAGCAAACAGAAGGGAAAGAAAAGGAAAAAGATTTCCAGGATGATTTAAATTCCGATAAGCGTATTTGATTTATTAAAAATAGTTCCTGTGCTCTGTAAATTCCACTAAAAATCCAGTTAATGTATTTTGGCACAGAGAATACAAGAAAAATATTCCCCGCCGCGATAATTTATTATCTTGCATTTTACACCATCAATTAATTTCTCTATTTTTTTTTAAAATTCCTTTTCTTAGGTATTTTCTCCGGTAAAGTTTCTGTGTGGCTAAACTCAGGGTGTGACATCAAGCAACGGCTGCGGCGCTTCGCTCAAGACCGCAAGGATGCTATCCGGGAGGAAATCACCAAGCTCCTCGCAGCCGGGTTCATCAAGGAAGTCTACCACCCGGACTGGCTGGCAAACCCAGTTCTGGTCCGGAAGAAAAACGGTAAATGGCGCATGTGCGTCGACTACACCGACCTCAACAAAGCGTGCCCCAAGGACCCATTTGGTCTTCCCAGGATAGATCAGGTGGTTGACTCCACGGCGGGGTGCGACCTACTCAGTTTTCTCGACTGCTACTCGGGATATCATCAAATTAGCTTAAGGGAACAAGACTGTTTAAAAACATCTTTCATCACGCCGTTTGGAGCGTATTGCTATATCACAATGCCGTTCGGTCTGAAAAACGCAGGCGCAACTTACCAACGTGCCATTCAGCGCTGTCTGCACACCTAGATCGGGCGCAACGTGGAAGCCTACGTCGACGACGTGGTGATCAAGACCAAGTCCAGAGAAGATCTCATTGCCGACTTGGAAGAAACCCTCCAAAACCTTCGAAGATTCAAGATGAAGTTGAACCCGGACAAGTGCGCCTTCGGGGTGCCGTCTGGGAAGTTACTCGGCTTCATCATCTCGCACCGTGGCATCGAGGCTAACCCGGAGAAAGTCAACGCCATCAAGAACATGGCGCCCCCGACCAACCTTAAAGACGTCCAGAAGCTGACAGGCTGCATGGCGGCACTCAGCCGGTTTATCTCCCGACTGGGCGAACGGGGCATGCCTTTCTTCAAGCTCCTCAAAAAGGCGGACACCTTTCAATGGACTCCGGAAGCCCAGCGAGCCTTCGAAGACTTCAAAGAATTCCTCACATCACCCCCCGTGCTGGCGTCACCCCTACCCCAGGAACCACTAATGCTTTATCTAGCGGCAACAACACAGGTAGTCAGCACGGTGCTGGTAGTGGAGCGATCCGAACAGGGTCACATTCAGAAAATACAACGGCCAATCTATTTCGTCAGCGAAGTCCTTGCCGACTCCAAAACGAGATACCCGCAGGTCCAGAAGCTGCTATACGGCCTACTCCTCACAGTCCGAAAGCTGGTGCATTACTTCCAAGCACACCAAGTCACGGTGGTCACAGCGTTTCCACTCGGGGATGTCCTTCATAATCGCGAGGCCACCGGCCGGATCGCTAAATGGGCACTCAAGCTGATGGCGTTCGACATCACCTTTCAGCCACGGACAGCTATCAAATCTCAAGCTCTAGCCGACTTCGTGGCCGAGTGGACAGAAGTTCAACTCCCAACACCAACAACAAAGCTAGAGTACTGGACAATGTACTTCGACGGTTCCCTACGGATCGGCGGTGCCGGGGCTGGAGTCATACTGACATCCCCCACTGGCGAAAAGTTGAAGTACGTACTACAAATCCACTTCCCGGCTTCCCACAACGTCGCCGAGTACGAGGCACTTGTTCACGGGCTCCGCATCGCCATATCACTCGGCATACGTCGACTGGTTGTGCGCGGAGACTCCCAACTCGTGGTCAACCAGGTCATGAAAGACTGGACCTGTCTCGACGACACAATGGCGGCATACTGTCAGGAGGTTCGCAAGTTGGAAAACAAGTTCGACGGGCTGGAAATCACACACGTCCTGCGTCAATACAACGACGCGGCGGATGAGCTGGCAAACATGGGATCCAAGCGAGAAGCAGTTCCGACTGGAATCTTTGTCGAGCAACTTATAGAGCCATCAGTCAAGAAGAAACCGGCACAAGCGCAGTCGGGAGGCGAGCCTATCCCGACCACCGACGAAGTGCTGCACATATGTCAAGACTGGAGGGGTCCGGTTCTCAAATTCCTCCTGGACGATGAACTCCCAGAAGATCGCAGTCAAGCCGAGCAGATCAAGCGTCGAAGCAAAAGCTTCCTGCTAGTCGGAGAAGACCTGTACCGAAGGAGCGCATCCGGTGTCCTCATGCGCTGTGTCACCACCGAGGAAGGCAAGCAGATCCTGCATTCAATCCACTCGGGCGTATGTGGCAACCACGCCGCATCCAGGACGTTAGTCGGAAAGGCTTACCGGCAGGGATTCTTCTGGCCCACCGCAGTCACAGACGCCAAAGACATCGTTCGCAAGTGTGAGGGTTGCCAGTTCTTCGCAAGACAGACAAATCTCCCCACCCAGGAACTCCAGACTATCCCTATTTCCTGGCCATTCGCAGTATGGGGGCTCGACATGGTTGGGCCATTCAAGAAAGCGCCAGGAGGGTTCACGCATCTGTTCGTCGCAGTGGATAAATTCACCAAGTGGATTGAGGCTAAACCCGTTGCAACAATCACAGCGGCACGAGCAAAGGACTTCATCCTGAGTATACTATACCGATTTGGGGCCCCTAACCGCATCATAACCGACAACGGCACTCAGTTCGCGGCGGGCCTATTCCAAGATTTCTGCGACGACTTCGGCATCAAGATCTGCTATGCATCTGTGGCACACCCGCGGAGCAACGAGCAAGTTGAGCGAGCCAACGGCATGGTCTTACAAGGCATCAAGGCCAGGATATTCGACCGACTACAACCATACGCAGGTCGGTGGGTACAAGAACTACCATCCGTTCTCTGGTCTCTCAGAACCACGGTTAGTCGGGCAACAGGGCAATCCCCTTTCTTCCTGGTCTACGGTACCGAGGCCATGCTACCGACAGAGATACAGTTCGGCTCTCCGCGAGTCCGGGCTTACTCCGAAGACGACTCCAACAGCACCCGACTGGTCGAATTAGATCAGCTGGAAGAAGCAAGAGACGCCGCAACAATCCAGTCGGCAAGGTATCTTCAAGGCCTGCGTCGCTATCACAATCGCAATGTCCGTGGCCACGCCTTTTTGGTTGGGGATCTCGTTCTAAGGAAGATACAAACCACCAAGGACAGGCACAAACTATCCCCCATATGGGAAGGGCCGTTCATTATAGCCGAGGTCACGCGGCCAGGCGCCTACCGACTGAAGACCAAAGACGGCGTCCTCATCACCAACTCATGGAACATAGAACAGCTACGTCCTTTCTATACCTGAGTTTTACATTTTCCATGTGTACAGTTTTTCCTGACTCACTACGCCGCTTGTTTCAACCGAGTAGTGAGTCGGGGGCTGCATGTATATATGTGTTCTGTCAATAACATACAAGCTTATTTCACCCCGGTTATGAAGCCTTGCCACGACTGATGCGTTCGCCCGAGTATAGCATCTTACTCCGAACACTTTTTATCAAGTTCTATCGGACTAACTCGGCGCATGCTACATGGTCGGGTAAAGCTAATGACAACCGAATAATAAGCTTGGCGGCACGACACATATATTTACACATGATCGTATATGAAAGCATATATATATCCCGACTACAAAATGTATTGCCTTTACAGACCCAGGTCTCGGGTAATCGCTTCAGCCGTCGGCTTCGCCTGGGCGATCAGCTCCAGCGCTTCCTCGGGCGTCGTCTCCTCGGAAAATCCCTCCCCGATGGCCTCAATGTCCGCCCTCGGGTAGATGGACTTGGTCATTGCTAGGGTCTGGGCCACGCCGGCGGCAACCCGCTCATCTGAGTACCTTTTCAGGGCACTCGGCGCATCCTCGAGACGCCCCATTATCTGAGGAATTCTGCTACAGCTGGTCCCCTCTGGGCGGGGATCTACAAGGTCAAGGAGCCCTTTCACGGACCCGACGAGGGCCTCCCGTGACTCCCTGATTGATCTTATCTCCTCCGTGTAGAACCGGTACTGGGCCTGGACGTTGGCTCTCATGCCTGCCCAGATTGGTCGGCAAGTAAGCTTGTCAGAATTCGGCTACACACGGGGTGACTAATGGATTGGCTGAGATCACAGTCGGGTTGAGGACTTACTTTCGTAGTCGGCCTCCCACCCGGCCACGGTCTTCTCCAGTTCGGCCTTCTCCTTACCGAGCTTGACGACGGCCTTCTCCAACTCGGACTTCTCCCGGTCAAGCTCGGTGTTGGCCTTTGTCAGGTCGGCCTTGACCCTTTCAAGCTCGGCCTTGGCTTCTTCGGCCTCCTTCAGCTGCGACTCCCTCTCCGCTCGGGTCTTTAACTCCGCTTCGAGGTCTGCACCACAGATTAGCCAAGAGCTCAACCGTGCAGTCATGACACCACCGAGCAGTCGGGATCGACGTAGCTGGATGAATACATCAACGGTCCAGTCGGGAAGATATACTCGAAGATTTTACCTCTGATCTTCTCGGCTAGGGCCCATGTCTCCGCCCTGAGCTGATCGGCGCCGCTCTTCAGCCAGGCCTCCCTCCTCGTGTGACGTGCCTCCATCTCGGCCTTCAATGCCCGGAGCTGTTGCAATTCCGTGAGGTGGGGAGCCATCTCGACCAGGACCTCCGTCATCGCCTCGTTGCGGTCAACGAGCTTCTGCTCGGGACAAGGAACAAACCGACGACAGAGTCAAACATCAAGACAAGAAGATTGCTGGAGCTTCACTACAAGAATCATACCGCGACCCCTTGGGACCCGTTGATGGCGGCACGAAGCAGGCTCTCACGCTCTCTCCTTGCGACGACTTCATCGAGCCTGAAGCTTTTCATAGTGCCGTCTCGAGTGGTCCATGTAAAGGTCCGGGGCATCACACGTGGGGGAGCTTCGATCCGAGGCAAACGAGGGATCTCCGGCGGTGGCGGTAGCGGCGACGATGGCGATGACGATAACCACGATGGCGACGGTGTCCTGGCCTCGGCACCGCCTTCCCCTACAACATTGGGGACCGGCTCGGGGGCTCCGTCCCCCGCTTCCGCGACATACGGTGCCTCAGGGGCTAGGGCCTCGGTTTCAACAGCCACCTCTCGGTGGAGTGGCGGCAGTGGCCCTGTAGTCGGAGCCACCTCGGTCTCAGCAACCGAGCTGGCCGCCGGCTCAACAGGTGTGTTCGCCGCCGCTGCCTCGGCTGGGGCAGGCTCATCAAGTGGAGCAGATGGATCGACCTTTTTAAGATCGATATCGGCCCGCTTCCTGCACGACGAAGCAAGACATCAGGACTGTACTCTAACGTACAACGACTGCAGAAGACCCGGAATAACGCACCTCTTGGAGAACTTCAGCTTCCTGCCAGCCTGCCCGCTCCCCGGCGAAGCGCTAGCATCGGCAGTCACCCCGGTCGGTGTCATCGATGGCAGAGGCGTATCAGCCTGAGTTGGCCCCGACTTTGGTATGGTTGGTTCGGGTTCCTTCGCCCCAATCGGCCTCTGCTCTGGTCGGCCCCTTGGTGGCGCTGTTGCTGAGTACGACAACGTCGAGCCCAAGCCTGCTGATCTCAGCCTAGGACTCGACCGCGTGGGCGTTGTGGCAGCGGTGTCCTTTATTTTCAAGCTGCCGCTCACGGCGCGCGCTGTCATGGCCCCCTCGCCCCGATATAAAATCGGCTTCTTCCCCGCTCTCTTGGAGTCGGGTTGGGCGGCAGAGGGACTCCTCGGCCTCTTCCTCGACGCGACCGCCGACAATGGACGAGAGTCTTCATCAAATTCCTCATGCCACTACAAGCAAGTCGACAAGATTTCACCACGCCAGGTTGAACAATCACCGTTCCACAGGCGTTCACCACAGAAGAAGGTAGAAGGTTACCTTGGTCCGCGGCCGGATGAAGCTATAGGCAGCAACTCGGCGGTTATCATCTTCGGTGGCAACGACCCCTTTGGAGAAGTAGCCAAACAAGGTATCGGTCACTGCCCCCTTGTCCGCCGTCTCGCTACTCACTCGGTCGGGATCGTGTTTACCTTTGAAGGCCCAGCCGAAGGCGCTTCTCAACTTCAGCGGCTGGACGCGCCTCGTCAGAAAGCGACGAGCCACCCAAGGCCCTGTCAAGCCGGCCCTCTTGAGATCATCTATCTTTGTCAGCAATATATGTGCCTGGCCCAGTTCTTCAAAGGTTGGTTCCGAGGACCAGCTTGGCAATACCGCCGGTGGCATACCAGTAAAAGGGCGCAAGGAAGGGGCCAGATCGGCGCAATAAAACCACTCCTTGTGCCAGCCCTTCAGAGAAGATTTCAAGGGCAAATCGATATATGTTTTCTTCCCATCGCTCCTCAGTTGAAGACCAGCCCCTCCAATCACACTGATGTTACTCTTGGAAGGCTGGGGCTTGACATGGAACAGGTGTCGGAAGAGGATGAAGTGGGGCTCAACACCCAGAAAGCACTCGCAAAGAGTGACGAATATGGAGATCTGAAGGATTGAGTTGGGATTTAAATGCACCAACTCCAGCCCGTAGAAATCCAGGATGCAGCGGAAGAAATCAGACGACGGAAGACACAAGCCCCGATCAAAGAAAGAGGCGAAAACTACCGTTTCACCAGGCCGGGGGTTGGGGTTCGATTCATCCCTCGCCGACCGCCAACGGATCACTTCTTGGCTGGGCAACTTCAGCTCGCTCTCCAGCCGTCTCAGCTTCACCGAGCCGCAATCCGAGATCGGCCAAGAACTCCCTGGCGCACCCGCAGGATTCGTCGCCTTCGGCATGACTGGAGGTGGTGAGATTTGGGGGAAAGCAAATCAGGGGCTTGGAATAAACAAAGAGGATTGAAATCGCCCGAGTCCGGGTGGGGAACGGTTGCTGCTAACCCTAGCCAGGCGGGAGGCGAAAAGCTAGGCGCGAAGGTGGAAGACGAAGAGATTGGCTGCTTTGGGGAAGACGATGGAATCTTTTTCTCTCTCCCCATCTTTTTATAGCCTGTACCGACTAGATGGGCCCAGGCCTACACAGTCGGAATTGGGCCGACAAGATATGAGTTCCTACAGTAGCATGCTCCATGTGGGCCGCCCGCAGGCTGAGTTGAAATTATAGCGCTGGTGCTACCCACAGGAACCGATGAGGTAAACAGATATGCTTCATGAAAGCCTTATTGCTAAACATATATGTTTGGGTATCTGTTTTATCCACCAGGTCTCGAGGATATATCCTTACAAGGATCACAAGCTGGTCTTCATTAAAATTGGGGATGCAGGTATCTTTCTCGGGTACACCTGACCACGCCGTGGATTTATTTTCATAAAGTGGTACTCGGCCTACATGCGTGGCCACCAGTTGCCATGAGTAACATTATTCCAGCCGACATGACGCTGAAGAGTCTAACTTTCGAGTAGTACACTACTCGGGAGAGACTATAAATTTCTCATTCCCACTGACATGATGCGGAGGAGTCTAACTTCCGGGTGGGACGCCACTCGGGAAAGACTATAAACCTCTTTTCCAGCTGACATGAAGCTGAAGAGTCCCATATCCGAGTAACATCCTACTCGGCAAAACTATAAACACACATTCCGACTGACATGAAGTCGAAGAGTCCTATATACGAGTAGTTCCCTACTCGGCAAGACTATAAATCATATTCCGGTTGACATGATACCGAAGAGTCTCATATACCAGTAGTAATCTACTCGGGAAAGACTTCAAGGTTAAAGATCTTTGACTTTATGTTTAATTGTTTTCACAATTAAGGACAAAGTCGGGGGCTACACCTAATAGGTGCGCCTATTCGGCGCATACTATTCATATATCTACATGAAGCCCTTCATAGCCTCGCTGCCAGCTGACATGAAGCAGGACTCGGGAAGATTTACTCGGACAAAGAGTACTCGGGAGCATTGCACTCGGGTAACCTTCACCGTGGAGGATGAGCACTTGGCATCAGCTGTGACTCAACTATGAAGGTCTCAGGGGCTACTGTGGGAGCCATGGGCCCCGGGTACCTCATTACCAGCACATGGGCTACTCGGATAGAGGATGGGCCAGATCATGTAATTAGAGATAAGACAGTACCCGGCAGGCTGTGCCTTGTACAATAAGGAAACCTAGCCTTAGTCGGATAGGTTTCTATCTCTAAGAAGGAAGTCCCTTGGTCGTATCCGACTGGGATCCTTACCATGTATCCCTGTCCCCTAGTATATAAAGGGAGGCAGGGCGCCCCATGAGGGCACGCAAGATCATTGATCACAAAAACCACCTCAGAGGAATAACACCTCAACTGGACGTAGGGTATTACCTCACATCGAGGGCCTGAACCAGTATAATTCTCTTGTCTTCCTCTGCAATCCACCGAATTCCAGGTCGCCGAGTAGCCCCATAGTATTATTGCCGGTGCAAAGCATCGACAGGTTTCTTGGCGGCCGGAGGATGGAGGGGTTGCCCTATTTATAGCGAAGCTCGAGAGCTAGCAAACGACGGACTAAGGCGGTGGCACAGGGCGATAAGCTCGAGCTCGGCCGACGAGACGCAACAATGGCGCGGAGCACTGTGGTGCGCGTCATCGGCTGCAGAGGGGAAAAATGGGAAGAGGAAATGACGGCGAAGCGACGGGGTGAGGTGCCCGCGCGTGCTCGTTGCCATTTGGCATCCGACGGTGAGGAAAAAAGCTGTTGTGTCAAGCTCTTTGACTCCGGAGCTCGCGGCGACGATGGTAGAGCGGTTTTCTCGCCGGTGCTGACGCAAGGATAGGACGGCGGCGTTGACGACGGAGGCCGGTGCTTAAAAAGGGGATTGAGACAGAGAGGTATGGGCGAGGAGAGATCAGGAGAAGAGAGAGAGTGAGCGAGTGGCGGGAGGTTGACGGCGACACTGTCGTCGGCTGACTTGTGGGCTCGCGCGGCAATGTCAATCGGAGCCATCCACGTGTTCAATCGGGTGTCTGCGAGGGAGAGCCGGAGCAATGTCGCTGATAGGCGGGGCCCACGGGGATTTAATCCCGCGCGTGGCTGTGGCTGGGCCGAGCAGGCCGTGCGAGGAGGAGAGAGGAGGTGGGCCGAAAGAGGAGGAGAGCGGCCCGACTGCACAGTGACTTCTAATCATTTTCCAGGGATTGATTTAAAAGGGTTTTCTTTGAAGATTTAAATTTTGAAATTTGGTTTTGAATAGGGTTTTAAATTTTTAGAAAATTTAGGGAATCTCTGCAGAGTTTCTAAGGCTGATTTTTAGAGAAATTTTTGAGATCACACATAGGCACAAAATTCCAAACTCCAGTAAAGAGCCATATATATATATATATATATATATATATATATATATGAATTTAGATTTTTATTTAAAATAGTTTTGGCAGGCGAAATGGGACTGGGGGTCCCCCAGTCCCCGGGGACGCGCGGATGCCCGGCCACGTTAGCTCCTCCGGACCCACTTTCTGCAGAAGAAACGGCTGGCTACGGTCGGCATTCCGCTGAGCCCCCGGGGCACCATCGGCCCCGGGGCGGGCGCCAATCCCCCGGCCCCGGGCGCCGATGACCGGGCCCTAGGCCGATGCCGACTGACGATGCCGAGCCGACTGCCGACGGCCGATACCGATTCACTTGAGGAGCTCGGCGGACCAACTCCCCAAATATACCTGCATTAATGGTGAAGCGACAGGGCGCCTCCCGCTTGTCTCCCGACAGCCTCTCCGGGGGACAGCCGCCTGCAGCAGTCGGGCGACAAGACGAGCAGACCCGACAAGGCGACAGCAGACCAGCTCTAGCCGCTCGCAGCCGCCGAGCAGGCGGCGACTAGACGCTCCTCCAGGCGCGGCGCAGCAGGCGGGCGCCGACCGGCACGACAAGATGTAGCATATCTCTCTCTCACCACGTATGACCGGCACTGTGGACTCCCCTCGCCTATAAAGGAGGATCCATGCCACATTTGGAACCAGACACTCGAGGGGGGACGAACTCCAGGAGCCCGGGTCTTCTTCTTCCTAGAACCCGGGCCCTCTTCCTCCAGGGTTCGATTCTTCTTGTAACACAGTAAATACATTCACCCCCACATAGCATACACACAGGAGTAGGGTATTACACTCCGGCGGCCCGAACCTGTCTAAACGCCTCCCGTCTCTCTCTCTCTCGTGCGGTTATCGCGGTTCGGACGGTCCGGTCCTGAATCGGACGGTCCGAACCTCTGTGTCTTCCAGCTCGGGCCCTCCTCTTCCTGCCCGAGCGCTGATCCGTCTGACGCCGCAGTCACCTAAGAACTACTCCCCTGGCCGAATCTCAAAGGGGGGTCTCCTGACTTCCCGCCGTCGAGGTTTCATCCTCTGACACCAGTAAAGAGCCATATATATATATATATATATATATATATATATATATATATATATATATATATATATATATATATATATATATATATATATATATGAATTTAGATTTTTATTTAAAATAGTTTTGGCATAAATTAAAAATGCAACCATTACATGCCGCCTCCCACGCTCGATCCACCACTGCGTCGCCCAGTGAGAGAGATATCGTGGTAGCTGAAACTTGGACCCCTTATGGGGCCCACTATATTTGTATCCTTGATTGTAACGCCACTTAGGTGGTGTTCTTTCTAGGTTATGGCTACTCCGATTTCCGTTAGCACGTTTTTCGAAACGTAAAACGATGAACTTTTTTAAAAACTTTCTACTCACTCTGTCCCACTTAATAAGGTATGGTCAAACTTGGCATAGTCATCAATACTAATCTTTGACGTCTATTTTCTCATATATTACATTTTTTGTAGCAACACAATTATAGTCATGAGAAAGTAAATTCAAATGTGAGGCTAATGGTATTATTTTTATCAAATAAAATTTAATTTATATTAGACCAATTATTGGTCAAATATTTGAAGATTTGAATCTCAAAATGCGTGCACGCCTTATTGAGTGGGACAGAGAGAGTATGTGAAGTATCTCTAAAAAATAAAATAGATCCATTTTTCAAGTTTTTAATAGTTAATACTTAATTAATCATGCGCTAATGACGTTACTCGTTTTACGTGCGGTTTATAAACCACACTCATAAGCGCCCAAGAAAACCACCGTCCAAACCGTGGGGGAGGCAAAACAAATCAGTTTTTATAGTTGTGGAATCCTCAAACTGGTGTTGTAGTTAAGGAAGGTTATCTGGTTTTATGTTTGAGGGATCAGTCTGGGGTTGTAGTTGAGGAAGATAAAATAGAATTTTTTTCATAGCAAAATGTTGGTAATAGTGTTAGAAAACAAATCTCCAAGAGACAGTGTCTTGTGGGCTAATTCGAAAAAGAGTAGAGAGATGATATATCTGCTTATAAGACCCATATATATATGGGGGCAAGGTGAGATATTGGAGTAGGCTTATACTCGAGAGATAATTCTATCCTATATGTTATTGTCTATTTCTATGATGATCTTAAGGGCAAGAAGAAGGTGTTATATATCCTTTCTTATCTCTACTGCTATGGGTTAAAAAGAAGTAGATCCGGTGATTTGCTAATAGACGTGTTGATTTACAACACATAGAACGCTCAACAATACCCATCCCGTTTCTTCTAAGAGGCCCGTAAGCCTGCAAAAAATGGGATTTAGAATCATGTGGAATACGGCCCGTCTAACGGCTCATGTGAAGATTATATGTGATTCTCCTGTGAACACGAGCACCAGTGCAAAAGTAACATTAGGTACGACAGAAACAGTGTTGAATTGGCGATTTGGCGGCCGTTTTATGTTGCCCGATTGGCCTGTCTGTACGAGTACGGCCTTGTACTTCACAATAACGAACCGCAAGTACAATGCAAAACGCACGACCTTCGCACGCGCATTGGTAAAATTTGCTACTTTGTTCTAAATTTAAGGGTGCCTTATTTTTGTTAGCATATTTTTTAAACTGCTAATCGATACGTTTCATTCGAAAATTTTCTATATAGAAGTCGCTTTAAAAAATCAAATAAATTTATTTTTTTAAGTTTATAATAATTAAATCTTAATTAATCATACGCTAATAATTTATCTCGTTTTACGTATCAGGATAAGTTAACCCATATAAGCTCTTTAAAACGCAGTCTAAGAGGTTTTAGAGAAGGTGAAGTAAATAAAAAAAAATTATGATCAGTTGAGAAAACAAATAGTGGAGAAATTAAATAAGATATAATTGTAATTAGTTGAGAAAAAAACAAATAGAAAAGTCAATTATATTTTATAAATCATAAATACTAAAAGTTACTATATTTTATATTATTTTATATAACAGAGAGAGTACTTTGTAAACAGGAGGCCCTGCCACCCCACAAAAGGAGATATAACCTGACGAAAATTCCATCACGGACGCCGTACGATTCCGTCCAAACACCGGAGCCCAAAACGTCAAAACCTGCGTCTCATTGCATGACCCGGAGCCGTTTTGTACTCCTCGGCCAACGCAGCTAGAGCATCTCCAACAATAGCTCTTATTTTAGAGCCCTAAATATTAAATGGGGGTTGCCCCTATTTCCTTTGGACCCCAAAAATGCTCCGAACTCCAGCAACAGTCTCCATTTCTCAGCCCCTATTTCTTTTTCTATTATTTTTCACCGTAGAATATATATATATATATATATATATATATATATATATATATATATATACCTATTTTAACACTATAATTAAAACATAAATATTTATAACACATAGAATTTATCTATATACAATTGAATAATTTTCATCATCATAATTCAAATTTTTATTTATAATTTAGAAACATGGAAATGATATATCCTGCAAGCAAAAGTTCAGGACTTGAAATAACCTACAGATAATGCAATAAAACAAATTACTGAGCACCATGAAACGTCCACAAGTGCTCTATAAGATCATCTCGAAGTTGCTCATGCACTTGCTTGTTTTCTATTTTTTTTATGTATCTTTAGGAACTCTTCCAACAGGGGTTTATTATGTTGCTGGTACTCCTCCTCCCTCAGGACCTCGCCATCCTCCTGATCATAGTCGAAGTCATTATATTCGTCTCGCTCACTCTCAATGATCATATTATGCATAATTACACAAGCTGTCATTATGAACCATAGGGTCTCTGTGTCCCAAAATCTAGCATGCCCCCTCACCATAGCAAAGCGAGCTTGTAGAACACTAAATGCTCTCTTAACATCTTTCCTCACTCCTTCTTGAACTTTTGCGAAATGGACTCTCTTGTTGCCTTGTGGATTCTGGATTGTTTTCACAAAAGTAGCCCAACAGGGGTAGATGCCATCGGCAAGATAGTACCCCATATTGTACTTGTTGCCATTCACCGTATATTCCACATTAGGCGTTGTCCCTGAGGTAAGCCTTTGAAAGAGTGGTGATCTCTGCAAGACATTGATATCATTGAGAGAACCTGGTAGACCAAAGAAAGAATGCCAAATCCATAAATTTTTGGATGCGACAGCTTCAAGAATCATGGTTGGCCCATCCACATGCCCTGAGTATTGCCCTTTCTATCCAGTTGGGTAATTTTTTCACCTCCAGTGCATACAATCAATGCATCCTAGCATGCCAGGAAATCCCCTTTGAGTGTTTATAGCAAACAGTCTCATAGTATCATCAACAGTTGGTGCCCTCATGTACTAATAAGCAAACACATCAACCACAGCCTTAACAAAGTGTTTGAAAGCTTCTATCATGGTGCTCTCCGAAATCCTCACCACTTCATCTAAGCTATCAGCTGGAATATCATACGCAAGCATGCGAAATGAGCCATACACCTTCTGCAATGCAGTGGCACCAAGAAGGCCCGTTGCATTCGGTCTCTACCTGAAGTAGTCATCATGAGCCTCCACACCAGCCACTATGCACAAGAAAAGCTCCCTTGACATTCTGAATCTCCTCCTAAAGAATTTTGCATTGTATATAGGAGGATCTGCAAAGTAATCTGCCACTATACGCATATTTCCAGCAAATCTGTCCCTGTGTACTATCTGCTGACCCGAGACTGAACCACGACGCTTTCTTTTGGTCATCTCATGCTCCATGTGTGCAAAAAGAGCAGCTGCAATGTAATAATCATCATCGTCGGACTTCTCTTCCTCCCACCATTGACGAAGAAGATCATCATCATCAGAAAAGTCCATCTACAAAAATCATTGACATCAACATTGAAAAAATCATACTAAAAATCGTACTAACACATGACACATAATTAAATCTCCACAGCACACACATTCAAGTTCACAATTATTTTTTAATAAAAATAACACATCCTATAACCATGACTGATCAAAATCGTTCAATAGTAGAAATGACATATCCTACTGACATATGACACATAAATCATAGTGAAAATTAACACATAACATCACCAAACTGCATCAAGAATGTCAAACTCTATCAGAGCCATCACTAACCCCACCGGAGCCACCACTACCCACACCAGAGCCACCATTGAGGGCAGCCATCTTAGAAGCTACAATCTGTGCCCTCATTGCTAACACATATGTCCTCACATCCGGTTCCATGGTGGAGACATCACAGAACATGAGTTGTTGTTCTTACTCCCACATTAACTTGCGCTCAGCCAACAAGATCTTTCGCTCCTCAAGCTCTTTAGTCTCCCTCCATCTCTCTTGTTTTAACTTCACTTCTTTCTCCTTGGCTTCAGCCAAACCTTTCATTGTCTCCTTGTACGATTCAGCTTCTCCATTTTTTAACTTCTCTTTTGCTTGCTTCCTGCCTGGTGGTCTCTTTTTAGCACTAGGCTCTGATGAATCAGGAGTTGTAATTTTATCACTGTTGTCTCCTTCTTCACTAGGTCTCTCAGATGGCATCGAAGACTTGCTGGACCTTGACCTCTTGTAGGACTCTAGCGCTTGAAACTTCGGTAAATTCCTCACCTTGAGCCAACAGTGAACAAACTGGAAGCCTCTATTCTTTGGTTTTTTAGATGAATACAATGCCTGCGCTTCAAGAAGCTGAAGAAAAATTAAAATATTAGTTCGCATTTATACAAAGCTATTTAAAATAATATATAGAAAAGTCGACTTACATGCTCTTTATATGGTATGCCCCTTGGATGTCGACGCTCGATTTGATCATAGCAAGCTTGAAACTTGCTTGTCTCCTTCTGAATTGTACTCCAACGATGTTCAAGAGAGTTTGCATTTCTATTAGACTCAAAATTGCGGTTGTCATGGTAATGCTCCGCAATCCTTTTCCAGTACGCTTTCCCTGGCTGCTCATTACCTGTAATAGGATCTGTGCTAATGCTTCCCATGACATGCACAATTGGATGTCCTCTGGATGAGTATAGTTGTTTGACCTTTTGGTGCTTCCTTTTGCACCGTTGGTTGAATTACCTGCGTCTCCACTGTGTACTGACAAGTCAAATGTATCGACATCGGTTTCCTCAGTCATTATGTGCAGAAAAGAATCACCTCCACCAGTCATTATAGTCTAGTCACTACAATAGGTTAGTCAGTACACTTAGCGAATAAAAGATCATAGAAAAAATTAGAGGAAAAAATATCCAAGCAAACTACACTATCATCCAAAGAGACAAAATATATTCACAGTCATGTACACTATTCCATTAAAAAAGTATATTAATTATCATTCATTTAAAAAACCTAGCAACAACAGTAAACAATACTCACGTATATATATTGCAATAGCTAGTACTCATATATATATATATATATATATATATATATATATATATATATATATATATATATATATATATATATATATATATATATGCAACAATACTCATAACTATATAAAAAAAAATATGCAGCAGCACAGCAGCAATAGGAGGCCGGGACGCGAGTAGCAGGGCGCAGGAGGCCGTCGGGCCGGGCGGCGCGGCAGGAGAGCGGCGAGGCAGGAGGGCGGTGGCTCGGCGCAGGAGGCCGGCGGGCAGGGCGGCGCGGCGCAGAAGGCCGACGGGCCGGGCGGCGCGGCAGGAGGGCGGCACAGGAGGTCGGCGAGCAGGGCGGCGGCGCGGCGCAGGAGGCCAGCGGGCCAAGAGGGCGGTGAGGCAGGGCGGCGAGGCAGGAGGGCGGCGCAGCAGGTCGACGGGCCGGGCGGCGCGGCGCAAGAGGCCGGCGGGCAGGGCGGTGCGACGAGACAGGTAGGGTTTTCACCTAAGATAAATCCAATCTTCCTCCTCCTCTAGATGTCGACGGGCATGGTGGGCTTGAGAAATTATCATAGGCGCCAAAAAAACGTTAATAGGGGCTGTGGTGTAGAACCCCCAGGACTGAGGGCTTGGGGGTTGGATTTGGGAGCCTCCTCATTTTAGGGGCTCTATTAGAGTCCCTACTAGATCTAAAATTTTTGTCTCACCATCCAAAATCTGTTTGGGATCCCTGCTGGAGATACTCTTGACCCCATGTCAGCGGCCATTCGCGCCCATTCCTCTTCACCGTGCAGCGCCAGCTGTTAGGCTGCTTAGCAAACACAAACAATTCTTTAAGGTGGTGATGCATGCGTCAGTTTTTATTTGAGCATTTGAAACACAAGCCACTGACCCTGAGTCCCTGACCCTAAATAGTAAACTAAACTAAACAGTGAACAGATTATTCCCACGACGACTACTGGTATTTTTCTGACCACGTGTATTAATTCAGCACGTCACGAGTACTTTGACCGACCACCACGCTAGGATGTCATCCAATGCTGACCATGTGCCCGCGAACCGTCCAGGTAATATCAAATGTGATAACGGACACCCGCACACACAAAAAAAAAAGAGGGGAAAAAACAGGACTTTTCCGAGTAGTAAGCTAGTAGTTTCATCTGACCATTAGTCACAAACAAAGTGAAATAAGCAAGAGAATCTTTCGGTTGTTCAAACTTCAAACTACCACCGATCCAAGCTACTGCCTTCTAGACGTTCAACATACAACACGTCCCTTTCCTGTTAACTTGGGCCATGCAGCAGACGGCGCCGTGGGTGACAACGACCACACCGAGGCGACCATCACCAACCGGTGCGCACTTGGTTCGCAAGGCTCGCTGCGTCCCCTTTCTGCGCGCCACGAGCGAATCGCATAACACTCCATCCGTCTCTAAAAAACTTTGTTATTTTAGCCAAAATTTGTCTCACAGATAATATATTTTTAAGTGAGATTTATTAGATATTTTTAATATAATTTAACCATTTTAACTATCTAACCAATAGGACTCTCTCATCCTCTTGTTTTCTCTCCCTCCCTATTTTCTCTTTACATTAACTAAAATAGATTTGCTATTGATCAAACGTTTAATTTATTAGATTCTGTCAAACAAAAACATTAACCGTTGAATGTAACTTTAAGATTCGGGACGGAGGAAACGAGTTCCAAGTTACATTTTTAACTCATTATAATTGTACTTTTAACTAGTTGTCATTATCGATTTTACAACTTTAGTTATAAATTTGTATAACTCAACCATAAATATATGCAACTACATCTAACAATTCGTAACTTGACCTTGATATAAAAAAAATGTTTAATATATTTATTTTTTAAAATATTTAATCAATAAACGATCGCTAATTTTTTTATCTAATACTTAATCTCTCTGACTAACTAAAACAACGGTCTTTTTTATACGGAGCGAGTACTACTACTACTACCCCTACTCCTGCTCCCAGCCACCAACCACGCCCCACTCTGCATAAAAGCAAGCGGCATCGCAGTTTCACCAACCAAAAACCCAAAACCAAACGCGACGCTTCAGGTTTCTCTGCTTCTCCTGCCACTCACCTACCCAACGCGACACGAGCGGCAGCCGACGAGAGAGATCGGTCGCTGACGACGATGGAGGTGGAGGCGTTCCCGATACGGTTCACGAGGGGGATACGCTCCTACTGGGGGAGGCGCAAGTACCAGCGGCTGGAGGCGGCGAACGGCGGGGGGAAGACGAGGGCGACGCAGCAGCTGGGTGGTGCGCGCCGCGGCGGCGGGTGGGGGCTGCGGCTGCGGCGGCTGCTCCGAGTCCGCGTGCGGGTGGCGAAGGCGCTGTCCCCGGTGCGGCTGCTGGCGCGGATCCGCGACGCGTACGTGGGCGGCATGCTTGCGGTGTCGAGGAAGGCGTCGGCCATGGCGCTGCCCAACGCGCCGGAGGGGCTGTGGCCCAGGCGCGTGCCGCGCCGGAAGCAGCTCCCGGCGCCGGGTCCCGGCCAGCTCACCGACTTCGAGCAGAGGCTCGTCGTCGAGATATACAAGTCCATCGTCGCCTCCAAGGAGCTCACCACCATGCTCCACCACTCCACCGCGCACCTGCCGCAACACAACACGGCGCCTAACCATCTACTCGATTAGCGACATCAATTACTAGTCAATTATCGACATCGATCGATTCGACATGGAAACACAAAGCGAGCTCTGCAACTTCGTTTGCTCGCTACACATGTTGGTACAATATGTTCTCTACTACTGTTCGTCCCTTGTAATTTGTAAGAAATATTAGTTAGGGATGATCATGACGTACACTTGTTCTACCGCCGGGGATATGTTTTGTAACCATGGAATCGAGCCTGCCTCCGCAGCCTTCTTCTTGTTCTTATTTTTGCATCTTGTATGCTTGTTAAACCATTCCTCGCCATCTCAGCTTTCGGGATTGATCACCATTCACCAGAGTGAAAAAGAAAACGAGACGATGTCACTGACATGGTAAACCTTACTATCACTGGTTTCATCCCTGCAGCCTCTGCGGTCAAACTTCAACACATCAGAATTATGTGTTTTGACAAAAAGAGGTGTGGATTACAAACGAACAATTCTGTGTGACTAAAACGTGCCATTGGAAAATTTTGGAATAAATGCTTACCTGTTGCGTCATGATCTTTTTTTTAATCTACAGTTGCTTCATTGTCAACGCATGCACGTGGAATGCCTAATGTTCTAGTGTTACAAGTTAGTCTGGCCGATTGCTTGTTCATCTAGAAGCCTAATCAAGGCTCGACTCAATTGAGGACGGACAATTCTGTCGTGCGTCACGCAGTTCGTCAGGACCATTTTTCAAAAAAAAAAAAAAAAAGGTTGAGCGGCGCAGTTCGTCAGGCTGGCTTGCCCCCATCGGTTCTTCAATACTGCTAACCGAAACGTCAGGTCTACCTAGAGCAGCAGATTGATTCCTTTGTCCTGTTAGGCGAAGCAATTCACTAGCACCAGTGTTCAGGATGTAACTTCAGTCAGGCTCTAGTTTGTCGTTCCTACGAATACTCAACTGTTGCTTGAGAAATTCCTGCTAAAATCCTGGTATAAAATTACAGTGTTTTAAACTTTTCACACGTGAATTTTGCAGCATCTTGACACAAACCAGTTTAGTTTCAAGTGTGTGAATAGGAGAAAATAATGCATGAGTTCTAGGAGTGTTCAAATGTATCTCGTTTTCCGTGCTTTCCAAACTGTTAAATGATATGTTTTTTATAAAAGTTTTCTATATAGAAGTTGTTTTAAAAAATTATATTAATTTATTTTTTAAGTTTACAATAGTTAATATTTAATTAATCATATACTAATAACTTGCCTCGGTTTATTTGATCTTCTTCTTCCTCTTCCTTCAAACTCACCCTGCTTTGTCAGGTCAAGTCATGGAATTTTTACTGTTACTAATTTAATTTTTTTTTAATTTACAAAACTAATTTTCAATTTGGATCATTTGCAAAACTACCCTCTTGCCGCCCTGGGCCACGGCGAGATTTAAAAACCGCCGTGGCCCAGGGCGGCGAATGGCATCCCCGTCACCCGGGGCTAACGACGCCGGCCACCATTAGCCCCGAGGAGGCCACGTGGATTCGCCGCCCTGGGGGACAGCGGCGAATGCCCCCAAGGGGCCGAATGCAAAATTGCATTCGCCGCCGTCCCCCAGGGCGGGTTATAGCCATTCGCCGCCCTGGGGGAGGGCGGTTTTTTGCCCTCCCCTATAAAATCCCTTCCTGCAGTCGCCGCGCGTCATTTCTCCCTTCCGCCTCCAGCGTTCGTCCAATAGAGCTGAGGGAAAGGAGGAGAAGTACAGCGGCGAAGCCCTCACAGATTTTTTAGCCGAATCCAGGTATTTTTTTGATCTCCCTCTGTTATGTAGTCAATTTTTTAGACAAATGTTAATTAGTAGTAGACTTGTAGTGTAATATCCGATATAGTATGAAAATATTAGCGGTTTGGCATAACCATCGTTAGTGTTAAATTTATTTGGCTGTACTAGAAGAACATAGCGGAGAAGTAGTAAATTGTAGATATTTTAAAAATAAATATGCTCCGCCATGGCCATCGTTGGTATACGTCATTTTGACACGTTAGATAAACCTAGCGTATAACTTTATTAGCGCCGCTGGGTCAGTTTGTAAAATATAGAAACGGTAATGGTTTGACTCATACGTATAGCCTTTTTATGGAACGAATATTGATTAGTACAGATTAATAAAATCTTTTTTGTGAACAGAAATGGAAAATAGAGTTGTATTCGCGATATATCACGGTGAAGGAAATGTCAGACAAGGACAATATGGGGTAGATTTATCGGAGTTCAACGTAACACAAAAGGGAATTATAGCTCCAGCTGAGAGAAGTTTTCCTGGAGTTTACAATTGGTTAATGAGGGGATTCGGAGTAGATCCTCAATTAAATGCAATTACGGTGTACGCACTGGTTAGCTGGGCTGTGGAAGTTTTTTGGTGGGAATTGATGCCAATAGATTCAACGGCCAGCTGGGTATTTTTTGTGGAGAGTGCACTGCAGCGAGGATGGGCACCGAGCATCCTAGTGGTAGTGCATGACGTGGTCAGCATTGATCAGGCTGGTCCGAGTACAGCGGAAGGGCCCGATGAAACAGGGGAGAAAAATGAGGCAGAAGACGAGGGTGCCGGAGAGGAAGGAGGCCAAGAAGACATGGGACCGGGGGGGTTTGCAGATGAAGGGGAGAGACACCCAGGTCTAGTACAGGAGATGGAAATTGAAGACTCAGAACCTGAGCATATGGAGGATGATGATTCTTCGGAGGACGATGTACACCCGGCAGAATGGGACAACGAGGACTCCTCCGGACTCGTTGTCTCAGAGAGGCACACCGTGGCATGGGAGTATCGGCAGAATGAAGTGGTGCAAGGCGCTAGATACGCCAAAAAAGCACAGTTGACAGAGGCTGTGAAGATGTGGGCCGTGTCACTTGGGAGGGAGTTCTGGGTATCAAAGTCCACAAGATCGGTGTACGAAGTGAAATGTGCAAGTTCAAGCAATGGATGTCCATGGAGGATGTACGCATCCAGGAAGAAATATGACGACTGTTGGTCCGTGTCAATCGTGACGGAGCACAACTGCCATCTTCCGGGTGTTCAGAAGTACCACAAGAACATATCATCTGCATTCATCGCTTCAGAGCTGTATTATGCTGTTGTGGAGAACCTCCGGTTCGAGCCCAAGTCAATTATCAGGCGCATCGAGGAGAAGTACAAGTACACCATTACATATGCCAAGGCATGGAGGGCCAAACAGAAGATAATTGAAATGAGATTCGGTAGTTTTGAAGCTCCGTACAATAATTTGCCTCGTCTACTGCAAACCATCTGTGCGAGGAATCCTGGCAGCTACTCCGAAATCAAAAGTTTCCCATCGTTAGCAAGTCCTGGGCAGAGTGTCCTTCAGCGGGCCTTCCTCTCTCTGCAGGCGTGCATGTTTGCATTTCTTCATTGCAGGCCCATTCTCTGCATCGACGGCACGTTCCTAACTAGAAAATATAGAGGGCAAATGTTGACGGCAATCGGAGTAGACGGGAACAACCAAGTGTTGCCAGTGGCCTTTGCCTTCGTCGAGGGCGAGAACACAGAGAGTTGGTACTGGTTTCTAAAGCTGGTTAAGGAAAAGGTGGTGGGGATGAGGCCAGATGTATGTCTCATACATGACCGTCATCCAGGGATGCTGCGTGCAATTCAGGAGCTGCGAAACGGCTGCGCAGACAAGGGATACCCTCCGGTGTGGGAAGATGTGAAGAGCAGATGGTGCATGTGTCACATGGGCGCAAACTTTTATAAGCAGTTCAGAAACAAGGAGCTGATGGCCATGTTCAAACGTTTGTGCGCCCAGAATCAATAGAAGAAGTTTAATGAGCTGTGAAGGAGACTTGATGAGCTGACAGCCAAATATAGACGCGAGAGTTCTGCAAGACCCCCAGCTAGAGGTGTTGACCGAGCCAGAAGCGGTCTTCACGGGTTGTCCACTCCTCCTACAGCTCTGAGCGGCAGAGCGGTTCGCGATCGGCCGCCCCGTTGTGGACCACAGTCCGTACGAGGCGAGCCTGTATGTGGGTGTCCCACCGGAGGACTATCCGACGATGGGGACGGTGTGGTGTCGTCGTGAGGTATGTTCGGTGTTAGAACCGTCTCGGTTTTTTATGTTACTTGGACTAACGAGAACTCTTTTCCTGTTTGTAGCGTCGGTACGCTCACGTGCAGGTGCAGAAGTCGTACCCAGACTTCGTCATGGAGTTCGACAGGATCACGGACGACGACGTTGTCTGGGAGCCGTACAGCGCCGAGGCGAGGCACGCGCGTGCGCCGCACGGGCTGTCGTCCCTCTGCACCAGGGACCAGGCGTACTGGCTGACGATGGCGCCGATGCTGTTCGACATTTCAGTCGAGCCGCACTGCCCGCAGAGTGTGATGCGGCAGTTCGGTATGCGACAGACCTTCGGCCATCAACAACGCAGGGGCGTACCGCAACACGTTCATAGGTATATGTGGAAATGAATATTCCGTATTGTTATGCATTGTGTCACCGGTTGTGCTCTACAGGTTAAATCGGCGCGGCCAGGCCGCTGGTAGGCTGTGGAGACCCACCGTCGTCGACTACATCAACGACTGGCTCATAGCCACGGAGGACGTCATCACGGAGCTGCACCCCTACACAGCCGCCAGGTACGAGCAGTACCTTTCCTGGTACCAGGCCCGTACCAGACTACGGGTGACGTACACTCCCGAGGCTCCACAGGCGCACGTCGCGGGGGTGCGAGACGCATACCCGACGCACCGTGACCAGGACTACTTCCGCGCGGTGAGTCAATGGTTTTCATACTATTTTCAATGGTAGGTGCCACGCGCAACTAACCACGCATGTCCTGCTGAACAGGTGGACGATGCTAGGCAGGTCCACACGGAGCTGGACCTACTGCGGCAGCGCCTACAGGCTGGCATCCCTCTCACGCAGCAGGAGCAGACGATCATGTTCGACCGGATGTGCAACACGATGCGCTCGGTCGTCCGTGCTCTGAGTTGTCGCCGTCCCGATGCAGTCCCACCGATGCAGATACATATGCGAGGTCCCCATGGTGAAGGGACATCGGCAGGAGCGGCGGGTTCTGCAGGGGCCAGCACGTCGTGGGGAGCAGGTCCTTCTAGTACCGCCGGAGGATCGAGGTCGGCAGCCTCCACGATCGGGCGAGGATTGTCAGGTACGTCAGGATTGAACCTATTCTACATAACTAACTGCACTTTTTATATGGCTAACGCGAGATTTTCTTTACCAGACCCACGCAGCGGATCTCACCTCCACCTGGGGGACACTGGGCGGGGATCTGCCCCGAGCACCTCTGCTTGGATCTCTACCGAGGACGACCTCCTTCCGGAGCAGGACATGATCGGGTCGTCACAGCTCGGAGGTGCACCGCACACACAGCCGCACGACGCCGGTGCTTCCCCTGCTGCTCAGGCGGTCCGAGCCACCCGTGGGGTACCGGCGGACCGCCTGACGTACTCGCGCGAGCACGTGCGAGCGCAGCCTAGGAGGACAAGGAGGCGTATGACCTAGGGGCTATTGTTGTATTTATTTATTTATAGGTCTCGCATTACTTGTTTAAATTTGTCATGTCCATATTCACCTCCTGTAGACTCGATCCCATCCTTCAGATACATTGTACTGCTAACAATGTAGTCTCGCTTGTTGTATTTCGTACTATGGGTGTCGCATTCATCATGCCGCAATGCGAATGGCTCGCATCTACCTATTATCATGTCATTAAAACGGACCGGCCTATTACCATGTCATTAATTAAGTTTTACCAAAAATAAACTTGAAAAAATGATCAGCACGATTTTACAAACCAACGCCCACCATCGTCGGATTATAAAAAAAAACTTTCAAAAACATACCCTAAACCACGATTAAAACTAAATTTTGTTAAGCGTGTAGGCGAAAGACGGGGAGGAGTGGATTGCGAGTGCCAATCCAGACATACGAGGAGTGGAATGCGAGTGGCGATCCGGGAATACCCTCAGTTTGACAAGTTCTTTTCACGACGTGAACAATATATGATATTTGGTTTTTTTAAAACATCGACTCAATAAATGCAATGGCACAATAAATAGAATTTAAGAATTTAATTTTGACAAATAAATTTTCAAAAATTTTGGGGTTAAAAATTAGCAACAAAATTTTCAAATTTGGTAATTTGCAAATGGCTCCAGGGAGCCAAGGCCTGGGCTGGGCGGACGGTCCAGTGGAAGGACGGCGGCGAATCCACGTGGCCTCCCCGGGGCTAACGGCGGCCGGCGCCGTTAGCCCCGCGTGACGGGGATGCCATTCGCCGTCCTAGGCCACGGCGGTTTTTAAATCCCGCCGTGGCCCAGGGCGGCAAGAGGGTAGTTTTGCAAATGATCCAAATCGAAAATTAGTTTTATAAATTAAAAAAAAAATTAAATTAGTAACAGTAAAAATTCTCAAGTCATGGGAGAAGATGGCTACAATTGCCACGGCCCATTTGTCTTTCGTCATGGGCATCAGCATCACCAGGCAAGGCCTAGGCCTGAGAAAACAAAGCCCAGTTGGAATTCCATCTTGTCCAATTTACCGACGACATCAAGTAGTCAACGGTGGCTGCTATCGCCTATCGCCATCAATCAGGTGGAAGAAGCAAGCGACCTCAATCCCCATCAAAGCTGGGAGCTCAAGCTGCGGACAGTGAACATGATGGGCGGCGAGGCGACGCAGCTTCCCAGGATCGACTTCTCCGGCGTGGACCCGGCGGTGCCGGGGACCGGGCGCTGGGCGGAGGTGCGCGCCCAGGTGATGGACGCGCTCACCACCTTCGGCTGGTTCGACGCGCACTACCCGCAGCTCACGCCGGAGCTCCGCGCCAGCCTGTTCGACGCCGCCGTCCGGCCGCTCTTCGCGCTTCCCGTCGACACCAAGCGCCGCAACTACTACGGCCCCGAGAAGCCCTTCCACGGCTACCTTGGCGGCCTCCCGGGCCTCGCCGCCTACGAGAGCCTCGCCATCGTGGACGGCCTCGAGCCCGAGAACGTCCGCGCCTTCGCCGACCTCATCTGGCCAGGCGCCGGCAACGACGGCTTCGTGTAAGCAATCAATCCCGCGCGTGGCGTCTCACATTCTACTCAAATCTCGTTAAGATTTGGTCAAATTTGCTCTGCTACGGCACAGTGAGATCGTCCATGGCGCGGCGAAGCGCATCGCGGATCTGGAAGAGATGGTGCGGCGGATGATACTGGAAGGGCTCGGGGTGGCCAAGCACCACGAGGCGCAGGGCGAGTCCATGTGGCACCTGTTCCGGATGGCCGAGTACAAGGCGCCCAACTCCGACGAGAAGGTGACCGGGTACATAGCCCATCAGGACACCAACTGGCTTAGCATCGTGTGCCAGAACGAGGTGAACGGGAATGAGATGCAGACCAGGGACGGCGAGTGGGTCCTCGTCAAGCCGTCGCCGACGTCGCTCATCGTCAATGTCGGCAATGCTCTCCGGGTAAGCACCAAAATCTCTATGTAACACTGTCAGTGCACTGCACAAAGAAATTGATTTCCCCATCGTTTTGATAGGCAAGAAAACTCTTGCAATTCGTAGCTCCTAGCTAGGTTTTGGATCGAGGGTATGGTGGATTAGTTGTCGCAAACAGAAAGTTAACAGTAGCTAAGTATAATGATGATGTTGTGCATGTCGAATGTAGTGTAAGCGACATTAACTAATTGAATACCAGAAATCCAGGAAAAATGAGTGGAGCAAACATTCTGAAAAAAAAACATTGTCAAACACAATAACATGTGCCTTAACAGATGCCAATTGGCCTGTTCCTAGCAAATTACAGAATATGACTCTTCTGCTGCTAGCTGCAACCTTTTTTCAGTTTCAGACATTCCATGTTTAATAGGACAAGAAATGTAGGGATACTCTGTATGAGTATAAATGCATCCCATTATACTTCAACACTCACTTGAAGCTCGTCCTTGAGTCCTTGGAGAGAAGCCTACAATTCCATCTCTGATCATATCTCACACTTTTTTGAATTTTCACAATCTTCAGGCATGGACAAACGACCGTCTGCACGCGCCATTTCACCGGATAATGGTGAGTGGGAATGCCACGAGGTACACCGCTATGCTATTCTCCGTCCCCAATTTCATGATCCAGGCAGCTGACGAGCTCGTTGACGAGTGCCACCCTCCCCGTTTCAAGCCTCATGACAACGACGACTTCATTCGCTTCTGTGTTTCTGAAGAAGGAGCTCGCCACGAGGACAAACTGAAGGCCTTCTGTGGCATATAGGCAACATCAGAATCTGCAGCTGGTTGATACCCATTAAGTGCACTATCAAACAAAGCAATCCTGGACATCTTGCACAGGCCGAATAGGACAGCAATTTTTTGTGCTGCGTTTTTGTACTTCATGAAGAGTTTGATAATGTGGCCTACTGTATGTTTGTATGTGAACTTTGTTCAATTGTTCTTGCACTTGATAATCAGCTCAAATAAACACTTTGCATCCCCCAACCATCTTGCAGCGGAGCAGCTCTTGTGATGAACATGACCACAGTATTGTCCTGTATTTCGTCGAACACCTGGCTGGCATCCCCAATGAGGCCAATCTTGCATGCATAAATCTCGACGAACTGGCTGCCGACAAAAGCAGCCCAAGTCGCAGTACCTGGCAATGCACCTGCCTACCGAGAGGCTGCCACGGAGAGCCCACGCGACCATGACCATGGCGGAGCGAGTTATCTTCTGGCTTGGTCTGACGCTATCCTCTGGAGCAACGCGCAGTACGCCCCAGCCGCCCAGGCAGGAGAGGAGAGGCTCTGCCGGAGAAGCCGGCGACGAGCGCATTGTAGGAGACGGACCGGCGCTCCATGTCTGGGATGAGCCTGGCCTGGGCGAGCGTCGACAGGAGGGCGTTGCCGGTCGAGAAGTCAGAGTTGGGCATTTCGTCGAACAGGCGGGGGGCGGGCTGGAGCAAGAGGCTGGCCCTGGCGTAGGCGGTGAGTGGGTGGGCTGGCAGCGCGGGGGGAAGTGTCGGCGATGCCGTGAACGGCGCCGGCCACGTCGGCCACCCTCCGGCCGCCGCCGGCGGAGGAGGCGGCGGCGTAGCAGGAAGGCGGACACGTCATGGATTACCGGCCTAGGACCTCAGGCCACATGACGTCAGTTAGGCCCCGTTCGTTCTGGCTAGTCTGTTTAGTTTATTTTCTCTTTTTTTAAGCATGTTTTTCAAATTGCTAAATAGTGTGTTTTTTTTAAAAAAATTTATATAAAAATATCTCTAAAAAATTAAATAGATTTATTTCTTAAGTTTTTAATAGTTAATACTTAATTAATCATGTACTAATGATGTTTTTGTTTTACAGGTGAAATTTAAAGGTGTTCTTTCTGCTTTGGCTTTTTCTTCTCTTTCAATTTATGTTAGCAACGTAAAACAATATATTTTTTAAAAAACTTTATATATAAAAATATTTTTAAAAAATCAAATAAATCTATTTTTTAAATTTTAATAATTAATAATTAATTAATTATATACTAATAATATTTTTTGTTTTGCGTGTGCCCCCTTAAAGCCTACATTCCCTCGTGGTCGCTTTGGAGAGACCGCAAATTTGGGCCGAAACAAAATCCTATTTTCGCGGAGACGGTAGTTACAGCCCATAATTTGGCCCAGATTGGATCGCAACAATATTAGTTGGGCTCAATTGTAGTTGGGCTGGATCGGTTCCGTGAGGCCCAAGAACGGGAGTGTGATTTACGTGCGCTGGGATTTCGGCGTTCCTGCGGGCCATATTTATTGGGCCGTAACGTGCGGTCCATATTAAACTAGGCCCGAACTGAATTTCAATCACGTGAAGGCCGAGAATGGGATTGTGACTTTCGTGCGGGGGCATTTCGAATTACGTGCGGCCCATTTTAGTTAGGTCAGGGACGGGATTTTTGACCTACTGCGGCCCATGTTAGTTAAGCTTGAACGGGGTCTGCATTAGTGCGGCCCAACAACAGGCTTGGGACTTACGTTGTGCGCACTCGGCAACAAATATCATACGATGCAGCATCAAAAACAACGAACTTACCTATCCATCATCTGTCATCATTTGTTAAGACAGCAAGATCTTAAGTCCTTGTCTGCCTTAGTTAAAGAAGATAGACAAATCACCAGCCAGCACACACCAGGCAATGCAGCCATTCACTGACAGGCTTCAATTCAGTTCATGAAAAGTATAATTCATTAAATAGACAAACATTGAGAAATAGGAACACAAAATGCCATCTATGGTTCAATTCAAGTTCACCAAAAGTATAATTCATTACATTAACTGCCCATAAACATTATAACTGAAGATGCCTGCACTTTCAGCATACAAGTGTTCCAACACATCAATCAAATATGTAAATATCAGCCTTTATGCACTTTCATAGGGTACAAGTGTTAAATACATCAATCAAATATGCACATAGCAGCCTTACTTACTTATACATGAGTTCAACAATTTGTCACCCGGTTTGCTCAAAACACAACTAGGAAATAAGAACATAATAACCTATAACGATATAAACCATAGGATATTTAACCACAACTTAACAACTAGAACTCTATATATTTACATTTCGCTCCTCATTATTTGAGACAGCAAAATCCTGACTTATTATCTATCTGATTCAGTAAAATAAACACAAAAAACTCACGAGGCACCAAATCTCCGAAGTTCACTCATTACCAGTAGTCACAGGTTTATCTGCTGAAAGCAATGCAAAATAGAAACTACACACAGAATGGCTTCCAAGCTTCACATCAACTTCAGTTGTGTAGGACTGAAGTCTGAACTACCTGGACTTTTATTGTGCGCTCTCGGCAACAAATATCATAAGACGCAGGATGCAAAAACAACGAACTGCATACTTACCTATCCATCATCTATCATTTTTTGTTATACAACACGATCTTAAGTCCTTGTCTGCCTTAGATTAAGACGACAGACAAATCACAAGCCAGCACGCACCAGGCAATGCAGCCATACACTGACAGGCTTCAATTCAAGTTCATCAAAAGTATAATTCATTAAATAGACAAACATAGAGAGACAGGGACATAAAATGCCATCCATGCTTCAATTCAAGTTCACCAAAAGTATAATTCATTACTTTAACTGCCCATAAACATTACAACTGAAGATGCCTGAACTTTTAGCATAGAGTGTTCAACACATCAATCACATATGCAAATAACAGCCTTCAGGCACTTCCATAGCATACAAGTTGTTCAATACATCAATCAAATATGCAAATAACAGCCTTACTTACTTACATGAGTCCAACAATTTGTCACCTGGTTTGCTTAAAACGCAACTAGGAAACATGATCATAATAACCTATAACCATATAAACCATAGGACAAATAACCCCTTTATACCTAAAACTCTCTATATATTCACATTTTGCCTGTGTGCTAATTGTATAACTCAGTTCTCATTTGCTTTGTGCAACTAAATATACCTTATTTACGGTTTCCTTTTCTTTTTTTTTTCTTTTCATGTGTCACTGTTAAAGAGAGGGGAGTGAGAGAGTGGCAATTCGGTGATGGACTGACAGGTATGATCAGGGGCGGAAGGAGAAGCGGTCGGCAGGGGTGATGGAGTGGCGGAAGTGGCAGCGGTGGCCGTAGGGGCAGACGCCGCCGGCGAGCACCATGCGGCAGACCTGGGTCTTGTAGCGAGGGTGGCGGATGATGGGGCGGAGCTCCGCGACGCCGTGCGCGAACTGGCACTGGTCGCCGTAGGGGCACGCCCCGGTCTCCTCCCACTTGTTGCACAGCTCCGTCTTGAACATGCCCTGGTTGTACACCTCAAACTCCAGCCCACCCATGGGCGGGTCCTTCTTCTTCCCACCACCCTTGTGCTCGCCTCCCTCGGCGCCGTCAATGCCCACGAACACGCGCTGCTGCTTGCATTGTCGCATCAAGAACATCATACTAGTAAGGATTGGGAATTTTGGATTGAGCACTGGAGTCAGTGCACTGCAGAAGTGGGAGCCAGACACAATGGAGGAATTGTGGGCCTTGGTCTCACCGAGCCGACGTTCACCGGCTTCGACACGCGATGCTTGCCGCCCTGGTTCAGCTTCTGGTAGCCGGTCGAACGGATGGATATGCTCTTCGGCAGAACTGCCTGCTTCTCGGGGACGGCGACGGGATGCATCAGTGCGGCGGGCGGCGGCGGAGGAGGAAGAGCTGGCACGGTCTGCTCCTCGGGGAGGCGGAGGCGGCGGAGTTCACCGGCGAGGGCGATGGCGGAGCTCTGCCTGCCGCCAAACTTCGCGATGCGGTAGGCGAGGTCGTTGTTGGCGACGCGGAGCTCGGCATTCTCCCGACGGAGCGTGGCCACCTCGTCCGCGGCATCGGCGAGGTGGGCGAGGCAGAGCTCGAAGCGGCTGGCCACCTCCTGGTACTGCAGCGCGAGGCGGGCGAGGTGGAGGCGGTGCTCGGTCGCTGCCGCATCATCTCCGTCGTCGACGACGGAGTCGGGGGAGGACGAGCAGTGGGAGAGCGAGGCGGCGCGCGGCGGCGGCAAGGGGCTGAAGGGGGAGTAGCAGCCGTAGAAGAGATCCTCACCGTTGATCAGCAGGTTAGGCGATGAGAACCGTTGATCCCCGCCGCCGAACGCCTTAGGGCCAAAGGCCGAGTAGAAGCGATCGGGATGGGCCGGAGGTAGGAGAGCTTCCTGCATGGCGGCGGTTCCTTGCCTCTCTGCGAACAACTACTAATCCCTGCAACTAAATGGATCAAAATGTCAAGGAAAATTCCAACAAAAATATACTAAAAATCTTTAGAGTGAAAAACGAACTAGAGAAGCTGTCCACATAATCCAGCGCTTAGAAGATCTCAGAACATCATGATTTGAATTCGAACAGGAAAACCATATCATGAAAGCCATCAAATATCGCATTTGAAGATACGATCTCATCCACAGTAACAGTGGAATCATGTAAACAACTACTCCCTTAATCCGAAGCTTTGACGCATTAGCATCCAGCACCGCAAACTCATCCCCTAATCCCAAGCTTGAATGGGCCCCGAATCCATCACCTAAGAGCCCACTACATCCATCATCTAGCAGAAATTAGATGGAATCCGCGACATTTTCCGATAAAACAGCACCTCGGAAAGTAAAATGTTCCAAAATAATCCCCCCGAAAACGAAACCGATCGATGAGATGTCCAGACTTCAGAGCAGAGCACTGAAGCATTCGAACAAAAGGGAACCACCAGTCCGCCCATCCAAGCTCACGCACGAACCAAACAGAGGCGTAACCGTATCACAAAAGCGTTAAAAAACCGGAGCGAGACGGCCGATCGCGAAGATTCTCAACAACGCAGCACGAGAAACAGCAAGCAAAAAGTAAAAATCCAGCCAAAATCGATCAAACTCGCATCCCAAGTAGAGCAACAGCACGCCCAACCCAACGAGCCACTGATTAACCAACTAGTAGGCGCAACCAAATCACCAAGCGTTAACCGAAGCGTAGATCGAACAGTAAGTACCTCTTGAGTAGCGTTCACCACCGGAGCCTCCGATTTGAGAAGACGAGTTGGGGGAGAAGAGAGAGGGGATAGGGAGGAGGAGGTGGGGCTCGGTTCTGCCTCTCATTAGTCTGATGAACTGCAAGTGCTGCATTGTCTGCATATATAGGAGACGCATTCCATTCGGTGCATCCAGTGGGGCCCGCCCGCGCGGCCGCGCACGAGAATGGATCGCGGTGTTTGGCAAATTTATTGACGTTGGCACGGTCGAACACTCGAATCAGCTCACGTTTTTCACCCCTCTCAATTAAACTTGCTTAATCTTAATTTCTACTTTCAGCACCCAATCTAATTTGAGTATGTTCATTCAAGCATGCACGTTCACGCAGTGATCGGTAGCAGTACTACTACACTGCACATTATTACACGCTCCATGGTCAGCTCTATTAACCGACCAGTTCAAGCTGACGAGGAAATATGAGTAAAATCACTTTATATTCTAACACTTTTACTCACACGAGAATTCGAGACCTCTAGATCCGATACTATATATTGAGTTACATATATCAACCAATTCAACCAAAAATAGTGGCAAACGCATATTTGAAATACAGATAGAGCAAAAATGCTTGCTCAATAAAGACAGTCAAGCGCAACATATATTGTATTTCTATTGCAACCGCATAAAAAATCAATAATCTTTTAAAATGAAGCCATAGTCTATTCTCATATAATTCATCATACACCAAATGATAACGGTAAACCTATCATTTTTGAAAAAATAAGTCAATTTATGAATTATGAGTGATAGTTAACTAATTAAATGTTTTTAAAAATTGGTTACTATACGAAAAACGCACCGCTAATAAATCACTAAGCATTTATAAAGACTCTAAGAGGTTTAGAAAAATCTATTCTTGATCATTTGTTGCTCCCTATTGGCTCATTTGCCAATTAAATTTAAAATTCCACTACAAGTTTGTGATAACTTGATTTTTAAACTTCTTGCCAATGGTACTTTTTTCATCGGACATAGCATTTAGACTCAATGACCTTCCTCACTCTCGGCCCATGGCGATGATTATAGGTTCCACCGTTGAATGTGAATCGCAAGGACGGCCATGACCACGCCTATGTCTAGCTATTATATTTGTTCCTTCAACTTGTGCTCTAGATTGTTCCTTCATCTCCATAGCTCTCTGCCAAAGCCGCTTAGCCCTAGCAAGCTGCTTGTGTGGCAATGGGTAGGCGACACTACAACGCAAAGCAGAGGAAGACCTATAGGTAGAGGTGTGGCCACGCGACCACGGGCCTGCCTAGGCACGACGTCGATAGCTCGGCGCGGTCACCCCCGTCCAGCGCGGCGAAGAAGACGAGTGTCGAGCCGTTGATTATCGAGCAACAAGCGACGAAGACGAACGGTCCAAAGTCCAAACAGCACGAGGTGTCGAGTAGTCACGAAGAAAGAAGATGAGACATCGTCACGTCGGTCCATTGCCTCATGCCTGGGCCTGGCCTGAAACTTCATTGATTTGATGGATTATTGTTGGGTTGATGGTGGTGGCTAATATTGGACGACCCAAGACTAGGAGGGAGGTATGGGGCAACACGGACTATAGCTGGGCCGGTCGCCCCATGCTGCCTAATAGGTAATTCTACCCATGACCGAAAAGCTTAAGCTAATAGAAAAAGATGAATAATTCATTTTATATTCCAACAGACTCTACTTGATTTTTTTTTAAAAAAAACAGAATGCCTAATATATTCTCCTTGTTTTCGGAGGCCTAATGTATTCTTAACACCATGCTTCATAACAAACAAATCATTGAGGATCCACTCTGCATACAAATAATCAAGGTAGCTAAGCTACTAGCAGCAATATATCCTTGCACGTAAGACACGACACAAACAACGGTATGTTAGCTTGGTGCGGTTCTTGATGGGATTATTACAAAGCTTGCTTTGCTTCTACGTGTCTGTCCCTCTCGGACTCCGATTGATCAAGCTAAGCTAGCTAACCAACGCGACGCCGTCTCACGAAAGATTGTTAACCAACACCATGTACAGAAAAAGAATTAAGCCGTCACTATCCGTAACGTTGCTTCCTTGATACAGCTTTAACTAACTAGCCCCACCCATGCCATGCCATGCACACGTACGAACTAGCTCGGCTAAAAAATATTGGGCCTGTGTGTCTTGCAGATTTGGATGGCTCATGGCTCATGGCTCATGCTGTCTCGCGATCTCCCGTGGCCGTGACGCCCAAACGAATTCGTGAGGCTTTTTAGGTGCGGTTTCTGCTTTCGTTTGGCGACGACGCCAATCGATCGGGATCAGGTCGGCTAGCTACATGTGCTCGGCGATCCCAATCAATCAGATTAGTTATGGACTTGTTTGTTGGTACGTGCGAGTGAAGACATGCATGCACGCGATGGTGAGCGCTCTGATGTGCAGCTTGGACCTGAAATTAATTCAAGGGATATGCATTTCAATGTTGTTTTCATTTCCCTGGATTATTAGTATCCCTGTGCTCAAATTAAGCATGGTTATTTGGACATCCGTTTCGTCCAAAGATTTCGTTCAAATCATGTACCTGAAATGTGTACCTATCGGCGTACGGATATGTCCATGAGAAACTTGTTGAGCTGAACCAGCTACAGGCTTTTGGTCCTGTTTGGAGGAGTATGGCTGATAGAAGCTCCTCAAACAGCCTAAATTCTTATCTAAATTTTGAGAATCTATAGTTAAAAATCTATAGTTGTAGAATTCATAAAATAAACTAAAAATATCTTCAGATTCTCACTAGTTGTCTTTTCATCAGCTGCTTTTTAAAATGGTAAGCTCATTTAAACAGGGCCTTTGTTGCTTGCTTATGTTGGCTGGTCGATGCCAATCATGGGCCACCAGCAGCGTCAGAGCGACAAGGCCACAAGGGCAGTATCTCTGTGCCCACGGCCCACGCAATGTAACATATTGTTACCTGGGCCAAACGAAAGCCCAATTCATCAGTAGTCCTTACTCCAACGGTCAACTAGTTCAAGTGTTCAACAGCTACTCTGTAACGGTCCCAAATATTTTCTGCATCCGGAATGTACAAATTAATACTACAAAATACCAGGTAAAACCTCATAACATAAAACCCAAAGATGCAAGTTATGTACGGTTAAGTATTATGCAAATGGATTATGATCCGACCGTCTGAGGATGTGTGGTCTGTCATTTGGAACCTAATTCAAGACTGGACTGTACCAAATCGATCTTGGTATCCAAAAAGCATGAATAAACAGGACAATCTGCAAATATCAAAGATACAAGTATCTCAACTCCCCACAGTTGAGATGCATTGCAACTTTGCAACTTCAGTAAAATGTGAAAGAAGCTTAGCATGCAGGTTTATTATCACATATTGGCAGAAAAAGTGTCAAGTGTAAGTCCTTTGTTGTATTTCTGCTTAATTGACCTTAAGGCTGCCATCTATTTAAATAGAGCTGGGTCTCAGTGCCTTATCATTAGGAGAGCTCATAACAAAATCACATTTCAAAATCCATGCATCTAAACTCAGTTCATACAAGGGAAACCCTCGGCCATCAGGAATGTCTAAACACTATTAATTAACATCACAGTGTCACACTGAATTATCAATTTCAACACAAAGATCGTGTAACGCCATCCCAACTATTTCTGCATACAACTTAATCAAGAACTATAGAACCAGAAAGTAGTAAGAACGATAACTGAACCAGACATCTTAGTTTGAAGTTCTCTCTGCTAGAAAAGGAATATTAGTGCTACCAACACCGGAACATAGAAAGAATCATAATAATCTGCAGGCACCAAACATTAAACAATCTGCATCATGCACAGAAGAGATGTGCACAAAGCTCAGAAGACACGACCAAGCTTGACAACAAAAATGTAGCAATGTATGCCAAAAAAAAAACAAAATAAATTTATCAATCAGCCATTCGGCCATTGATGACATTGAAATTCAGCTAGAACCTCAATGTTCTCTCTTTTTCTTCACTTCTCAGAGAACTCTGCACATGATAAAAAAATTCTAATAAGCTCAATCAAAACAGCAAAGCTGCAACAGGATTTCTTGCAATTTCAAGCACCGTTAAGTAAAACTCCATCCACCTGAATAACGAGCACAAACATGCACAATTGAAGATGTTCAGACATCAGTTATCAGTCGAAATGCAAAGATGTACAAGCTCATGATTATCATCAGAAAGGGTTCCAGAAGGGTAGAAGGGATGTTAAGTCCAGAAATTGAACAACACTCTGATCTTAGTTGCAAGTGATTTACTTCCCATGCCGCCTTCTACTATATGCTCCTTAGCTTGTTCAGTGATGCTTTTGTACCTACGTCAAATAAAAAGGCTCATAATTTGACAAAACGTCCAAGAAGCGAGATTATAATCCCTTTTGAATCAAGGGGAAGAGCATTCATGTTGTCCCCAATGAGTACGCTATGCCAAGCAAAACCTGAAGCAATATAGCGACATAACTAGTTGTCTCCTTCACTTGTATTGCAAATTGACATGGTCCCAAGACACTTCGATTCTTATTTTGTGTGGTTGATGCATGAAAGAAAAATATACTAGAAGATATGAAATAAGATTGATGATGCATGTACTGATATCGTTTCTTTACAACGAATGTGAATAATTTCATGCATCGATGATCAAAATTTAGATGTTTAGCTGTACGCATGAGACTGAGAGTGGAGGTGGCATTGAGACAAATAGAATTTGGTCCATGAAAGACATTTTAATACCCGCATGGTGCTGCAATTGCCTAGGAATGGATATATTGAATACCATTTTCATGGATGCATATCCTACACCACTAAATTGCTAAGGCAGATTTTTGCAATAACATTTCTACTTCGTACAACAGTTTTGCTGTTTTCAGACGAATAAATGATGCATAATATGTAATGGTTCAATTCAGGAAAATTCACTTTTGTTTTTCTAACCACTGCATTGCATCATCATCATGCTTATGCTCCTAAATTAAGTTCACCAGGTTGCTAAGCTCTAGGCTTATTTTGCCAGTTTGGAGACTCAGACCATCCTAAACAAGGGGCTATTATGATCAGGCCTTAGATCCTTTCACGGCATTTTCACGCCCATATGGTGCTCCATCTAGCTAGTGTAACCTCTGCCACTCTATTGGCAAAAGAAAACTTTGGCGTTTGCTAAACCAAAGATCCAAATGTGCAGTCTTAGGTTCTTAGACAGCACCGCATCAGTACGACTATGACAATGACACGTGGTAGTATTGCCTATAAGAAACGATTATGGAAACGAAGTCACTGCCCCAATGCAACAAAATACACCTTTTGCTTTCCAACTACGAACTGGAGCTCCTAGATTTGTTTCCAACTCATGAAACATAAATACTGTAGCATAAACCAGAGCACTTGTCACTGCAAGGCAAGTAATTAAGTACCTGTTTTAGTCTTGAGATGTTTGGGGATCCCAATGGCAAGGCAGCAGCGCGTAAAGTCAACGTGCCTCTTGGTATCAAGCTTTGCCACTCCTCTGATAGCCCTCGTCCTCACATCAACAGCGACCATCACTTCCCTGCTTCCAGTTCTCATGCCCTTAGACAACAAGTAAACAACAACTTCATCATCTGCGATGCTTAAGGTGGGGAAAGACACGCGCAGACGTCCCAAGGACAGGTTGGCTCTCTAGCCTCTGGTTCATTGCAATCACTGCTGGCCATGAGCTTATGTAGCAACTTAGAATGCTTTGGGTCGTCAACAGGGAGGTTGAGGTTGGCCGAACGGACGAAGCAGTCACGGTGCCAGTCGCTCCATGAAGCCACAGGTATAGGCATGCTCCATGTAGTGGCCCTCCAGCTACCAGGGAGCAAGGTGCATGTCGACCTCGGAGGAGATCGTTGGCGTGGACGCGCCCATTCGTAGTACGAATCAGGACAGGTACAGGTCTGGAGGGGGTGGAGATCAACTTACTAGGCGGCGTGATTTCCATCTCGATGTACTTGATAGTGTCTCTGCGCTGATTGACGGTGATGTCACGGCAGCAGTACGGGCAGCAATTGCGGATCTTAGTCCAATTGCCCTTGGCCGGCAAGGGCAGCGGCATGTCGCGGACCTTGGGTCTCAGAGAGCACGTCGCAGAGGAGGATGCCTCGCCAAAGATCGACCCAGCCTATGATACCTTTATCACCTCCCAAATTGATTACCTTGGTCGTCATATGGAACATCTGATTCTCTACTGATTCAGGGATCGGGATCACCTTTTCCCGCAGCGGCTCCTCCACAGACACGAGCTGGGAGGTCCAACTCCCACCACGCTTGCCGCCATGGGTGGTGGACCGGTAAAGGTGAAGCTTGAAGGTGTGATCCCTCAGTGTGATTTTGAGAGCGGCCACGATGTACTTGTCATCGTCGCAGCTCAGTATGGCGATCTCTTGGTCTGCAAAGAGCTCCGGACTGAGCCTGTCATGTGGGTTTGGGATCAGATCCAGCTTCGGCTGTTGAGGATTCATCCTGTAGACGAAGTAGTCGTTGTACCTCGGGGATACTATGCCCATGGGTTCGTTGGGGATGCGGAAGAGAACGAGGTCGGCATCCGCGCTGATGACTCTGGGCGCCGCCTCTACTTCGGTTTCCGGTTCCAGAGCAGGGCAGTAGACGGAGAAGTGCGAGAGGGCCGGCGGCGCGCGGCGGCGGTCGATGCACAAGGTCACCGCGATGGGCAGGCCGGTGCTCGTCTTGGACCAGGCGGTGGTGGCGTTGGGGGAAGCCGATGTAGCTCCATTGGTCGAGCAGGACCCAGCTTGGGGTATCGTGGCGGCGGCCCTGCTCTCCATCGGGACTCCGGCTCGCCGCCGGGGAGGTGGAGAGGCCCATTGAATTGCGTCCGATCGACCAACCCACGATCCAATCGGAGAAGGAAGAACCGGGCGGCAGGGGAAATTGGGAACTAGGGCTCCGGCTCCGATGATTTACGAGTCTCTCTCGGCACGTCGTGACGGGGGTCGTCCGGTTCGGACCTGGAAAGGCCACGGGACGCGTGCGAGTTGACTTTTTACTGTTACTAATTTAATTTTTTTTTAATTTACAAAACTAATTTTCGATTTGGATCATTTACAAAACTAACCTCTTGCTGCCTTGGGCCACGGTGGTTTTTAAAAACCGCCATGACCCAGGGCGGCGAATGGCTTCCCCGTCAGGCGCGGCTAGTGGTGCCAGCCGCCGTTAGCCCGGGGACGCCACGTGGATTCGCCGCCCTGGGAGACGGCGGCGAATGCCCCCAGGGGGCCGAATGCATAGGACCGTCCGCACAGCGATCGGACGGTCCGAATCCACGATAAATTGTTGTAACGCGCGCTAACTACCTTAAAACAGTCATAACTTTCGCATACGGTCTCGGAATCGGGCAAATAAGTACTCTACGGACATCTACATAAAATTTTACATCCGCTTCCCCCCCCCCCCACTTCGTCGGGTTTCTCCAAAAAAATTTTACGAAATTCAGCCCGGAAGATTGAATTTTTGAGGTCCGAAGTTTCAGCACGGTTTTTAAAGCACACTCATAATTTTTCTACAGGCCACATCTTACATCGGTTTAAGCTGCACCTTCACGAGATTTTGCTACTCTCGTGTTGCTAGTTGAGAAAAAAATATCAAAAAAAAAAAGAAAAAAAAATTTTGTAGGCGCCCCCCTGGATTCGGACGGTCCGATCCTTGTGCGGACCGTCCGTTCACTATGCTAAAAACCGCCGTAGGGGACGGCGGCGAAGGGCATTCGCCGCCGTCCCCCAGGGCGGCGAATCCACGTGGCCTCCCCGCGGCTAACGGCCGCCGGCGCCGTTAGCCCCGGGTGACGGGATGCCATTCGCCGCCCTGGGCCACGGCGGTTTTTAAATACCCGCCGTGGCCCAGGGCGGCAAGAGGTTAGTTTTGTTAATGATCCAAATCGAAAATTAGTTTTGTAAATTAAAAAAAAAAATAAATTAGTAACAGTAAAAACCCGTGCGAGTTCGTCAGATCAGGCGGGCCCGTTGTTAGGCCATTAAGGCCCGGCCCGCCACAAGACGGCCTCAAGCGGTCGCGGTCGAATCAGTGGGCCAATCCATGTTTCGGTTAGACGAGCAGGTGGGCCGGGGAGACACGGTTAGATTAACCGAGTTGTTGGTGAAAAGTGTTAGGTCGCCGCAATTGGTGTACGTGTAAATGTGTAAGAGCAACTTTAACAGTGTTGTTAATTTTAGCTCTTTAAATGGCTGTTGGTCAGCTTGAGTCAACTTTGTCTTTTGCTCCAACAGTCTCTCTATTACACTTTTCAATTTCACAGTGGATCCCACATGTCAAAGAGTTCTCCTATCTCTCTTTGCCTTTCTTCTTCTTCCCCTCACCTTCTCTAGACTCAGGAGCGACACGCGGCTGGCAGCCGGGAGCGTGGGTTGCCGGGGCGGCAGGCGGCCGGGGGCGCACGGGGCATACCTCTGGATGCAGGTGAGTCTTCTAGAGGCATGGGACACGGAAGGGGCCAGCGCGGCGGGGAACGGAGGGGGCAGGCGCGGTGCGGGCCAACGGCGTGGGAAGGCTGCAACGGGGGCGGGCGATGAAGTCGGCGATGGCGACACTACCTCCTGTCTCTCTGCCATGCCGATGTACGGATCTAAGAAAGGGGAGAAAAATTTGTGGGGCCTACGCATATGGAAGGGATTTGGCCAGTGAGTTTGGCTGGCCAGCCAGGGGGTGGATTTGGCCAGTCGGATGGCTTGTCAATTCATATGCCAAGTCCGTTGGAGGCACAATTTCTCTTTCACTTGCCAAATTTTAGTTTGCCAATTCATATGCCAAGGATGTTAGAGTTGCTCTAATCCACCATTGAGCGCGGCCATCTCGAACGGTTGACAACTAGACTAGCGGGACGGCACGGCGTGACAAAACAGAGGTGACTTGCATGGCAACCAAGGGGCATGAATAATATAAACGTTTAGGATTGCGTGTAGAGTCTAGAAATTCTCATGTCAATCCGTAAAAAGAGGGGGCATTTCTTGGACACAAATATATACCTAGTATTTGTACTTTTTATGCTGAGTGAAATTAGTACTATCATCAAGAAAAATAAATTAAGCTCTTAAAAACATTTAAAATGGTAGATCGCTATTGATCAAATGTTTGATTTTTAGGATTCTGTCAAACAACAACGTTGACTGTTGGATGAAACTTTGAGATTCGGGACGGAAAAAATAAGTTATAAGTTGCACTTTCAACTTGTTGTAGGTACCATTATCAATTTGTGCAACTTTAGTTATTAATTTGTGCAACTCAATCATAAATATGTGCAACTATATCTATTTGTTTATACTTGACTTTTGGATACAGAAAAAATTATTTAATAGATTTATTTTTTAAAATATTTAACTAATAGACAGTCCCTTAGAATAGGTATTGTTTTCTAAATCTTGCCGCAATTACGTGGGACACCTTACTAGCTCTCCAAAGAATTAACCATCTTGAGGTCAGGCTATTGCCGATTAATCTCCGGCCACTGCAACTGTGAAATAGTTCTGGGGCTATATAAGCTTTGACCTTCGTCTGGGTATGTCTATTCCAATAGAACAGTAGCTCACACTGTGAGAGTACCGTAGTAATGCTAGCCCAGCGTACCATTTCGGCATTCTGAAGTCTGAACTCTGACCTTAACATCTCACACATTTTAGTTCAAGACTTTGAGTAATCTCTTTTGAGACTACAATCTGCAGGAACCAAAGATGAAATGATCTGCATTCCACACAAGTCAGATGTTAAGATCAGAACGGCACAACCAAGCATGACGGGAAGTTTCACCAATGCGACGCAAAAATAGCTAACAAATCATCATTCAGTCATGGAGGGCACAATATTCTCATTTTCTTCAATTATTTTGCAGACATCTCTCTGCACATAGTAAACAAACTCAAGCAGGATAATGTATACTGCAAGATCTAGCTACAAAACCAAACTGATTCAGATTTCTTGCAACTTGAAGGTAAATCCAAGCACAGAAATGCACATCGCACCGCCATCATCCACTGAAACAGAGAGCTACTAGTCTCAAGAATTGTCTGAAATGTCATCAGAAGAGAAGAGGCAACGCTGACAAGTAATGTTCTTAGCTGCAAGTCATTTATGCATTAAAGGAGTCCTACTTCAGCTTACAGCAGAAACAAAACGCAGAAAATTGTATCATACTAATCAGCAACTATCTCAACATGAACAGCACCATCGAACGCAGAAAGCAGAAACAGACAACTCAATGCATCCTCTTCCGACGAAGAGCATCCGGCCATCCAGCGTGAGCAGCTCTTCCCAGGCGTACTGAACCTGGTCATTGAGCACCTCCTTGGCCATCTGGAACACCCGGAACGCCGATGCCGGCGACATGAGCAGGTGCCCGCGGGACTCCACGAGATACCGAGCTGCAACGCACCAGCGTGATGTTGCGCACTTCATCATCACAGATTGACCCTCTGGAATTAAAACATCTGAGATTGAGACCACATTGGAATTCATGATCCAGAACGCCATGCACCGGTTGGGCATAGGGAGAATGTCGACGCCGCCGCCAACGACGCATCCTTGTTTATTTGGCGGGGACGAGAGGGTGGCGGCGACGATGTCAAACGTGTATTGGTTGGGTTGGTCGATGACCAGGAGGTTGTTGAGGCTGAGGAGCGCTTGGCTGCTTGATTGGGCGACGGCGTTGGAGAGCCACAAGCCGAAGTAGCTCGCGCGACGGAAGACGTCCGGGACGAAGACGGGGTGGGTGCCGCCGTCGGCGACGATGCAGGATAACGTAGGCCCGTCGGCTTTCCAGAGGATGAACCCTGGGAGCGCGGGCGGGGGCGGGACTTGCAACTTGCACTAGTGCCGCGCGCCAGGAGTGGCAGACGGCGTTCACGCGGATGCGGTCGAACGCGCACGGGATGCGGCGGATGATCTCGAAGACGACGCCATAGGGGAGGTCCGGCCATGGCCGAGAGTTGTGCGGCTTGTGTTGGAAGACGAAGCAGATAATGACAGCCTTTATAGGCCGTGCTGGGCCGGCGTAAAATCACTTCACTACCATTCGGCCCTTCTAGAAACTGGGTTCTCCTCAAGCCCATTTCTTGATCAACAAGAAGCCCGTCAAGACCTTTTGAGGCCCAGATCTGGAGTACGGGCCTTCCTACTACGGGCCCTCGTGTGATTCGCCGAGAGAGTCATCCTAGTGGGCCTTCCTACTACGGGCCCTCGTCTTGACGGAAAAGAAATCAACTGAAATTCGAACGAAGGGCCGGCTTCACACGTGTCACTGCCAGCTCAGCATCTCAAGTCCTCAACTCAACGGCGTCGTCGTCCGCTATAAATGGCCCCACTGCGTCAGCCTCTCGTGCACCCACGCGAGAAAGTCCGTTACTCTGCTCCCGTGCAAGAACACAGAGACAGACAGAGAGAGAGAGAGAGAGAGAGAGAGAGAGAGAGAGGGAGGGAGGGAGGGAGGAGAGGAGGAAGGCGATGGAGGGGGAAGGCCCCGAGAGGATCGAGCTCGAGGGTCTCCGCGAGGCGGTCATCCTCGCCTCGGGGATCCTCGGCCCGCGCGTCATCGCCATTAGGTCCGTTCGTCTCAGCGACACCGCTGCTCTCGTCGCTCTGCTGGACAAGGAGGTGCGGCGCCAGGAGTGGGTGATCGAGGGCCGCAACCGCCTGACCAGGCTTGCCCGGTTGGATCACGACCTCACCATCGTCCTGCAGGCCATCGTGCCGATCCTCGTCGACGACCCGTTCTACCCCGTCGCCGGCCGCGAGCTGCTCCGCTACGGGTGGTCCTTGCAGCACATGGCTAGATCGATCTTCGGCCCCGACCACCCCCTGTACGACGCCGCCGGCCTCGTCGGACGCTTTCTGCGCCGCCACGCTCGCCATCAGCACAAGGGTACGAGGGGCGCCGCGTGGCTCGCCGGCAACATACTGGAGGTCCGCGATCGGGTTTCGGCCCTCAAGACGTTCGACGTTCAGTTCCCAAAGGTGAAGGGTGATGCTGGCGGCGCTGCGGGCGACGACGACGACGGCGCAGAGTTTCCGGAGGAGGACAATGGTGCTGATGGTTCAGACGAGGAGGAGGAGTAGGCATGACGACGAACAAGGCAAAACGAACCAATCCCCTAGTCATTCTTCATTTGCATTTGACTGTTTCTGCGTGCTGAGTTCGATGTCATTCTTCATTTGCATTTGACTGTTTCTGCGTGCTGAGTTCGATGGTGCTCTTCATGTTGAGAGAGAGTTTCTGATTAGTCTCATGTAGTTGTCTGCGTTTGTTTCTCCCGTGAGCTGCAGAAGTCTGTAAATCACTTGCAGATTAGAACAGTACGTGTCATTGTTGCTTTAAGCATTCTGGTAATATTTCAGATAATTCATTAGCCTACTTGATGTATTTGTGTTCAACTGAATGATTCCAGTGCCATGCGCATGTTTTGTGCTTGGACTTTCTATGACCAGTGCTCATCTTTTTTTCTTAAAAACAAAAGAGTTATGCTCACTATGTATTGCTTGAAGTTGCTAGAAATCTGAGTTAGTTTGGTGCTGTAGGTCTTGCAGTATACGTTGTCTTGCTTGAAGTGGTTTACTATGTGCAGAGATCTCTGAGAAATAACTGAAACCAATGAGAACATCGAGGTTTCAAGTTGAAATGCAGAGCCCTCCATGGGTGAATGGTGATTTCATTGGTATTCTTTGGCATGCATTGGTACAACTTTTTGTCAATCTTGGTTACGCCTTTCTGAACTAAGTATGCACATCGCACCTGTTTATAAACCAGAACACAGATTATTTCGTCTTTGGTGCCTGCAGATTGTAATCTTTATGTCACTATGATGTTAACTAAAGCTAGGACTCATCCTTTCTTAGCAAAATGTTCTGAAGTTAAATGTTTGATCCAATCCCTGTATTTGCTACTTTCTGGTTCCCTTCTATTCTGTATGAATCTGAATGCGGAAACTGTTGAGCTAGCATGGCATGATTTGTGAGTTGAAGTGAATAATTCGGTGCGTGCAAACTGAAAGTATGGTCCTTAGTTCATAGGCATTCATGCTTCATCTGCATTGAGTTGTCTGATGTGCTTGCTGAGTTCGATGGTGCTGTTCATGTTTAGGTAGCTGCTGATTAGTATGATAACAACAATTGTCTGCATTTTGGTTCTGCTGTAAGCTGAAGCAGAACTCCTTTTTAGTGCATAAACGACTTGCAGCTAAGAACATTACTTGTCAGCATTGCCTCTATTCTTCCATTTCAGACAACGATCCTAGTAGCGCTGTGTGTTTCAGACTTTCAGTGGATGATTGCTGTGTGGACATGCGCACGCTTGTGCTTGGTTTTTCGGTGAACACTGCGCATCATTTTTCTTGATAAATGGAGCTATAATTTACCTTCAAGTTGCAAGAAAACTGAATAAGTCTGGTGTTGTAGACCTAGCAGTATACGTTATCCTGCTTGACTCTGTTTACTATATGCAGAGATGTCTGAAAAATAACTGGAGAAAATGATAATATGAATACTGATCCCTCCATGACGGAATGATGATTTTTTATGCTATTGTTTGCCTTGCATTGGTACAACTTCCTGTCATGCTTGGTTGTGCTTTTCTGATCTTAACATCTCACCTGTGTGAAATGCAAATTATCCATCTTTGGTTCCTGCATATTGTAGTCTCAGAAGAACTTACTTGAAGCCTTGAACTAAAATGTGTGAGATGTTTAAGTTCAGACTTTCAGAATACAGAAATGGTTGGTCTAGCAACTAGCTTTACTAGTTTACTACGGTACTCTCTCACAGTGTGAGCTACCGTTCTATTGAAATAGATAGACTCAAAGGAAGGTCAAAGCTTTCTGGAATTAATCAAAGTGTTGCCTGTTTTACCCAGCTCTTATTAGCAGTATGTTCACCGTAAACGTTGGATACAAACTAATTGATGATTTGGTCAAACATGTTTCTTTTGGCAAGGAAATGTATAACCATTAACGTCATAAGTTCGTAACATGTATACCCTCACACATTAGGGGTATAAAAACTAAAAAAAAAAGTGGGTGCTCCCTACCATTGCCTCTACCATTCCAATGGCGTACCAACTATGTGATCCTTTTGCATGGCACAGCTTGCAGGGCTCCAGAACAGTTAACTTAACTGTAGATGGAACTATATTTTCAATGTAAGTCCTGATAGCCAAGAGCGCTCTAGGGGCTTCCAGGAGAGCACCGTTCCCTACGGGATCACACACTATAAGATTTTTTAGGTGACACTTACGATCACCGTAAACGGTGTCCAATGTAAGAGACTCGAGTGACACCACGTTCTTGAGAATATAACATGTTAGCTCCATCAAGCTCTTTGCAGAGCTGAAACCAACGATCTTCACAGTCTTGAGGCTGCCATGGCGGTTTTCAGGAATTTGCCTTAAACCCGAGGATTTTGCAAAAACCGATTCATGCTTCATGGATTGCTGCCTCACCTGAAGACGGAAAGGAGAATATGATTGAGCTAAATGGACCCAGAGTGGACAGATGTTAGCATGACAAAATTAATGAAAAGCGCCTTACATCCAAGTTCAAAGTCTCCAAGGAAGGAGAAGCGTCAAGGAAAGAAACCAGAGAAAAATAATCATAGGATGGGGAAAATGTCGATGCTGATGTCAAACGAATGATAAGGTGCTTGAGGTAGAGGAATTTGGTAGGCAGAACTGGTGTATTGACCACCTGCACAACAAATATGACGTCTCAAATCAATCATACATAGTAGCACTCTAAACTCCTGTATACATATATATACTTTTAAAAAACATATATATACATACCTCAGGTCCTGAATCTATGACAAGAGTTTCAAGATTTGGCATAATGGAGGGCAGCACAGAACGAGCATAATGCACAGAACGTGCCATGTCTAGATTCTTCATTTGCAGTGTTTCTCCAAGTGAGAGCTTTACCTTGTATCCTCTAAAGAAAAAACTGGAGAGATTTGGAGCTTTGTTCTCTAATACCTTCAGGCTACAGCATCCACAAACAAAAAGGTTGCTGAGCTTCTGCAGGGAGCAAGGTATCTTCAAGCAAATTATGTCCATGCAATTAGAAAGGCACAGCTGCTCCAATGCAGGAGAATTGGAAAGAAGGCACTCTAATTCTTCCCCCGTGATACTCACAAAACGCAGACGCAGGCTTGTAAGGCTTCGCAAGGGGCCGAGTTCAGCAGTGGGACGAAGGGCACAGAAATCAAGTCTAAGGTACCGAATTGAATTTTGAATCCCATTAGATAAAAGTAAGCATGGGAAGTTGTACTCTCTCTTGGTTTTACACAACACAAGAGTCAGTTCTTCAATTCCTGGCTTAACAACCTGAAGCCAACTTTCAAGATAACGGCTGGAATCAAACCCGAAGACACCAAAATATTCAAGCTTGAATTTTTTCACGCCAATGCCTGTGTGGTTCCTCAGAATATGGTCAACTTTGCGGCTGAAATTCCCTCCACAGGCACTCGCATTCAAACCAATTGTATCCTTATTTAGAATGAGATTGGGATGACATCTCCAGGAATGTAAAAAAGCCCTAGACAAACAAGCAGCACGGGCAGCATCACGCATTGGCATTAGGGAATGTATATGATGCCAGATGTCCTGCATACACAAGCATGGGATGGGAGATCAACATTGGGTCGTAGATCCAAATGGTTACTTTGATTGGAGAATGAAAAAGGGTAGAAGAACAACATGGCTACATAGAAAGATAATGCAACTGAATGTAATCATGGTAGGTAGATTCAGCACTATATAGAGAAATTTTCCCTACCAGTGTCATTGGTGGGTTTCCATGGGGAAGAAAGACAGTTGCTAATGGCTAGCACAAATTAACTACCATGAAAAATACTTTAACTTGTATCGAAAAAAATACTTTTATTTGCTGTAGCAAAATCTAGTCATTTGTTCTGAATTACGGTAGCAAAATAGCAAACCAATGCTCTAGCACGAAATGTGAAGCGGGTGGAAAGATAAATAGTGTTCCCATTTTTTTCTTAATGAATATGCCAATAAGTGCAGTATAGCACTAAAGCACCCCAGTTATGCCAAGTTATGAACATGGTACTGAAGATGTAAAACACCTCAGTTAGGTATAAAATTATGAAGAGGTTTATTGGTAATATTACCAGCCTTTTGCAGAGAGAAAAGTCATAGCTAGAACAAAGAGAAACTGCTAATTCGAGTGTAAGACTTGCACTACTAAAATATCTGATGTCTATATAAATAATAATATTCAGGCATCCAAGCATTGTCCCTAGAATTAGTCCTATCAGAGCAGTCGTGGTAATATCATGCTTGGAATCTAAGCCTGCATCATCAAAATTTAGTACTGCAGTACCTCAGGAAGATATAGGTACAGGGTAGAACTTCTCATTGTTTTGCCAGCTCGAGAATCACCATCGTCATTTTCTTCACATGGTGATCCCTTTCTTTTACAGGTAATCAGTTCATCTGCGACAAAAAAAGGATAAGAATGGTTATGGTTGTGCATACATTCATGAATGGCAGAAAAGGAAGAAAAGACTGCCCAATCTCTTGAATTCAAAGTAAGGAGGCTTACTCCGAGCTCTGATTTGGCTGCGGCGCTGCTGCTGACGGCCCAATATCTTGAATTTAGAGTAAGGAGGCTTACTCCGAGCTCTGATTTGGCGGCGGCGCTGCTGCCGGTTGCGCTTCATAGGCTTACTCCGAGCTCTGATTTGGCGGCGGCGCTGCTGCTGACGGCCCAATCTCTTGAATTCAGAGTAAGGAGGTTTACTCCGAGCTCTGATTTGGCGGCGGCGCTGCTGCCGGTTGCGCTTCATAGGCATGTGGAACGAGTAGGCCGACGACGACACACCTCTGTTGGATCTCGCCGAGAAATCACTTCGTTTCCCCTCCTTCAGATCTCTATTCCTCTCCTATCTCCTATCTGTTTTATAGTTGAGTTGTGACCTCAATTTCAACAAATTCGACTAGCACAAAAAGGATCATGAGGCGTCGCCGGGCAGGGCTAGCTACCTGGCCCTGGTACTAGCGAGAGGAACCTGGACTCTTCTATTCCCTTCCTTTTCCTATCAGGACTTCAGCGGATTGCTTTACTCCGAATTGCGCCCTCCTATACAAAAACCATTAGAGTATATAAAATTTAGGCATATTGTACATTTGTACTGCAAACTTGTTATTTAGATAAGCAACAACATTTATCTCGTATAACAACACGAAACTAAAAATCTCCTGTAACGACGGTAAATCTGCATGCCGGATGAGTTGCTGGGTGAGAGAGAGATCGCGCTACGCCGCCGTCCGCTTGAGTTGCTGTCTGAGAGAGAGATAGGCAGAAGAATGAATGGAGATTGGACTCACCAGATGTCCAAATCTAGAGATGCACGAGGGTGGCTTCCTCTTAAATGGCTGGAGGCAGCGTCTGGGGAGGCGGATGACGGCGGCGGCGGCGGCGGCGGTACACGCGGGAGATAAAGAGCGAAGAGCGGCGTGCGACGCGGACGTGTGATGTGTTGAGATTTATCCTACTCCGTCTTCTATTTCTGCTCTACTTTCCTATTTCCTAGCACACGATTTCGTTGTGGTGATCGTGTGTATATATCGTGGCTCTGAGGCACGCTGTGTTCGTGCGGGAGTTTCATCTGAGTCCTAGGGACGTCGTGCGCATTCCTTCAGCCGTCGTGACGCGGCCCAGTCGGGAGGATCGTGCAACATGTATCCATCCATGTACTTGCTATTTATATTCGAAATATGCATCAGAAAATCGCTGCTAAGTCAGGGCGGCACAAAATCACATCTCTCCGTTTTTCCTCTACTTCTTGCTACGCAGGCGCGGCCGCGGGCAAGGGCCCGAGAGCGGACGCGGGCGCGGGCAAGGTCCCGGGCGCGGACGCAGGCGCGGACGAGGGCGCAGGCACGGCCTTCGGTGCGACGCTAACATGATCGACTTCGGCAATCGGCGTCCAACGAGAGGAGCATGGGAGTCAGAGCTGCTGTGCAACTTGGTGAGGCGACTAGACAGCACGTCTGCAGATAAGGCATGGCGTCGTGAGCTTGACCGAATCGAGGCAAGTCGGGGAAAAGATAACGGTAAGGCCGAGCAGGTTACCAAGGTAGTCGGCAACTTCACAGGTTTACTCGGCAGCAAAGGTGGCCGAGTGGGACAAAGGAAAAAGGCAAGATACAGGAATTGAATAGGAATCTACTCGGCACAAGGGGAAAAAGGTTGTCGGCTGGCCAGGGAGAGAAACTGGGGCGTAGCAAAACTGGATAGGAGGGGAGTTTGAGCTCAGAAAAACGAATTCCAACAGGGAAAGGAAAAACGGGTCGTTACATGTGGCGCTGGCATGCCAGGTATGGGCACCTTAGTTTCTATTCACTAAGGAAGTTGGTGCAGGGCGACATGGTGAGGGGTCTGCCGAAAATTGATCACGTCGATCAAGTTTGCGACAGTTGCCTCGCTGGGAAACAACGCCGAGCTTCCTTCCCCGCGCAAGCCCGGCATTTCGCCGAGCACCTGCTGGAGCTAGTGCACGGGGACCTTTGCGGGCCAATCATGCCCGCGACACCAAGCGGAAACCGCTATTTCTTGCTGCTAGTCGATGATGTGAGCCGCTTCATGTGGCTCACTCTCCTAGCGAGCAAGGACCAGGCCCTGGTGGCAATCAAGCGCTTCCAAGCCATGGCCGAGCTAGAATCCGAGCAGAAGCTCAAGGTGCTGCACACCGACCGCGGTAGAGAGTTCACCTCCATCGAATTTGGTGCCTATTGCGCGGATCGTGGGGTACAACGCCAGCTCAACGCGCCCTACTCCCCGCAACAGAACGGCATCGTCGAGCGCCGCAACCAAACAGTGGTCGCCATGGCTCACTCCATGATGAAGGCGAATGTAACGACCCGTTTTCCTTCTCCCTGTTGATATTCGTTTCTCCTTGAGTTCGAACTCCTCTCCTATCTAATTCAGCTGTGCCCAGTATCTTTCCCTGGCCAGCCGACTAAGTTTCCTTCTATGCCGACTTGATTCCTGTCCAGCTCCTAACTCTGTTCTCTTTCCCTTGTCCCACTCGGCTATCTTTGCTGCCGAGTAAAACCTTGAAGTGGCCGACTACCTTGATAGTCTACCCGTTGTCTCACCGCCTCATCCAGTTGCACCCTCCCGTTGGACGCCGACTACCGAAGTGGAAAAGAACCAGTCTTCACCTGCCCGCAGCCCCGTTGGGACCAGAGGACAATAACCCGCTGCATCGCTTGGACCAGTGGTTAGTCAGCAGCCCTGTCAGTGAGACTCCTCCAACCCATCCCTGCTGTGACCTAAGTGTCCTATCGCCGCTACTGTGGCTATCAACTCCACCGGCCACGCCGGACCCCCAAAGTCAATCCCTGCCTTGATGTCGTATCCCTTGTCAGTTTATCTTGACTTTTTCTCCCTATCCGTTGCCCAGCACCACCGTGCCTCAGCTTTGCACACCGGCTATATAAGGCCATCCGTGCCTCCTCATTTTCTTGTTTTGCAACCCGGCCATCTCCGCTAAGTCCTCATCCTCTCCAGCTTCGGAGCCGTGTCGCCCGGTTCGTAAGCCTGGTTCAACCGACTGCTACCTTTCTGCAGCCGACTACGTTGATGTTCTTTCCCTAAGCGTTTTACCTCTCCTGCTTATCCGTGTTCTCTTTTCTGCTTGTCCAGATCCTGAACCGGTGAGCGATCCAGAAGCCGTTTTCATCGAGGAAGATCCTTCTTTGGAACAAGGCAAGCCCCTTTGATCATATTGTCTCCTATATATGCAAAATTATGTTGTTTACAAAGTATGCTTGTTTAGTTTACACTCTAAACTGTTTGACCTCGGTTTGCAAGCACAACCGACGGACCTACCTAGTAGTCGCACTTATTTTGGTAGGATGTTGATGTACTTCCCTTGACAGCCCCACAACTGACATGCTGGCATTTTTATCTACGGATTCGAATGCCGAGTAGAATGGCTTAGCCCTGCAGCGATTGTATTGTCGTTCGGGAAAACAATGGTCTTTACAAAACTGTTGGAAAACCCGGTACTCCGTGTATCGGTGGGTTTGTGAAATAAATGAAGTGAAAATCTTGATGTACAGAGGCAGTGCCTGTGTGGCCTGGCTAGGTATTATCATTAAGGATCGTTTCCTTTGGAAATTGCATCCGAGCATCTTACAGTACGACCATACGGGTATTATGGGATGCCCCTGGCCGAGTAAATTGTAAGTTTAGAGAAGTTTGGTGCCGACTGGAGTGGACTCATAGGAGTTGTCGCTCGTGGGTCCTAATGCTGATGGTGGTTGGAGCCGACCTGAAGCATTGATCCTATGTGGATCCTTCTGCTGGCAACAGATAACCCTAGGCTGGCTTTGGAAATGGCCTTGTCACGAACTTCCGGTACAGGCCAGTACTCGGTGTAAGTTTCGTGTCGGATGGGTAAAGCGTACACCCTCTGCAGAGTTTAGCAAAACTGTTCGAACAGCCGTGTCCACGGTTAAGGGCGATGTAAGGTGATTCCCATAGCGTAGATTTGTTTGCATATGATTTGTGAAAGTGTTTGATGGGAAGGGAACCGTGACTAGAGTTTGCCGAGTAAGCAAACGGAAGGCCTGTGTGGCCAGAAACGGATCTGTGTGATCCGGGGTGTTGAAGCACCATAAACAAGTGTATGGAAAGTAAACAGGAGAAGTCTTCGGGTTGTAGCCAGAAGACGTAAAGAGCAAACTCCCGGGTTGTAGCCAGGGCAGCAAGTTTGGCAGCTATGTTGAGCACCCGGGTTGGAGCCAGGGCGGCAAGTTTGAGCTAATTGGTTGTAGCCAGTGTAGCGTACATGACTGGTTGTAGCCAGAAATGCCATAGCTGAGATTTGGTTGTAGCCGAGTCTCAGGGTCAACGGGTGGTTGTAGCCACTCGGGAAATCAGACCGAATGGAGTGGTCGTAGCCACTCGGATGATAACAAACGTGAAGAATCCAGTTAAAAGCTGATTTGGGCACATGATGCGTTAAGTGGCGAGTTGTTGAAAAGCAACTTGTGGAATGGATTGAAGCGTGAGCTTCTTTTCGACAACTATAACTTGACACACTAGTCTCTTTGTTAAGCAAAATGTCTCTAAAAACTGTTTTCGCAAATAAGACTCATAGCCCCTTGTCTAGCCTGCATGGCACCTTTTTCTGGCTTGCTGAGTACGAAAGTACTCACCCTTGTTCATATATATGTATAGTAAGTTTTGGAGAAGAAGAGGAGGACCCGACTGCCGCCGAGTTCCTCCAAGACCAAGCCGACTACGAAGACTTCTGAGGGTTCGAGCCTAGTTCCCAACCGTGCCTGTGGTGTATATGTGCTCTCTGCCGAGTTGTTTCCCCTGCTTCCACTCCGTTTACGTTGTAGTCTACCCTGTTGATTGCTTTTGTCCAGCTGGGGCCTGTCCTGGATGGAAATCCCTTGTAATATATTTGTATATACTCTGATATGTAATTACTTGTTGTTCTCTGAGATGTATCACTGATGACTTGTGCGTACCCGACTACTGATCCTGGGATCGGGTGCAGTATGCACACGGTGGGCTTCCGCCGAGTTAGAGGTCGCCACAAATGGGTGTACAAGGTGAAGCGTGACGAGCGCGGCGCCATTGTCAAGCACAAAGCACGCCTCGTCGCCAAGGGCTACGTCTAGAAGGCCGGGATCGACTTTGAGGAGGTCTTCGCTCCAGTTGCACGCATGGAGTCCGTGCGACTCCTGCTCGCCGTAGCGGTCCACGCCAGCTGGGGTGTCCACCACATGGACGTCAAAAGCGCATTCCTGAACGGGGAGCTTGCCGAGGAGGTCTATGTACAGCAACCGCCGGGCTTCGCCATCGACGGGCTGGAGCATAAAGTGTACCGGCTTCGCAAGGCGTTGTACGGACTACGACAAGCACCCAGGGCCTGGAATGCCAAGCTCGACGACAGCCTTATGTCGCTTGGTTTCCAGAAGAGCATCACCGAACACGCTGTGTACACGCGCAGCGAGGGCGTCTCGAAGCTGATCGTCGGGGTCTACGTCGACGACTTGATCATCACCGGCGCGAGCGAAGCCAACATCGGCGAGTACAAGAAGGAGATGTGTACGCTCTTCAAGATGAGTGATCTTGGACTTCTCTCTTATTATCTTGGCCTCGAGGTGAAACAGGGGAAGACGGGCATCACGCTCTGCTAGGCGGCGTACGCCGGCAAGCTGCTCGACAGGAACGGCATGGGGGATTGCAACCCTTGTGTCACATCGATGGAGGCGCGGCTGAAGCTGAGCAAGGCAAGCACTTGTCCCCTGGTGAATGCGACGGAGTATCGCAGCATCATCGGGGGGCTGCGCTACCTAGTGAACACACGGCAGGACATTGCCTACGCGGTGGGCTACCTGAGCCAATTCATGGAGGAGCTGCACGAGGATCATCAAGCTGCGGTCAAGCACGTTCTTAGGTACATCGCCGGAACGCGACACCCGGTGTCCACTATTCCCGGGAGGAAGAAGACCGGCCAACTCTCCATGGCTACAGCGACAGCGACATGGTTGGCAACCTGGATACGCGCAAGAGCACCAGCGGCATCCTCTTCTTCCTCGGGTCCAGTCCTATCTCCTGGCAATCAGCTAAGCAGAAGGTGGTGGCACTATTGTCGTGCGAAGCCGAGTACATCGCCGCGACAACCGCTGCCTGTCAAGCAATCTGGCTAACTCAGCTCTTGAGTGATCTGGAGTCCGGGGCGCCGGAGATCAAGGTGGACAACAAGTCCGCCATTGCAATGACAAAGAACCCCATCTTCCATGATCGGAGCAAACACATTGATACTAGATATCATTTCATCCGGGAGTGCGTCGAGGACGGGAAGATCGTCATCAACTACATTCGTACGGAGGAGCAGCTGGCGGATATATTGACGAAGCCACTTGGCCGTGTTCGATTCCAGGAACTTTGTCAGAGGATCGGCATCGCCAAACTCACTGGTGATGGCAACAAGAATTAGGGGGGAAAATGTTGAGATTAATCCTAGCGCCATCTCCTATTTTTGCTCCACTTTCCTATTTCCTAGCACACGATTCCGTTGTGGTGATCGTGCGCATATATCGTGGCTCTGACGCACGCTGCGTTCGTGCGGGAGTTTCATCCGAGTCCTAGGGGCGTCGTGCGCATTCCTTTGGCCGTCGTGGCACGGCCCAGTCGGGAGGATTGTGCAAGATGTATCCATCCATGTACTTGCTATTTATATTCGAAATATGCATTAGAAAATCGCTGCTAAGTCACGGCGGCACAAAATCGCATCTCTCCGTTTTTCCTCTACTTCTCGCTACGCAGGCAGGGGCGCGGGCAAGGGCCCGGGAGCGGACGCGGGCGTGGGCCCGGGCGAGGTCCCGGGCGCGGATGTGGGCGCGGACGAGGGCGCAGGCATGGCCTTCGGTGCGGCGCTAACATGATGTGACCGGCTGCAGCGAGGGAAACGGGGGAAAGATCAGCGAAACTAAGACCGGACGGCGAAGAGCAGCAGCGTAGTGCATGGCGGCGAGCTGGCGGTGGCGGCGGTGGTGGAGCGATGGAAGGAAGGAGCTAGGAGAAAAAAAAAGAAAAAGAGAGAAAAGGGATTACCGTTCAGTTACAAACGATAAATAAACAAATAACCAGCTGTAGCATATAAATAAAAAATACGGAAGGAAATTTGAGGTCAATTTTTTTTGTTGTTCATATCTTTTTGTTATAATGTTTTAAAATAAATCATCCTAATTTTTTAAAATCTAAATTCTTTGACAACACAAAACGCAAAGTGTCACGAGGCATTTGCAAGGTTGGCCATGCCAATCCAGTTGTATGCAATGTGTTGATATTGCCACCACTGGCCTCTCTAATTAGAGATGCAAGTTTATTTGCTTGTTTACTCTAAATAGAAATTGCGGAACGAAAATTTGTGTACGTGTCGCGTGACGTTAGGTTTGGATGGCATCGCGGCTAGCGGTTCTCTATTTCGCATTAAGAGATTTGTCAATCATCTATCTTGTCCCTCTCTCTAGCTATGTCCCGCTATTAAAGATCAAACAATGTACACGATCAACGATGACTGAAGTTATATATATAGAAAACGTAAGATTAAACATGGATGAATAAGGAGGCTTATAAACCTAGAACGTTGTTGGTGTTTTGCTAATTCTGAGAAAAGCATTGTGTCCTAATGCTTGGATTCGATTTTTTCTTTAGAAAGTGTAAAATTAAATTTCAATGTGTGGAACATGTGTTCACAACGTACAAGCTATAGTTTTTAGAGTGGATATAATTATCATTGAGTAGAGCCAAGTAAAATAAGCCCCTGGTAGATAAATCAGTGAACGACAAAGAGTGGAACTTGAAAGACATGGAGAAGACTCTTAAACATATGGGAACGGATTAGTTTGATTGAAATATTTTTTTAGCATAAATTTGTATTACTCCTCTCGATTGTTTGTCTAAAAACACTCATCGACCACTAAACATTATAACTCTCAACTAGTAAAACTAGTCAAAATACTCATAAAGCAAATTGTACCTGCTTTAATAATATGGCTAATGACAACGGCCTGGAATACTGGAGCGAAGAAAGAAGAAGAGGATGAAGCAGGGTGGATCCACCGCTTGGACTTGTTGGACGGACGGGCAATGAAATTTAAATAGTTTTTATGAATTATGAATAATTTTTATAGCAAATACTTTATGCAGTAAAATCGTTTTAGGCTCCAAAACTTTTCTAGATTCGCCGCTAGGATGAAGCAAACTGAACACTATCCCGAGTGGAAACTCATGTTTTGGATACCTGGGATGTTAACCTTGGAAACTCAAGCTCTGGAAGTATGTTCAGATAGCTGCATTCACAGCCCCACTGCATTTGCCATGCACGCTGGTGTGTACATTATGTAGCAGGCCACCACTGATTGATCAAAATTCAAAAGAAAAGGAGATGAAACGAACAAACACTGCACACTGCACAGACACACGGGCACGCGCGCACATCCATGGACACGCGACAAAGTCCAGGCATGCTTAGTTACGCTTTACGCGAGCTTACTGCGCCGTACTTCCTTCTGCCGGCCGGTGACGCCAACCGGTTTATGCCCCGGCGCCAGCGGCGGCGCCGGGCAGCTCCGGCGTGACAACCATGTTGTAGATGTGTTCCATCATCCGCCGCTCGAAGTCGCCCCTCCGCCGCGTGCTCCCCTGCAGTCGCGCCTGCGGCACCCGCTTCTCCAACAGCCCGGCCTCCGGGGCGCAGCTCCGCGACCTGGCCAGCGCCGCGCACGGCCGCCCGACGCCTCCGGCCAGCGCCAGCATCGCGTCGACGTACGCGTCCCGGATCCTCGCGAACAGCCGCAACGGCGACAGCAGCAGCACGCGCGCCGCGCGGGCCTTCCATGAAAGGCCTCGGACGGCGCAGCGTGCGCCGCCGCCAGGCGCGTCCTTCCTCCGCGCGCCAGCGCCGCCGCCGAGGCGCGCCACGCGGAGGTGCCGCGACGGCGAGCCGAGGCGCTGGTAGTTCCTCCGCGCCCAGTACATCTGGATGCTGCGGCGCGGCTGCGACACGAGGCTCGCCATGCTGCGCCGCGATGCTGTGTGTGCGCTACTGCTGCTGCTTCTACTGCCACGATGGGATCGTCCGGTGCGTTGAGGTGTGTACTGGGCAGTGGATGTTTATATAGTGAGAGCTAAGCTTGATTCAGATTAATGGCTGGAGGCGAGATAATTTGAGTGGTCAATATCACTGGATCAACACAAGCTGTCTACTATCTGACTTCGATCTGGGTTCTTCCTAGACGGCGCATTGATTGGGAGTTCTAGCTCGTCAGCTTTGAACCGGTCGCACTGGGCGGGTCGAGTAAAAAAATAACAGCCGCCAAAGCTGCACCGGGAAAGCAGATAGTATATGTCGGCGAGGCGTTCGTCATTCTCCGCTCTTGCTGGGGGATAGGGTATCGTTGACGATTGGCGAGAAATGCATTCAGACCCACTCCCTCCCTCCGTCTCCGATTATAAATCGGTTTGATTTTGGTCAAAATCAAACTCTCTTAAATTTAACAAAAAAAATATGCTACAAAAATATATTTAGTTTTAGATTTAATAAAACTAATTTATTGTTATAAATGTTGGTATATTTTTTTATAAATTTAATTAAAGTTAGAGTAATTTAACTTTGATCAAAATTAAAACGACATATGATCTGAAATGGAGCGAGTAGCAAAGCACTCAACCGAATCATGCTCACCGAAATTATCGATCTCGGACAAGTTGCGCCCCCATGAGGCTTTGTTTTTCAAGGCCCATGTTACGGCCCATTTTGAGTGTTTTTTTTTCAATGGACGCTCATTGTGAATATAGGCCGTGATAGATAGGTGGACCAACATCTTGGATTGAGAATCTAAGGCCGCACGATTTCCAACCAATGTCCCTAGCCTGGTAGAACCATGTACAGCTTTTTTACAGCACTACTCCTTCCGTCCCCTAAAGAGTCACCCCTAAAAAGTGTTATGTTAGTTGGTAAAAAGAGATTTAAATTAAAAGACTCCTATATCCTTAATTAATATAAAGGAAAAAAGAAAAAACAAGAAGGATGATAAATTGTTATTGGTTGAATGGTTAAAACCATGAAGTAATATTCAAGATGTACAGTGGACCCTCTAACAAAAACAACTGTTTTTTAGGAATGGGAATATAAATAATCGAACGAGGTGCATTAATTTTTCTATCCACTTAAGAAGTAGATTATGTATAAATTTAAAAAGGATAAATTAGTCTTTTTTATATTATTGCATGGGGCAGTAGTTTAATAAATTCATATTATATAGGGGAATCATATGCTGCTATGCATGCTGTCGCCTCCCGCGCGAGCTAGCCCAAATCTAGGTTACTATTAGAGTAGAGTAAAGTGAAATACAGAATTGTAAAAAATACTCTTATTAATCTTTTAGCAAATTTCTAAGATGTCCTTGTAATATACTAATAGTATATATTAACAGTATATTGTACCGTAAAAATTCTCTGAGAAAAAGAAAATGGGTTTGGCCTGCCTGAGTGCCAGATGAAAAAAGTTTACGCCGGCCTCACAGCTCGTATTTCAAATTTCCCATTCGAATTTCCCGGACTGTAGTTTTAGAGACCGAACCAAACAATCCTGATTCTTGAATTTGAAAAGTAATTTTTATTTGGAGGATTACACAAAAACTAAACCACAAAACGAAAGATTTTTCCAATCGACTACTAGAATGAATAGTGTCACTGTCGTACTACACGAAACGGCAAGGCAGCTACAGGCCTGTACTCCATCCAACCCATCGGTGTACTACAATCGGTTCGAAGCAGTAAAACTTGTACGTTTCATCTGAGGAATGCAGTGGTAGTACCGTACGTCTGACACGCGCAGTTTGGCTCGCTCGCATCATGCATGTCAAACGAGCTCAAAACCGCCCAGTAAAAATCTGGTTCCTTCTGATCTTAATCTGCGGTTTCAATTCGTTGTCATTTTTGAGTACTTTGCTGTTTCTCTCTGTCTACTTTTCTTTGAAAGCAACATGGTCAATAGGCCAATGACCTAGCCAATGGCATGGTATGTATTGATCAACTGCAGGATTTGCTTATTTGCAAGCAAAGAATTATTTTGCTAAACTGTATACATGGAACATATCACAAATTGAACCATATATATGTTTCGTTTCCCAGGCTCCCAGCTACTAATAAGTGGGAACAATTATTTCTTGTAGAACCTAGACAACCAATAGTCCAATAATATCTTCCCTGACTATGCAGCAGCAGTAGTGTACAAGGGTATGCTAATTTGCTAAATTAATTATCTAATTAATCGCCCCCCTTTACAAATGCACTTGCACGCTTGCATCACGTACCATTCGTGTCGCGTTTAGAGGGAGAAGCAGCCCATGCCGGAGCGCAGCGCCAAGAACGGGAGCACGGCGTCGGGCGACGCCGACGACGCGGGGGCGGGCGCGCTCTCCATCGCCGCCGTGATGCTGTTGAACCTCCGGCGCGCCGACGGCCGCGGCAGGTTCTCCGGCACGATGTTCTCCAGCGAGTTGGCGCGCCACGGCGGGCACTGCCGGCGGTCGCTCCACCGCGCCGGCCCCGCCGCCGTCGCCTGCGCGCCCACCACGTCGTACGACGTCGCCTCCGGCCGCGCCATCACCGCGCCGTCACCGGCCGCCGTCCCGAGCACCGCGCACGCCGCCGCCGCGGCCACGCACGCCCGGCGCAGCTGCTGGAGGTGAGCCGTGCTAGCACCACCTCCCCTGCTGGCAGCGGCCAGAGCCGGGGCAGGTATGAGCTGGCAGCAGCTGATCGAGGAAGAGACCACCATGGCTGATGCTGCTGACAGGGTTCGCGATGGTGCACGGTTGCTTGGAAGGTCAGTTCGATCGATGCGAGCTATATAGCCCTTTTTTTTCCTCGAAGTCGCACGGGACGGTGGTGGCGTGGCGGTTGCAGAGGAGGGTCAGATCACGGCTGTTGATCTCGACCTGGACGCTGGATTTTAGCTAGAGAGCGGGGCGCGCGTTTGCTTGGCGTGTGGAACCACCAGTGGCGTGTGCAAACTTGCAGATGGCACGTCGGGGGCGTGCGTGGGGCCCACCGCCTTCCCGGTTACTAGTAGATATTTGGTCTACAGTAGCGTAACAAGCAGTTTACTTTTTAGCCCGACCGGTGCATGTACGCCGGCCGAATTTTACTAGTGTCATTACGTGCGTTGTAACGAAGTCTATTAACGAATACTAGTGCTTTTTAGCGTGACTAGTGTTATATTTAATTGTTGTAACAGAATCTATTGATTACTGATTTTTTTCTGGAACATAGGTTTTTTTATAAAATGGTTTTAAGAAAGAGTGGTCGGTTTTTTTTAGTGAAATGGTCTTTTGGAGAGAATACTTTTACATGGAAAAGTAGAATGGTTGGGAAGAGAAGGAGGACACTCTTTTCTATATAACAGTAGAGATAAAATAAGAGAACTATATTACATATTGTATGATAAAAAGTCATAAAAATAAAAAAATTATAATAGTAGAGATAAAAGAAGTGGACTTACAACTGTTAGCAAAGGAAAAGTCTTTTTTTTCTTTTTTTTTTGTTCTGTATGTCATGTAAAAACCTATAAAAAAATTTAAAAAATTTATAAGATACATCAATATATAATATGTCACTCTACAAACATACAAGATTAAATTCGACCTATATAAATAAGAATAATAATAATAAATTTAAAAGTAAATACTGTATACTATTTACAATAAAATTTATTATTTTTCTATTTATATATATTAAATTTAAACTTATATATTTATAAAGTGATATCTCATGTATTGATTTATCTCGTCAATTTCTTGAGAGATGAAAATCCACCTCTACTAGCGAACCATCCTGCAAGTGGGCACTATGGGGAGAATTCACAGCGAGGCGATGCATGCGAAATTACTCGGCTGCTGCTAAAAAGACTATCTTGGACAGGTTCCTTCGCGTACCAACCGGACCGGAACCGGAACAAGACATGTACCACTAGACTTCCTATTTGTGCCACGTTTCGCACTTGGACTCTTGCTTTCAGAGGGTGAGTTGTGCGAACCACGAAGTCGCCAACAACCTAGGAAGAACTCGTATCGCCTTTCGTCGCACGCCAAATTGGAAAATCGATGTTTTCTCGAGGCCTTGTTTTGTCTGCCCATCTCAATGTAAATTCCGCTTTGGTAGATGGGAGTTCCCTACACGGCGGCACACTGGAAGCCATGGCAAAGTATGTTTGGTTAGCCTCCAGTCTGGCCCGTTTGACCTGGTCTGGTTGGTCTTTTGCTCTGGCGATACAATCTTAGGGGTGTTTGCATCTTAGGGGTGTTTGCTTCTGTTTGTTATTGCTTATAGTTTTTTTCTCGATTTCTATTAGTATATTTTTTAAAATATAAAATAATATATTTTTTAAAAAATTTCTATATAAAAGTATCTTTAAAAAATCAAATAGATCAAATTTTTTAAGTTTTTAATAATTAATGCTTAATTAATCATGTGCTGATGATATTTCTTGTATTGTGTGTGGCTTATAAGCCAGCATTATAAGTCAATTCAAATACCCTATTAGGCCGTATACTCAGTGGTTGAAGATAAAATCCTCGTTTTTTGTGAGCATGTGAAATACTAAACGGTGTGTTTTTAAAAATTTTCTATATAAAAGTTACTTTAAAATCATATTAATTTATTTTTTAAGTTAAAAAAATTAATGCTCAATTAATCATGCGCTAATGGCTCACCTTGTTTTGTGTAATCTTCTTACTCCCTGTTTTCTCACCTTCAAACTATCCTTATTGCATTTGGTTATCTATTTTTAGTTTTTAGGGATAGTTTAAATATGAGGATAATAATCACATTCTTAAACTGCTAAACGGTATATAGTTTATAAAAAAATTCTATAAAAGTTGCTTTTTCATCGGCATGGACAAGTTCTGTGGCCCACCCAGCCAACCATACATGGGAATCTTGCATGTGTTGAGCCAGGGCAAGCCGGGAACCAAATGCATCCTAATTGTTCGAGGAAATGCCCTGCTCAAGCCAGCGCAGATTCGGCTGCGTTGGATGCTGCATATTGGGTTGAGCTTGTCGGAGGATGAAACCTCGACGGCGGGAGGTCTGGAGACCCCCCTTTGAGATTCGGCCAGGGGAGTGGTTCTCAGGCGAAGCCGGCGTCAGGGTGTAGAAGAAAGATACGCGAAGAAGACGGCAGAAGAAACAGAGGAGTCCGGACCGTCCGAAGCGGGTCCGGATCGTCCGAACCGTGAACGAAGGCAGGAGGGTCCGGACCGTCCGAACCGGGTCCGGACCGTCCGAACCGAGGAGATCGCGCTGGGTGTTGGGGAAGACGATGAACAGCACGCACAAGGGAGACCCGAGGATTTATACAGGTTCGGGCCGCTCGGAAGTGTAATACCCTACTCCTGTGTGTGTGTTTTGCTATGAGGTGGATGAATGTGGTATTGCGGTTACAAGGTGAATCTAGCTCGCGGCCGGAGCCGGAGAAGAAGAACAGTGATTAGCGTGCGAGTCGGAGAGCCAGAAGACGGGGAAAGCTCCTGTCCAGTTCGGCCTGTACCTCTCGATGGCTTGGATCCTCCTTTATAGAATCAGGGGAGTCCACAATGCCAGTACATGGGAAGAGAGGAAGCGCTGTCTTGTCGCGCGTACGCATGCCGCTGCCTGCTGTGCCCACGGCGCTGCGCCGGAGGGATGTCCCGTTGCTGCCTGGCTTTGCTGCTGCGGGCGGCTGTGCAGAGCACGTCTGGTCTTCTCGCCGCCTGGCTGCTGCAGGCGGCTGCGGTCGGCTGGGGGACAGAGATGTGACGGAGGTTGTCACAGATGCTGACATAGGGCAGAGAACCGAAGTCCTCTTAGTCAAAAGTCTTTGATGGTATTGTCGGGAGACAGGCGGGAGGCGCCTTGTCACCTCACCATCAATGCGGATATTTGGGGAGCTACCGGAGCCGATGGAGTCGACGGCGCCCCGGGGACGAGCCCGAGGCCGATGGAGACGACGCCCCGGGGACGAGCCCGGGGCCGATAGGGAGATGGCCCCCCGGGGAACTGACGTGGCCAATGGCCCACACGTCCCCAGGGCATGTGGGACCCCCTGTCCCATTTCGCCGACAGTGGCCCCTGGCCCTGTTGCTCGGCCGGGATCATCCCCGGGCAGGAACAGGGTCATGTCTTGAAGAAAAGAGGGGACGCGGGGTGCGCCTGGTTCGTCGTGAACTGATGTAGCTTGACGACTTGTTGATTTAGATGCGATACGTACCCGGGACCCGGGCTGAAAACATGGAACGAAGTGTTAAGGAAGACCGGCGGCAGCGGTCGCGATGACGACGCAGCAGCTCGTCGCCTGTACTGTCGCCACCGAGTTCTTCGTGGCGACTGCTGGCCGGAGACCGCAGCAGGAAAGAGGTGCGTCGTCCGCTTGGAGGCCGCCACCAAATCCGCTGCCGATGAGTTCTCCCGTGCCTGGCCCGAGATGGAGGCGCGGGAGAAGGAAACACTCTCCCGGGGAGAACGCGTCTGGGCCCAAGAGGCTGGGCTCGCGTCCCGAGGGTGTGAGTTCACCGTGTGCGAAGAAGTCGTGGTAGTTCGCGAGGAGGTCGCGGTTGTTCGCGAGGAAGTCGCGGTGGTTCGCGAGGAGGTGCGGGAGGCCGTGGCCAAGTCCGCTGCCCCGGAGGCAGGGTTCCTCGATCGCGGCGAGCACCTTGTAGAACCGAGGCCTGACGAAGAGGTTGAGGAAGACGTTGGTTTCCTTCTGACGCCATCCGCAGCCGCCTTCGGGGCCCGGGGGCCCTCCATGCCCCCGAGCGCTCCTCTTCCGACGTCGCCCGTGGTCTGGACAGAGGTACACCGGTGACTGTCCCCCGTACGATCAGGGCCTCGCTCGTGCTTGCGCTTGGCTTTTGCCTGTCTCGTATAGAGAGAAAGATATTCGCATAGGTATATGGTTATGTTTATATTTTCGTACCTTGGTTTATTGTGTTGTCCGGAGGTTGCTGGTGTTTGGGGCCTCGTGTCCGGGAACGCCGAGCACCGGGCGTCGTCCGACAACGAGATCCAGCAGCTGCGAACAGCCGTCGGGCCTATGGCCACTGTCCGGGCCCTGGGGCAGCCTTCATCCCCGGGAGCTCGGTCCCCGGGGGGCAGCGAACGCGACGGTCGCCCGCTCCGGGAACCTAGTTCCCCTGGGCGCGAGCCTCTGGACGCGAGCCTGGTGGAGCGACGAAGTTCGCAGGTTCGGCCCCCGCCCGTCTTCCGGGTCCCGGGGGCCCTCCGCGCCCCCGGGAGCTATTGGCCCAGGGGGCATAGTGAGGCCGCGAGGGCACTTTTGACTCACCGGGAGCCCCTTGGGAACTTGATCCTGCCCGGGCTCGGGGTTGCCAGGTAACGAAGCCCCCGGCGCCTCGGTGGCGGCCGGGGAGGAGCTGGCCAGGTCGGGCACCGCAGCCCGCCCCGGGAACCTAGGCTGACCATGCAAATAGAGGGAGAATACAAGTTGAGCAATATGTAAAGTCAGACAAGGTAACGTATCTGGATATTGCGAAGGGCGGCATGGCTTCGCCAGCACCATCCCGGGACCGGGAGTGTTGTTCTCCCTCGGGAGCGCCGAGCATCGGGCCGATCTGCCGTGAATCGCCGTCGTGCCTAGGTCCCCAGGAGCCCGGCACCAAGGTGCCGCGGGCGTCCAAGCGCGAGACTTGCGGAATTGGTTGAGTCTGTAGGCTCGGCTCCTCCCATCTTCTAGGTCCGGGGGTCCTCCGTGCCCCCGGGCCCCGTTGGCCTAGGGAGCACAGCGATGCCGCGACGACAGGCTCTAGATGATGAACCGTGAGAGCACTTGGCTCGTTCCCTTGTCCATTCCATGCTGCGAGCCGTTGCTTTTACCACCTCCTAGGGGCCTCTTCGCGGTCGCGACCGAGCGGAGGAAAGGATTGCGCATAAGAAATCTGCCCCCTAGCAGCGGAAAAAACCGAGCCCGAAGCCAACCAGTGCGGGACACCGCAAGCCAGGGCTTAGACGATGTCCGGGGTTTAGCAAATGGGATACGGTAGCTCGCTGGTAGGGAACAGATGCTTAGGCGCAACACCCAGCCACCGCATGGTCGCGACCCGATTATGCCCCCGGGGGGAGATCGCCACGATCGCGACATAAAGAAAGGATAAGGGCACGAGCCCGGAAACGATAATAAAAGTATTACTACGGAAAGCGAATACACATGGGGCCCGCCCAGTGCTGAGGTTTGGAGGCACTTACAGGATGTGTTTTCAGATAATATTTGTGAAGATGCTCCCAGGCTTACCGAGCCCGGTTGGGAAGTTCCAATTACCAGGGAGGGGCCTTCCCACGGGGGGAAGATTTCATTCCGACCCGTACGAAAATACGGCGGAGATTCGAACCCCAAACCTGAAGTGATCGGGCCCGAACCTGACGCCAAAGATAGCGCTTGAGGCCTTGCTGGTAACGAGCGACGCGGAGCGGAGCGCGCCACCTTTGTTCCTCGAGGAAGTCGAGGTTGTTGAGCTGCATATTTGTCGTTTTTGATGTTTGTCGATGCAGCGCTGTACCCGGGAGCCGGAGGAGAGCTCTGGCGATAGAACGGCTTCGGCCAGGTACACCAGGAAGAAACGGGGTCTTCCCGGGCACCCCGGTATCGATGTAGCGCTGTACCCAAGAGCCGAAGAAGAGTTCTGGCGAGAGAACGGCTTCGGCCCGGTACACCAGGAAGAAACGGAGTCTCCCCGGGCGCCCAGCTTGGTGTGGTATGAATTGTCCCTAGGACCGCCGGGGAAAGGTCTACTCTACACATAGTGAACTGTGAGAGCGTCCGGTTCGTTCCCTCGTCCATGCCATGCTACGAACGCAACACATGGGAAACGACGAAAGGAACGAGACCGGGAAGGATATCAAAAATGCCGCTTATGTAAAGTGTATATACATGGGGGCCCCGGCCAGCGCTGAGTTTCCGGGGAAGTCCGGCGCTGGCCCGGGTTCACCCAACTTACAGGATGTTTATTACAGATGGATTTGTGGAGATACTTGATGTGCCTAGGGATGGAGCTCGGACTCACTTCCCTCGCGAGCCTCGAGGCTGGGGAGAGGCATGTGCATGTGCTCGGGACCCGGGGGCCCCGGCCAGCGCTAAGGATATACGTCCGGGACCCGGGGGCCCCGGACTGGGATACGGTTTTGATATAAGCCGGGTTCCGGGGGCCCGGGCTTGAATATGGGATGTGAGACGACCTTCCGGACGCATTCTCGCCGGGGCGGTTCTGTCCGGGCTATCGCATCCTATTCTGGGTGTCGCGTTCCTAGGCTTGCGCTCGCCTTGGCGAGGCCGCCCTGGTTCGGCACCTCAGTGTCGGACCCGGGGCACGGATTCGGGAATCCGTGCCTCGGCTCAAACATGCACCCGGGAGCCAGGGGCTCCGACCGGGGCTAGGTACGCACCCGGGAGCTAAGCTCCGACCGGGACTATTTACGCTCCCGGGAGCTAAGCTCCGACCGGGGCTAGGTATGCGCGTCCGGGAGCTAGGCTCCGACCGAGGCTAAGTATGTACCCGGGAGCCAAGGGCTCTGACTGGGAGGAAGTATGCGCCCGGGAGCCACGCTCCGACCGGGACTGGATACGCCCCCGGGAGCCAAGGGCTCTGACCGGGAGTAGATACGCGCCCGGGAGCCAAGGGCTCCGACCGGGAGGAAGTATGCGCCCGGGAGCCACGCTCCGACCGGGGCTGGATACGCCCCCGGGAGCCAAGGGCTCTGACCGGGGCTAAGTACGCACCCGGGAGCCAAGGGCTCTAACCGGGGCTAGGTTCGCACCCGGGAGCCAAGCTCTGACCGGGGCTAAGTACGCACCCGGGAGCCAAGGGCTCTGACCGGGGCTAGGTTCGCACGGGCTTAGGTCCCTTGAGAGGGAGCGATCTCGGGCCCGCTACTGCTCCTGCCGGGACTTCTTGACGAGCTCGGCCAACTTGTAGACGGCGCGGCACTCCACGAGGTCGTGCGAATCCGTCTCGTGGACGGCGCACCACCTCCGGGCTACGGCCGGCTCGAGGCGCTCGGCCAAACGCTGGACGGCACGACACTCTGTGATGTCGTGCCAGTCCGTGTCGTGGAAGGCACACCACCCACGGGCTGCGGCCGACTTGAGACGCTCGGCCATGCCCTGGACGGCGCGGCACTCCGTGATGTCGTGCCAGTCCGTCTGGTGGAGGGGGCACCACTTCTGGGCTGTTGCCGGCGGTGGCGGCGCGCGTGCGGCCTTCCGCCGCTTGCTGCGACCATCGCCTCCGCGGGCATCATAGCTCCGGGGGCTAACCGTAGCCGCCAAGGCGCAGCTCTCGGCCGCCGCCTTGGCCTTCTGGCGCTTCCTCCTGTTCCACCGCAGCACGGAACGTGAAAGCTTGCCATCCTCTTCAGGACCCTGGTCGGGGGCCCCAGGACTTGCGGCAGCGTTCGCGCGCCGCTCGCGCTGCCGCTCGATCGTGACCCGGGCGTCCTCCTGAACCTGCGTCCGGTCCAGCCAGTCGCGGAGGTCGCCGTGGCCATTGTTGGAGTCCCGCGGACAATGGCCTTCCGCCATGGAGTGCGTCGGTGTTGGAGGCGCCGGCGTACCACCTGAAAAGGAAACTCCCCCTACCTGGCGCGCCAGCTGTCGGAGGATGAAACCTCGACGGCGGGAGGTCTGGAGACCCCCCTTTGAGATTCGGCCAGGGGAGTGGTTCTCAGGCGAAGCCGGCGTCAGGGTGTAGAAGAAAGATACGCAAAGAAGACGGCAGAAGAAACAGAGGAGTCCGGACCGTCCGAAGCGGGTCCGGATCGTCCGAACCGTGAACGAAGGCAGGAGGGTCCGGACCGTCCGAACCGGGTCCGGACCGTCCGAACCGAGGAGATCGCGCTGGGTGTTGGGGAAGACGATGAACAGCACACACAAGGGAGACCCGAGGATTTATACAGGTTCGGGCCGCTCGGAAGCGTAATTCCCTACTCCTATGTGTGTGTTTTGCTATGAGGTGGATGAATGTGGTATTGCGGTTACAAGGTGAATCTAGCTCGCGGCAGGAGCCGGAGAAGAAGAACAGTGATTAGCATGCGAGTCGGAGAGCCAGAAGACGGGGAAAGCTCCTGTCCAGTTCGGCCTGTACCTCTCGATGGCTTGGATCCTCCTTTATAGAATCAGGGGAGTCCACAATGCCAGTACATGGGGAGAGAGGAAGCGCTGTCTTGTCGCGCGTACGCATGCCGCCGCCTGCTGTGCCCATGGCGCTGCGCCGGAGGGATGTCCCGTCGCCGCCTGGCTTTGCTGCTGCGGGCGGCTGTGCAGAGCACGTCTGGTCTTCTCGCCGCCTGGCTGCTGCAGGCGGCTGCGGTCGGCTGGGGGACAGAGATGTGATGGAGGTTGTCACAGATGCTGACATAGGGCAGAGAACCGGAGTCCTCTCAGTCAAAAGTCTCTGACGGTATTGTCGGGAGACAGGCGGGAGGCGCCTTGTCACCTCACCATCAATGCGGATATTTGGGGAGCTACCGGAGCCGATGGAGTCGACGAGCCCGGGGCCGATAGGGAGATGGCCCCCCGGGGAACTGACGTGGCCGATGGCCCACGCGTCCCCAGGGCATGTGGGACCCCCTGTCCCATTTCGCCGACAGAGCTACTTTCTCGTATTCTTTGAGCTTATTTTTCGAACTGTTAAACGATGTGTTTTTTAAAAAAGTTTATATGAAAGTATTTTAAAAATCAAAATTTTTAAATAATAGATAAAAATCCGGATCTTAAAAAATCAAATAGATTTATTTTTTAAATTTTTAATAGTTAATAGTTATTTAATTATACACTAATAATGTTTCTTATTTTACGTGCAACTTATAAGAACCGTACGCAACCTTCGTTGCGCGCTAGATGAAACTCTCATCAAACTTCATGTTTAATGTTATTTAGATAATAAATATAAATTCGGCCTTTATATAGCCAAAACTTGATGTTTTGATGGCACCATACTTGATGCTCTTTGTCGTTGCGGTCCAGGAGGTAAAGGATATACACTGTATGTGCGTTGGATTGGATTCTGTCTAGTTGGTGAATTGAGCATGCATATGCCTGAATATGTAGAATCACTGGGTTCATGATCATCTGCAGAGGAACTGAAACAGATGCGAGACTTGGAAGTTGGAAGAACTGAAACCTCTGTTGTGGTTATTCAGGCCCTTTTATTTTGTTTTTGTTTCCTTTAGGGGGATAGTTTCAGGCCTGTTCTGGGAGCCCACAAAATGCCAGCCCATCACTGTGGAAAGGCCGGGAATTACGAGCTCCCAAAACAGGCGTTACACTTACAGGCCTTAAAAAGACCACAATTCTTCCAGTAGACATCTGTTACACTAAAACTACTCTACCCGTTTTTAATAAATAACGCCGTTGACTTTTAACATGATATTTAATTATCTATATTATTTAAAATAGTTAAGTAAGTATAATTATTTTGTTGTGATCTGGTTTATCATTAAAGGAACTTTAAACGTGACTCATATTTTTTATATTTAACCAATTTTTAAATAAAACAAATAGTCAAACGCAATGATAAAATTTAACGGTGTTATTTATTAAAAACCGTAGGAAATACCAGATTAGGCAAATAAAAAACAATCAGACGGAAGGGGCTATAAAATAAAGTGCCACGATCAATAACAGAATTTCATGACAAAAATGTAACTTAAGGGAAAGCAAAAGGCAGATATATTCCAAACAATTGACAAAAGACCATTGATGTTTTTACTGATACTCAAAAGGAAATAGCATTCTTTTTAGAGTTGACAACAGGGAATATTGAGCGCACTTGACGTTCGAAAGATACACCCGGGACTGTATGACACTAGTCCCAATCAGGAAACCAGGCATCACCACCAGGCCAACTTTAGGGCTATCTGCTCTTTCATCTTACCAAGTGGATGGGCCGGAATTTCGAGTTAGGTGCTTTCGAATCTGAGCGTTTGGTTGAAATTTTTAACGCAGGTAAAACGAGATAATTTATTAGCTTATAATTAATTAATTTTTAATTATTATAGACTTAAAAATAGATTTATTTGATTTTTTTAAAACAAATTCTATATATGAAGTTTTTGCACGAAACACATCATTTAGTAGTTTAAAAAATATGCTAATAGAAATTGAGGAAATAGCTCAGCCAAAGTGTAGTTCGGAAGGCAGCATGAGATATTAACCTGTTTCAACCTTGCCCAAAATACCAGCACCGGAGGGCTGACAGGTTCATGGCTCAAATCAGTGGGAGAAAAAGAAAACTTAGGCTGAGTTCGGGAGTGAGGGAAGGGGAAAAAGTTTTCCTCATTTTTTATGAGTATGTTTTTCAAACTGTTAAACAGTGTGTTTTTTTAAAAAAAATTCTATATAAAAATTGCTTTAAAAATCATATTAATTTTTTTAAGTTTAAAATAATTAATACTCAATTAATCATACGTTAATAGCTCATTTCATTTTGTATGATCTTCTTTCTTTTTCCTCACTTTCGAACTCTTCCTTATACAAGATTACTCTTGCAATTTTTCACGCATCCTCTCCAACGACACCATGCGACCAAGGTCTTTTGATCGTTTTCAGCATCCACTATAGGGTAGAGTAAGCTAGGCTGGAGTGACCTTACTTCGTTTGGCACCACATCTCTAATGCATGACTACTCCCACAATTCTCATGCGCCCCACCAACGGCACCGCTGCTCCTAGGCAACATATGATGGACAGGTTTCTCAATTTCGTTTTGGGGTCAAAATACGTGCCTTGGAGCATCTACAGTAAGAACATCTATTTTAGAGCCTTCAAAGATTAAATGAGATATAGCGTGCACGGTAGAAGCCGCGCTAAAATTTCACCTGCGACAAAAAAAAAAGAGAAATAGGAACTGACCTATTTTGAGGACTCTAATAAAGACTCTGCTAAACCTTATGTTTTTTCTTTTTCTTTAAAAACTTGTTTAGGATCTTTTAATTTAAAGGCCCTACTGGAGATGCTTTTAGCAAGACGAAGAATGTCGTGGATTTCAAGCGAGATTCATGAAATTCAGTTAATTTCATTGGGGGAGCTCCAAATTCTAGGCAACGAAATCTGTTGAAAATCAAATGAAATTGTGAACCTAGTCTATTGATCCTGGTGCAAGATATACATTTTAAAAAGGATTCTTTCGAAAGATTAGGGATCTAACATTTAATTCTTAGCAAGGAGAGATTGATCAGGAGTAACATCCTTCTAAATTACTGTTGGTGCAGTAGCAGTCGCTAACATGTGGGCCTGGACTCACATGTTAATTGTGTTAGTGTTCCTTATCCAACATTCACACATGCCAATGAATTGGAAACAACATTTTATTATAATTCGAAGAACAGCATGTTACTCAGACTACATGCATTACAACTTCTGTTTCATCTAAATCGATCAGATTGCTCTTCCATTAATTTCTAAACTGAATCATCCCTCGCTTTCACTGCATGATTTGGTTGAGAACACCATGGCCACTGGTTCCACCGCCGCCGTTCTTGTTGCTGTCCGGGCTCTCCTCCATGGCGTCGGCGCCAACCATCATCTTCTTCCCCGCGGTCGCACGCCACACCGACGCCGAGTACAGCTTCTGATTATGCCAGGTGAGCGTGAGAAAGCCGCCGGTCTCCTGGACCCCGAAGCCGGCGCTGGTGAACTCGCGGACTTGCATGGCATGCCAGAGCGCGGCTGGCCCGAGCGGCAGCTGGGTCAGCCCCGCGCGCCGCAGCCTCTCCATCCACCGAGGCATCTGCTCGTGGCGCTCCACACGGCTGCTGCCCTCGCGGCTGACGATGTCGGCGATCTCCCCCTGCAGGTACGCCTCAGCGAGCGGGTTGCCCGCTCCATCGCCGCCGGCATGGCGGCTAACAGCCTCGAGGGAGTCGAACATGGAGGCATAGTAGAAAAGAGAATTAGTGAACCTCTCGAGCAGCGACGACTTGTTGTGATCCGCCTCCTGCTCGACCACCGTGAAGATCTTGGGATTCATGGAAGCAACCAAATCGAGCACAGCGTCGATGGGAGCCGGGAACGACGTCGCGGCGGCGTCCTGGTCGACCAGGAGGCGGTGGAGCTGAAGGACGGAGTTGACGGCGACAGCCTCGCCGGGAGCGACCTGGAACATCCATGGGCGGAGCCCGTCGAGCTGGTCCGCGGCGATCCCGCGGAAGGCGAAGGGGACGTTAAAAGATCTCGCGAACTCGGCGAGGCGGATGCCCACATCACGGAGCTCGTCGCGGTTGCCGCCGGCGTGGGGACCAATGCCGGTGATGCGGAGGAACGGCGGGCCACCGGGGCGGACGGCCAAGGCCTGGATGAGCGACGGCCACTGGACGCCGTCCTTGAGGTCGAAGTCGATCACATGGACGCTGTTGCACCCCTCGAACGCCTCGAGAATGGCCTGGTTCGCCGTGAAGTGGACGAACTTGACGTAGGGCCCCGCCTCGTAGAAGCTGCGGAAGAGCTCGCGCTGCTCGGCGCGAGGAGGTGGCGGCGGCGGCGCGGACTGCGGGAACGCCGGGAACAGGCGTTCAGCGAGCGCGTCGGCGAAGTGGGTCAGGACGCGGCCGATCCCGGTGCGGGTGGGCATCTTCGCGAAGATCTCGCGAGCGTCGGACAGGCTCCCGGCCGCCGCCGCGTAGTCGCCGGCCTGGATGGCGCCAGCGCACGTGACCAAAAGATTCACCGACCGCACGGCCATCTTCTCCAACTCCTGGCACCGCCTCGCCGATTCGATCTGCAGGGCGGACGGAACACGGCCAGGGACGACAGTCATGCCAGGAGTAAGAGACGCGTACATGGCAGCAGGATCGGCATGGTACGCCGCGCCGTCGCCGTTGCCGTTGCCGTTGGTTGAGTTGGCCAGCGCCGCGGCGGCAGCGTTGGTTGAGTTGGCCAGCGCCGCCGCGGCGGCAGCAGCAACCTCCATGGCCGACCAACCACCGAAGCCGCCGAAGTGAGCCATGCGAGGGCACCGGAGGAGGAAGAGGACGCGAGGGTGTGAGGCTAGCCGCTAGCAACGAGAGTGGCCACGCTTGCTCGGCTTGGTGGAATGGGTGGTCGCCGTGGCGGATTTTATAGGGGGCAGAGGAGCGTGGAGCGTGACGTAGGACTACGTGGCTGGGGACACGTGTACAGGGAAGTGGTGGAGGGCGGGATACACATTAACGCCTGGATTTGAGCAAGCTGGCTGGCCTCGTGTGTGACTTTTGTGCTGAATTTCCTTTTTTCTCCTTTTGATTTGGCTGGCTCGGCTGGCCTTTTTGGATGCCAAAAGGAATGAAATTTTGTTTCCCACTGCTATGCGTTGCGTGGCTAATCTATCGGTGGTTGCATAAGTGATTTAACATGCGCGAATGTGGCGTCTAAGGGATGAGAAAATTGAGGGGGGTTTTGAGAGAGAAAAAAAAGAGAGATTTCTTAAAAGAAAAGAGAAGATGGAGAGGATAGACTAGTTATGTTTAAGTAAAACTCATGGAATTTGGTTGTTTTATAGGCAATGAGAATGAAGGTAATACGCTGAAATAGTGAATCAGTCATGCAAACATGAATCTATATAATTAATTTATACAAACCAGAAAAAAACAGTATTCGTAATAGATGTTTTACTACCATTGAATTTCGTCATATCTTTGGCATTAGCATATCACTAGCTTTTAAAGTGGACGTAATCTATACCGTGCATATCAGGAGGATGGCCATGAATATCATATCTTTTGATTTTGGAATTATGATCTACTTGTTTGAGCCGTAGACTTATAAGTTGTAGTCAACTTTGAACTTCAGAATCAATTTTGATATTCTTATCATTTTCATAACCCGGCCTTAGCTAAGAGTAGAATTGTGGGAATCTTACCCAAAAATTACTTTTTGTTGTATTGGTTGTGTGTCTTTGGCTATAAGTTGCGATCCAAAAAATATATTCGAAGCAAGCCTTGCATCACTAACTTTTGAAATAGTTTCAACCTATGGTATTTTCTAGCCTTTTGTAATATCTAAAGAAAATAATCATGCATATCATATCCCTATGAACAATAACTGTACAATAGACATATTTTTATTGGCAAAGTGTGATATCTACACTTCACCACATAAAATTTGATAAAATGTGGCATACATACTTTGCCACACAAATTTGCCATATATTTTATGGCTAACAGATTATTGGCCACATTTATGATAAATTGTGTAAAAAAACATATCTATGACAAATGAATCTATTAGCTAATAAGGTGTGACTTTCCGTAGTTGTAGCATGAATCAAACACTAACCTCAGTTGGTCAAACCTGCTTGCTACAAGTATGACAAAGTTTAGCACTCAAATCAACTGGGCATTGCCAATTCTAACGTCTAAAAAAAGATAATATAACTACATGTTATATCTTTAGATCCATGAAAGTTATTGACTCTCTTGAAATGTACATAGATTGTAATATATTATCATGCCAAAACATTTGAGGAATATAAATTACGCATGTCATATATCTACAACCATCTTGCTACTACTTCTCGAAGTCTCGAACATCTTTAATGGGTATCGAGTAGCAAGTTTGTAATAGATCACCATGCCTACTATAATAATCTCTGAAGAGTATTACATGCACGCTGTATCTTTGAAATCGGATACCTTCGAGATTTTGTGAAATGTGTAATATCATATCGATTGCTACGTTAGTTTAGAAGATAATATGCATGCTGTGTCTTTAGAGGCATCATATCACTAAACCTTTGAAACGGCCGTAGCCTTAGAATACTAGGCAATGTTGAACGTCAGAACTCAAAACCAAAAACATATCTACAGACAGGCTTCTTCGTTGGAATGATGAATTTGCCTGTGAGCAGGCAAATGGCGGGCAGACAACAATATGCAACGCGGGGAAGACCGGAAGTGAGGTAAACGGGTAGACGATGGTGTTGATGTAGGACAGCCTCTGGAGCCATTTCAGACGACCACCACCATAACCGTACCAGAGTGGGCAGTTGCCGGCTGAGGAAGATCTCGACAGAACCGAGAGCCCACCGGAGAACCTGATGGAGACGATCAGAAAGGTTGATTATGCGGGTCTTGTCGGCATGCAGTAGATGGATCGCCAGCCACGGCAGTGCATTTTAAACCCGGTCAGAATATCCTCTGTGACTGAACCGTAGATCCAGCCAATCTGAACCAAGAAGTCACGCTTTGAGGTTTTACGAGGAAATGAACTTCAACATAGGTAGAGATAATAAGAGGAGAATTCATACCTCCTTTCCCCATTCAGTCTTCTCTTCATATCCACAGCTAATGACATGAATAGCCTATTTGATTAGTGTAGAAAGGGTTTGTGGACTCAGGAACGCCCCCATTCTCCATAAGAGTTGATTCTATGAACACTGATGACAGCCCAAACGATTTCTCAAAGCTCATCTGGGAGATAAGCTTGGAGCGCTCATAGTCCGCAAAACAAGCCACATTGGTATGAAGAGAAAATTCTTCAGATTTCGATCTATTTTTATTCCTCTATGTTTGTGTACCTACTGTCAATTTCTTGAAAATTCTTCCCGTCGAGAGTCTCTATGCATTTCCTTCTCAATTTTTCAGCCTTCTTCTTAGGACATCAGCAGCAGCACCATGAATAGACTGAAGACTTTGGAAGGGCAGGCAGTGATGGTGGTCCATAACCATAGAGCGCTTGCCTATAGAAACAACCACCAGTTCCCACATAAACTGGACCTTGGATGCCATCAAGCCCTTTCATGTTAACCTACAGACGATAAGTATGAATATATAAGTTGGGTAAAGATAACTGACATGCAATACATGGTCACTGTATTAGTACTTACGTCAAAGAACATAACATTCCTATTGGCATAACGATTGCTGCGATCAACGCCATCGAACCTCTGGGAATTGGACATAGCGGACATCTCTACCGACAGAAGGGTCCATCATGAAACACATTGCTTCACGAACAGCTTTGCTGTTGTTAACATAGTGATCACAGTCAAGATTAAGAATGTAGGGGGCATTTATTAGAACAGCGGATACTCGAACCTGCAAAATTGGAAAGAAGTTCAAACTTTCAATTGCTATACCCACGAGACAATTTTTCCCTACTTTAAACTAACATATAAATGTGATAATTTTCCCTCAAGAGCTATTTTTACCAGAGCGTTCATAGCCCCTGATTTCTTGTGGTGTTGGTACCCTGGTCTTTTCTGTCTCGAAACATAGACTAACCGAGGAAGCTCATTTCCATCAAAGTCCCGAGCACCAGTCTCGCCAAGGAAAACCTGTTACCAAAAGCCAGTGGTATGCTAAGAGTAATTTCGAAGAAAAGCATTTGAACCATTTTACTAATAAATCTGCAAAACCATGAGTCTCTTAATGACATGGTTTAAATTAACTGCATTCCGAAGGGTAGGATAGAAGTTAGGCACAATATCCTGGACAGCAAAGAACGAGCATATGGACAATCAAATGAAGTAGCAGCACGATATGCGCAGTTAACCACAAAAAGCATAAAGTGGAAATGTGAAGGATTAGACTGTTTTTTCTCCAAGTTTTCCATATGCAAGAAAAAATAACACTTGCATGTTTTTGTTTTAAAGCAGAAGCATATAGAACCTCTACTCCAAGAGGCGGCCTAAACTCCATTATTCTGAAACTATCCCATTTTCAGGTACAAATTACAAACTTGCAAATACTGTAAAAGGTTGCATGGTATGAATACAAGTACGTCCAAGTTCAATATTTCGGTAATGAAAATTGAAGTACCTGCATCATGCCATGGTGGTCATGAGGGTTGTTCCCAGGCCATGGTGTCCCATCTTGCATTATCCAGACTTCCTCAGGTGTCTTCTGAGCCTTAGCAACCAAAGCATTTATCCTCACCTTGTATTCTTCATAATCCCTCTGCACGAAATGCAACAGTTACTTTATGTTATGGCTGAATTGCTAGCTTTATTGATCTGATCGTCCTCCCTAGGAGGTTCTGATCTTCTCAATTCTGTTTTTTCCTCCTCCCCATGGATTACATATAAATAGCCATAGAAACTAACCTCTCCCTACAATATCTCTCATCTTTCCTATTATTCCTCCTAACCTTCCAACTAAGCTATATAAAACTATGGAAAGTCTTAACAAAACTTGCCAATTCACAAGACGTAGCTGTTCAGCCACTTGTTGTTGTGGGCGCCGGCCTAGGCTTCTTGCGACGAGTATATGTTTTGCCGATAAAAGCGTCCACAACACTACCCCCCTCCTGGAGAAACAGCTCGTCCTCGAGCTGGAACGTTGGATGCGCCTCTTTGAAGGAATCCAGGGCCTCCCAAGTGGCTTCAACAGCAGGCCGGCCAACCCAGCGAACCAGCAACTCCCAACGGCCACGGTTGAGACGAGCGCGGACGATGGACTCCGGTGTTGGTACCACATGGCCACGAGACAGAGGTGGGAGAGGCACCAGCGCAGTTGGAGGAGTACCAACAAACGGCTTGAGGAAGACAACATGGAAGACATCATGGATCTTCGCCTTGGGCGGCAACTGGAGACGATAGGCCACCGGACCAACTCGCTCCACAATCTGATAAGGCCCAAAGTAGCGAGGTGAGAGCTTGCCGCGAGACTTGGGGGTGATGCCGGCGGCGGTACGGTGGTGAAGACGAAGCCACACCCAGTCACCAGTGGTGAACTGGATGTCGCGATGGCCCGCGTCATAATGGAGCTTCATGTGGTTCTGAGCCTGCAGCAGCCGCTCGCGGATTTCCTCCAGAAAAACGTCACGCTCAGTGAGCTGCTTGTCCAGGGCTGCAACACGAGCCACGCCGGGTTGATAGCTCGCCATGGTCGGTGGTGGCCTGCCATAGACCACCTGAAAAGGAGTTGTTTGTAGCGCCGTCTGGTATGATGTGTTGTAGCAGAACTCGGCCCAGGGCAACCAACGCAGCCAACTGCGGGGTCGGTCGCCAGCGAGACATCGGAGGTAGACGCCAAGCACCCTGTTCGTCACCTCGGATTGGCCGTCAGTCTGCGGATGAAACGCAGAACTGAGGCGTAGTGCTACCCCGGAAAGAGCGAACAGTTCAGTCCAAAATGTGCTGGTGAAGACAGGGTCGTGGTCACTGACGATGGAGCAAGGTATGCCATGGAGCCGGACTATGTGGTCGAAGAACACGCGTGCAACCGAGGTCGCCGTGTAGGGATGACCGAGGGCGACGAAGTGGGCGTATTTGGAGAAACGGTCCACGACGGTGAGCACCACTGATTTGCCGCCCACCTTGGGAAACCCCTCCACGAAGTCCATGGCGATGTCGGCCCAAACCGAGCTCGGGACTTCAAGCGGCTGGAGGAGCCCCGCGGGATGGAGATGCTCGGTTTTGTTCTGCTGGCAGACAATACAACCCTGCACAAAGTCACGGACAAAAACGATTTGCGTGAGGGTTATAGAAAGATGCCCGCAGTCGATGAAGTGTCTTCTGGACGCCTTCGTGCCCGGCGCCATGGGCCGTGGCCAGGATCTGTGGCCACAGCGCCGAAGAGGCAGGCACGTAGATGCGGCTGCGGTGGAGGATGAAACCATCGACCACGGTCCAGGAAGCGCCAGCGACACCTTGTTCCACTTCAGCACGTTTGGCCTGGAGTTCCGGCAAGTGTTCGGCCTCACGCCTGAGATCGTCGAACAAAGCCAAGTCCGGTTGAGAGAGGGCGCAGGTGGAGACGGCCGCAGTCTCCTCGTCCCGACGAGACAGCGCATCGGCGGCCGTGTTCAAGCGCCCCGGTCTGAACTCCACCAAGAAATCGTACCCGAAGAGGCGACTCACCCACGTGTGTTGCGGAATTGTGGAGAGGCGCTGGTCGAGAAGGTACTTGAGAGCGAAGTGGTCTGTGCGGACGGTGAAGGAGCGCCCCCACAGGTAGGGACGCCAGTGGCGCACCGCCTTGACCAGTCCAATGAGCTCACGCTCATAGGCGGCCAATTTGGCATGCTGCAGCGCGATGGCCCGGCTGAAGAAGGCGATGGGGCCGGCGCCTTGGTGGAGTGGCGCCTTGGCGGTCGGGGCCGGTGTGCGCGGCGCGGCCGCCGCCATCGTGGACGCCGGGCGTTGCGTCGGTGTGGGTCGTGGGGGCACGCGGGTGTTGCCGATGTCGTCGTCGTCGTCGTCCAGATCCAAGCGACGTTCGAAGGCGCGCGCGAGACCCATGGCGTCGTCGAGGGTCGCCGGGCACTGGAGCTCCACATCGGTCTGGAGAGGGTTGCGGAGGCCAGCGGTGAAGATGTCAATCTGCTGCTTCTCCGTGAGGTTCGTGCACCGGGCCAACAGGGGCAAAAATCTGGTTTGGTATTCCTCCACGGTGCCGGTGCGGCGGAGCTTCATAAGGGCGCCGAGGGCGTTGCTGCGCAGCGGAGGGCCGAAGCGGCGGTGCACCCTCTCGACGAACTCCGGCCAGGTAGGCGCGCCGTGGTTCTGCTCCAGTCGGTAGTACCAATCCTGGGCGGCGGCGTCCATGTAGAAGGAGGCAAGCCAAACCTTCTCCTCCGGTGGTGTGCGCTGCTGGCGGAAGAACTGTTCCGCCTTGTGGAGCCAGACCACCGGGTCCGTAGCACCATCGTAGCGGGGAAAGCGAAGTTTGTGAGCAGTCTGGTGGGGAAAAGAGGGCGGCTCCAAGGAAAAAGCGTCCGTCGTACCGCCGCGGGCAGAGTCCTCAGCCTCGACCTTGTCGGATTGCAGACGGTTGACGGCGACGGAAAGACGGCTCTGTTCGCCCTTGATGGTGGTGATCTCCGACTTGATAGACGTGAACTCGGCGAAAATTTTCTCAAGGGCGTCTCTGAAGTCGGCGGCGGTGAGGGAGTCGCCCATGATCAGGCGCAGGATCAGAAGTCTGATACCAAAGATGTTATGGCTGAATTGCTAGCTTTATTGATCTGATCGTCCTCCCTAGGAGGTTCTGATCTTCTCAATTCTGTTTTTTCCTCCTCCCCATGGATTACATATAAATAGCCATAGAAACTAACCTCTCCCTACAATATCTCTCATCTTTCCTATTATTCCTCCTAACCTTCCAACTAAGCTATATAAAACTATGGAAAGTCTTAACAAAACTTGCCAATTCACAAGACGTGGCTGTTCAGCCACTTGTTGTTGTGGGCGCCGGCCTAGGCTTCTTGCGACGAGTATATGTTTTGCCGATAAAAGCGTCCACAACACTTTAACACCAAAAAAGTACAATATAATGTAAACAGCACTGTCATATAAACTGATATCTACCTTCATAGCCTGACGCTCCTTGACGAAAGATGGCTGTATCTTGTCCTTCAAGTAGTCAATCTTCTGTGAGAAGTAGAACTCAGGGGCACGTGGTTCAATGGAGTACTTCTTGCAAAATGGAACCCATTTCCTTAGCAAATTCCACTGTTTCCGCAAATGATTCAAACGTGAGCATAGCCGAACCATCGTCTGACACATAACACGAAATCTTCTCAACTGGATAGTCCACGACAAGAATGGACAGCACAGTATTTGCAGTGATCAGAGGAGGCTCTTTCAATGGATCCACTGTACTGACAAAGAAATCTACAGGTGCCAACCCAGAATCTTCTCCATCTCCATATCTAAAACCAACAAGATCAATGCAGCTTATTAGGTACCAATGCTTACTGATATAGATTTTTCATATATATAAATTAGGCTCTAGCAAACACACCGTGCAATCAGCCTACAACATAAGTTTCCCGGTTGATAGGACACCACTTTGGGAATTGATCCAAGATCCAGGAGAAACCAAACCAGATCTCACAAATGACTGATGCCATCCAGAGACCAAAGGCGCTGTAAACAGGGTTGGTGATACGGTAGTGAAAGAAGATCCCCAGAACTATCAGACGCATAATGATGACTGCCCTATAAGGTGTGAGCTTGTTCTTCGATACAGAAATGATTCGAGAAAGCAGCTCATATGCATCTGTCAAACTGCAAAATTTCTTGGTGTTACAACAAATTCACCACTACAGCATTACGTCAACAATCAGCATTTAAAACTTGAAGTAATAATATAAATATGAACAAGAGTTTCTGAAATTGGGACTTCACTGGCATATTACCAGAAAGTGGATGCAAATTTAAAAAGATCGCACAATAGGCTACAAACACTGAAGGAACAAGAAAGAACATGTAGGATTCATGTCCTAAGAAGGCATAGTGTTATACCAGAAAAAGATGAGCTGCATCTAAATGAACCTGATTAATGAGGTGTGAAATGTGATGTGCTAAGATCGACTACATATGCTGCTCTCTAAATTAGCCAAAGGGTTTTGCTGCAGTAATCCAATAGGATGTTTTATATTTTAAACATGGTGAGCTAATATCTGCATAAGGGATTAAGTTCAGTTCTAAACGAATAATGTCTGCATAAGACGTCAAGTTCAGTTCTAAATGCACATGATCTGGCGTACATACAAAAAAAGTTAGATACAGCAAGATTCTAAATTTAGACAAACCATAAGGTTTTTTTTTATGATATGGCCTTAGCTTTTTTTGTCTAATCATATATATTTTAATGTACGCAAGAATTTTCATTTGTAACTGTAAACAATGTATGAATCTGGAAAGGTTAAGATCTTGATGGATCACATGGATCTATGAAATGGTTCCTTGGTCCTTACTCTTTTTCATCCATAATCTGTTCTTCCACAGGCGGGGCTTGTGCTTTCACCGCAGCTTTTTTAGCTGAGGTTTTCTTCTCCTTTTTCTCCTTCCAGCTCTCCATCCTATTCTTCCAGATGGGCCTCCCGGATTCTTCACATCCAGCTCTCCACCCTATTCTTCAAATTCATAATAAGTGAAGAAATTTTAGTACTCAGTTTTTAATGCCATGAAAAATAATATGAGAGATACATAGATTATCACATCAGTTCTGGACTTCTGGTGTAATTGTGTAAAAGGAGAGACAATTGTGTACCTACACAAATTCTTTTTGGAGCAAAGAAATCTTCTAGTCTATTTTACATATGGGTAATTGCCACCATCTGGCCTATTTTGGAAATGGGCCCATTGAAGCTCCCTTTAGAGGCTAAAGGGGCATGAGCATATGAGAGAGTGTGATATACTGATATAAGCCCCACATTGCTTAGCCAAAGAATAGTGGCATACAAGGCCAAGGGTGCGAACAAACTCAAAATTCCAGAGTTTTGTACAAAACAAGGACAAAAGTTGAAACGAGTTTTTGCATTTGTAGTTTGTTCCGTGCAGGAAAGAGGCCTTGGACCTTGGTCAGTTTGGACCTTAACGTGTGTTGTAATGATGTCAAGACAACCATGCATATCGTCCCCCTGGAGATAGGAAGTCAGGCACTCTTCTTGTTTCTTTGGAAGTAGGAAGCAGGGCCCTCTTAACTGTGATTGAATTGTTTCCTGTGAAATGCTGCAAAAAAAACTTCAAAGACATTGCAATCAATTTCCATGCTAGCTATTAGCCTATAGCAAGTGGCAAGCTTTCTTTAGTGGCATACAAAGAAGTAATCCCACAGGCCATTTTGCCAATATCTCTAGTTACACATATTTACTGTCACTATCATGGAACAGGCAAAATTCTGTAGCCTATAGTTGACACTGACAACCATTACAATTGTTGTTACTCCTATTTAACAAAATAGCATACAGAAGCTATATTATTCTCACTCTAAAGATAATCTTACTTGGATATGTCTTTTGGAAATTGTTGGAAGCAAAGATTATCTGCATGCAGCAGTAGGATACTGCGAGGAAGGGACATTAAAAATGTAAGAAACAAGAAAGGAACTCCCTGTGATTCAACAAATAGAACCAAAAAGGAAATACCTTCTGCGCACCAACAAATGACAGAAACTGAAGTGCCAGTATCTCAGGTAGATTGTCAACAATTTTTGTCATGTACCAAGCTAAATATTTGCATGAACCTGCGACATATTAACCAAAAATTCAACTTTGTTGATCCAAGCAGGCCTTCTTGCTATATCCAAACTGCTAACGAACAGTTGTGTTGTTATACAAGGTTAGCAATGGTTGTTGCAAAATGTTCCTGTAGCCGTGGTCGTGGCAGATGCATAATAGCGCATGGCCACATCTTGTATTGTTATACAGCCTCTTTCTACAAGTTCTTCATCCATATCCTATATCTCCACATGAACAGTCTCCATCCATAAAGTGGTGAAATTGCTTAGTGTCCCTAACAGCTATCTCTCTCCGAACAATCTTAGAAATCATCTTTAATATCATATGACAACTCTCGCAAGTGTATCGGTTCTTTGTGACAGAAATAGAGGTACCAGGTGTAGTATTGATCAAACCAAAAGCTACAGCTAATCTTTCACTGTGACCGCAAAAGATGTCGTCCTCAGATACATCATTATCTTCTAAGGAGTCAACGGGAGCAAAACCATATGTTTTCATTCGGTCATATATGCTATGTAGAACAGCATTTATTTCTTTAATCTGTGGATGTGATTCATCATCTGTAAGAAATGCGTGAGTTAGTCCTTTAACCTCAACCCAGCTGCATCCAAAATCTTGTCCCAGTCCCTTCTCTCGCATGGTTTTTCTCACTCTAGCTACTTGAGCCCATCTGCCAGCATCGGTATATAAATCACACAAAAGAACATGATATGCAACATCAGTAGGTTCCAACTCAAGGATAAATTTTGCAGCAAGCTCGCCAAGTTCAACATGCCGGTGTATCCGGCATCCATTCAACAAGGCTCCCCACACTGCGGCATCTGGTGTGATAGGCATTCCATTTATGAGGTTGTAAGCTTCTGTTAATCTCCCAACACGACTCAATAGATCTACCATACATGCATAGTGCTTGAGATTTGGAACTATCGAGTATTTCTCGGTCATCATGTGAAAAAGCTCCCAACCTTGACTAACCATTCCAGCTCTACTACAAGCACACAATAGTGCAACAAAGGTAACTTCATCTGGATGCTCACCAATTTCTACCATTTGGTTGAAGAGTGATAAAGCAATATCTCCATGCCCATGAGCAACAAAACCAGAAAGCATTATATTCCAGGATACAACATCCTTTTCACTATGCACACTGAATTGTGCCCAAGCATAGCTTGTCTGGCCACATTTCACATACAAGTCTAGAAGAGCATTGGGTACATAACCTTCAGATCCAATACCACACCTTAAAACATGTGCATGGATTTCCTTACCAGATCTCAGAGTCCCAATAGCAGCACAGGCACTTAGAGCAGCTATAAAAGTAACAGAATTGGGCTTTACATGTGCTAGCATATGCCTGAAATAGTACAAAGCCTCAAAACTCCTGTTGTTAAAGCAAAAGCCAGCAATCATTGAACTCCATGATATCACATCCTTCTCAGCCATGCACTTAAATACTTCAATAGCCTTACCAATGTGCTTGGATTTAGCATACATTTCAAGCAGTGCGTTAGCAACTACGATGTACCTGATGAATCCCTTGTTCTGAGCAAGCTCATGCAATTTGATGCCTACATCTAACCGCTCCAAGCAGGCACAAGCAGCAAGGGCACTTGCAATGGTAACATCATCAGGACTTACATTATGCAATTCCATCAGTGCATAAACTTCAAGGGCTTTATCTGGGAAACCATTTTTCTCATACCCCGATATCATTGCAGTCCATGACATGGCGTCTTTAGTTTCCATTCTTGAGAATATTTTACCTGCATCCCCCATCCTCCCAAGACTCATGTACATCTGAATCAATGAGTTACAGATGCAACATCAATGGAGAAACCCTCTTTACAGAAAACCCATGCATTTCTTTTGCAAAACCCGTTTCATGCAGCATTCCAGATGCAGCAGTCACACTGGTTATTGTCATGAGATTCGGCTGTACCTCATTCTCCAGCATGGTGAGAAACAACTCCAACCCTGCCTCACATTCATGATTCTCAAAATGTCCAGCTATCATCGCATTCCATGATATGCAATCCGTCACGGCCATACTGTCAAATACCTTCCGCGCAGCCACAACATCCCCACATTTGGCATACATGGTTATGAGAGCATTCAATACGTCGACCTCATCTCCAAAACCGAATCGAAGCACATGAGCATGCACCTCCCTCCCCATTCTCCAGTCTGGGATGCCACCGCAGGTGCGCAGCACGCAGGGGAACGTGTAGACATCTGGCCTCACTCCTGCCCACAGCATCCTATAGTACAAGTCCAGCGCCTCCTCGAGGAAGCCCACCTTGCCGTACCCGCCTACCATGACGTTCCAGGAGAAGACATCCCTCTCCGGCATTTTGGCGAACACCCTCCACGCGTGCCAGGTCTCCCCGAACCTGACGAGCATGCTCAGCATGGCGTTCCCGAGGCGGAGCCCGAAGCTCGGATGCTCGGCGTCGGCGTGCGCGCACGCGCGCATCCCGGCCTCGACCGCGCGGCGCCACTCGCAGAGGCGGAACAGCGCGACGTACGCGTCCTCGTCGGGCGGCTCCGGGGAGGACTCGAGGAGCCAGAGCGCCTGCGCCAGCTGGCCATGGTTACAGAGCGCCCGCAGCGCGGCGCTCCGGTCAGAGTAAGTGGCCTCCGCGGAGGCGGCCGCTCGTGGCGCTGTGGAGCTGAGGCCGCGTGGACGCTTCCTCGCGGGGCGGTCATCGCGCGCCGGCTGGAGTGGCTGCGGCGTGCGGAGGGACGCGAGGAGGAGCAGGGGACGGTTCAGGTGGATTCTAGCGGGCGGCGGCGGCATCGTGGGAGGCGGGCACGAGCATGGCGGTGGGAGGCGCGGGGTTTAGGAGAGGTTTGGAGAGGAGGAGGACGACGACGTGGTGGCGCCTCGGTGGCCACCTGATCCGGGAGAGCGAATGGATAAGCAGGGCGCTCGCCGGCAGGGTTTTTTACTGTTAATAATTTTTTTTTAATTTACAAAACTATTATTATTATTATTATTATTTTAGAAATACCCTCTTGCCGCCGTGGGCTAGGACGGTATTTAAAAACCGCCGTGGCCCAAGGCGGCAAATGGTCTGGCCGTCAGTGGGCCGTGACAGCGTGGGCGCCGTTAGCTGGAGGGGCCACGTGATTTACGCGTGGCCAGGGCGGCAAATGCCTCACGGCCCCCCCTGAGGCCGGCAGAACTGTAGGGGGTAGAATGCAAATTTGCATTCGCCGCCCTGGGGGAGGGCGGTTTTTAGCCCTTCTCTATAAAACCCCTTCGCGCACTCGCCGGCGCGTCATTTTCCCCTTCCGCCTCTCACGTTCGTCCGATAGAGCTGAGGCAAAGGAGGAGCAGTACAGCGGCGAAGTCCTTAAGGATTTTTGAGCCGAAACTAGGTATTTTTTGCTCTCCCTCCGTCATGTAGTCAATTTTTTAGACAAGTATTAAGTAGTACTAGACGCGTAGTATAATACCCGACATAGTATGAAAATATTAACGGTTTGACATAACCATCGTTAGTGTTAAATTTATTTGACCGTACTAGAAGAACATAGCGGACAAGTAGTAAATTGTAAATATTTTAGAAATAAATATGCTCCGCCATGGCCATCGTTGGTATACGTCATTTCGACACGTTAGATAAACATAGCGTATAACTTTATTAGCGCCGCTGGGTTAGTTTGTAAAATGTAGAAACGGTAATGATTTGACTCATACCTATAGCCTTTTTATGGAACGAATATTGATTAGTACAGATTAATAATTGTAGTGAAAATCTTTTTTGTCAATAGAAATGGTAAATAGAGTTGTATTCGCGATATATCACGGTGAAGGAAATGTCAGAGAAGGACAATATGTGGTAGATTTAACGGAGTTCAACGTAGCACAAAAGGGAATTAAAGCTCCAGCTGAGAGAAGTTTTCCTGGAGTTTACAATTGGTTAATGAGGGGATTCGGAGTAAATCCTCAAGTAAATGCAATTACGGTGTACGCACTGGTTAGCTGGGCTGTGGAAGGTTTTTGGTGGGAATTGATGCCAATAAATTCAACGGCCAGCTGGGTATTTTTTGTGGAGAGTGCACTGCAGCGAGGATGGGCACCTAGCATCCTAGTGGTAGTGCATGACAGGGTCAGCATTGATCAGGCTGGTCCAAGTACAACGGAAGGGCCCGATGAAACAGGGGAGCAAAATGAGGTAGAAGATGAGGGTGCCGGAGAGGAAAGAGCCCAAGAAGACATGGAACCGGGGGGTTTGCAGATAAAGGGGAGAGACACCCAGGTCTAGTACAGAAGATAAAAATTGAAGACTCAGAACCTGAGCATATGGAGGATGATGATTCTTCGGAGGACGATATATACCCGGCAAAATGGGACAACGAGGATTTCTTCGGACTCGTTGTCTCAGAGGGGCACACCGTGCCATGGGAGTATTGGCAGAATGAAGTGGTGCAAGGCGCTAGGTACGCCGAAAAAGTACAGTTGACAGAGGCTGTGAAGATGTGGCCCGTATCACTTGGGAGGGAGTTCTGGGTATCAAAGTCCACCAAATCAGTGTATGAAGTGAAATGTGCAAGTTTAAGCGATGGATGTCCATAGAGAATGTACGCATCCAGAAAGAAATATGACGACTATTGGTCCGTGTCAATCGTGACGGAGCACAACTGCCATCTTCCGGATGTTCAGAAGTACTACAAGATCATATCATCTGCATTCATCGCTTCAGAGCTGTATTATGCTGTTGTGGTGAACCTCCGGTTCGAGCCCAAATCAATTATCAGGCGCATCGAGGAGAAGTACAAGTACACCATTATATATGCTAAGGCATGGAGGGCCAAACAGAAGATAATTGAAAGGAGATTCGGCAGTTTTGAAGCTTCATACAATAATTTGTCTCGCCTACTGGAAACCATCTGTGCGAGGAATCCTGGCAGCTACTCCGAAATCAAAACTTTCCCATCGTTAGCAAATCCTTGGCAGAGTATCCTTCAGTGGGCCTTCCTCTCTTTGCAGGCTTGCATGTTTGCATTTCTTCATTGTAGCCCCATTCTCTGCATCGACGGCATGTTCCTAACTGGAAAATACATAGGGCAAATGTTTACGGCAATCGGAGTAGACGGGAACAACCAAGTGTTGCTCGTGGCCTTTGCCTTCGTCGAGAGCAAGAACACAGAGAGTTGGTACTGGTTTCTGAAGCTGGTTAAGAAAAAGGTGGTGGGGATAAGGCCAGAGGTATGTCTCATACATGACCGTCATACAGGGATGCTGCGTGCAATTGAGGAGCTGCGAAACGGCTGCGCAGACAAGGGATACCCTCCGGTGTGGGAAGATGTAAAGAGCAGATGGTGCATGCGTCATATGGACGCAAACTTTTATAAGCAGTTCAGAAACAAGGAGCTGATGGCCATGTTCAAACGTTTGTGCGCCCAGAATTAACAGAAAAGTTCAATGAGCTGTGGAGGAGACTTGATGAGCTGACAGCCAAACATAGAGGCGAGAGTTCTGCAAGACCCGCAGCTAGAGGTGTTGATGGCCCTGAAGCTCTAGGTGCACTTCCTACCGATGACGGTACATTAAGAAGAAGGCTCGGTTCCTTGGTTAGCAGATTTTCGCAGTGGATCGAGCACGAGCCAAAGGAGAACTGTGCATTGCTGTACGATGAAAGTGGAGCAAGGTACGGCATAATGACCACGAACCTTGCAGAGATCTACAACTGGGTCATTCGTAGTGTGAGGCAACTCCCCCTTGTTGCCATCGTGGAGTTCATCCTATATGAAACACAGACGTACTTCCACGACAGGTGCAGACAGAATGGCCCATCTATGGCCGATGGAAACATTTGGTTTGGCACCAAAATGACAGTATCTTGAGGAGAAATGCAAGAAGGCAAGAGAGCACCGAGTCCGAGTGCAGGGCACACGAGAGCATAGATTTGAGATATTGTGTGCCAACAGGTACAGGCGTGGCATATTCGCAAGGAAACCTGTGCAAGTGTGTGTCCTAAAGGAAGATGGGACATGCAAGTGCTCCTGCCGGAAACCAAGCTTATACCACAAGCCTTGTTCTCATGTCATTGCCGCTTGCGGGGAGTGCGGCATTGATGAACGCCAATATGTGTCCCCGTACTTTAAAAAGGAAGCAATCATGCATACATGGAGTACCGAGATTTTTGGTTTCGGCATTGTCGGCACTTTCACTGAAGACACAAGCCCAGTTTATTACATCCCTGACCTGACGAAGGCAAAGAACAAGGCAGGCCGCCGTCAGACACGGAGGATTCGCAATGATATGGACGAATCCGAGGCCAGCGTTAGCGCTAAACGTTGCAGTAGGTGTGGAGAGGAGGGACATACCTACAAGAAGTGCACGAAAGACGCCGAGGCCCCAAGTGCAGCGGAAGTTCCTGTGGAAGGATCAGACACCGATGGAAGGTGGCCAACTGGGAAAGGCACCACTGATAGGCAGCGTCATCGCAGGCGTCCTCGTGCACCTTCGGGTTATGTTGTGTAGTATAGCCACTGGTTGCTGATGTAATCTCCCTGTAATGTGTACCAATCTGTATGTATTGCTATCTGATTTTCATTTTAGTGTGGGCCAGATCAGCGTGTCATTTCTATTGTCGTCTGTTGAAATATGCTCTTTGTTTTCACTTTGCCAGTGCTGGCCTTTTAAAAGTACTTTACTGTCTGTTAATTTTCTGACTGTAATGCACTATGTTTAATTGAGCTAATCCGTTCCGCTTCTTTTTCCTTACAGCTATGGACTACCAGACGCCTGAGCTGCTGGATCACGCCACCGATCAGACCCATCGGTCGTTTCTCTCGGCGGTGCAGAACCTCCAGCTCGGTACTTTACGTCTTCGACCTTCTAGGCGACTCTTTCCCGTGGACCCTCGGTTCACGACTAATACGTACGAACATTGTACTGTGAAGCTGTATATGTGAACTTACTAACTTGCTTTGTTTTGATTGTCAGGTTGCGGGAGGCAGGCCTTCTGCCGCTGTATAAGTTGGTAGCAGCCGCAGTGGACCCGAATGACCCGGCGAAGAAGTGGGGTATCGACCAGTTGCTGATCACAGCTCTTATGGACCGGTGGAGACCGGAGACGCACACCTTCCACCTCCCATGCGGTGAGATGGCCTCCACGCTACAGGACGTCAGCCTCCTCCTTGGGCTGCCTCTAGCCAGTGATTCGGTGGGCCCAGTTGACAGGCTCCAAGCATGGCGAGACGACATCCTGCAGTGGTTCGCCCCGGTTCACCGTGCTCCGGGGCTTCCCCTCATCGACGAGATCTCCCCGTACACGCATATGGGCCCCCCTCAGGCTTGGATACTGAGCTACACGGTAAGAATGCTTTCTTGTTGTTTTATGTTCGTCCTTCAGTCCGTACTAGAATTACAGTGTCAACTTCCTTATATGTTACTGTAGTCTGATCAGCTAGACCCGGAGGCCGATGCGTACTCACTGCAGAGGAGCCTGGAGGCGTACCTGTTGTGGCTGTTCGGGTGGGTGATGTTCACCAACTCGCACGGCCACGCAGTCGACAAGGGCTTGATCCCTTACGCGAGGGAGATAGCCGACGCCGAGGACGGTGTTGTTCCCCAATACAATTGGGGATCGGCAGTCCTTGCCGCCACGTACAGGGGTCTATGCGACGGCTGCAAGAAGACTGACCCAGAAGCGGTCTTCACGGGTTGTCCACTCCTCCTACAGCTCTAGGCGGCACAGCGGTTCGCTATCGGCCGCCCCGTGGTGGACCACATGTACGTGGATGTCCCACCGGAGGACTATCCGACGATGGGGATGGTGTGGTGTCGTCGTGAGATATGTTCGGTGTTAGAACTGTCTCGGTTTTTTATGTTACTTGGACTAACAAGAACTTTTTACCTGTTTGTAGTGTCGGTACGCTCACGTGCAGGTGCAGAAGTCGTACCCAGACTTCGTCATAGAGTTCGACAGGATCACGGACGACGACGTTATCTGGGAGCCGTACAACGTTGAGGCGGTGATGGCGCGTGCGCCGTTTGGGCTATCGTCCCTCTGCACCAGGGACCAGGCGTATTGGCTGACGATGACGCCGATGCTGTTCAACATTTTTGTCGAGCCGTACTGCCCGTAGCGTGTGATGCGGCAGTTCGGTATGCGCCAGACCTTCGGCCATCCACAACTCCAGGCCATACCGCAACACGTTCACAGGTATGTATGTGTGGAAATGAATATTCCATATTATTATACATTGTGTCACCGGTTGTGCTCTGCAGGTTAAATTGGTGTGGCCAGACCACCGGTAGGTTGTGGAGACCCACCGTCATCGAGTACATCAACGACTGGGTCATAGCCACGGAGGATGTCATCACGGAGATCCACCCCCACACAGCCGACATGTACGAGCAGTACTTTTCCTGGTACCAACCCCGTACCAGACTACGGGTGACGTTCACTCCCGGGGTTCCACAGGCGCACGTCGCGGGGGTGCGAGACGCATACCTGACACACCGCGACCAGCACTACTTCCGCGCGGTGAGTCAATGGTTTTCATACTATTTTCAATGGTAGTTACCACGCGCAACTAACCACGCATGTCCTGCTGAACAGGCGGACGATGCTAGGCAGGTCGACACGGAGCTCGGCCTACTGTGCCAGCGCCTCGAGGCTGGCATCCCTCTCACGGAGCAGGAGCAGACGATCACGTTCGGCCAGATGCGCAACACGATGCACTCGGTCGTCCATGCTCTGACTTGTCGCCGTTCCGATGCAGCCTCGCCGATGCAGATACATATGTGAGGTCCCCATGGTGAAGGGACATCAGCAGGAGCGGCGGGTTCTGCAGGGGCCAGTACGTCGTGGGGAGCAGGTCCTTCCAGTACCGCCGGAGGATCGAGGACGGCAGCCTCCATGATCGGGCGAGGTTTGTCAGGTACGTCAGGTTCGAACATATTCTCCACAACTAACTGCACTTTTTATTCGGCTGACGTGAACTTTTCTTTACCAGCCCCACGCAGCGGATCTCACCACCACCTGGGGGACACTGGGCGGGGATCTGCCTGGAGCACCTCTGCTTGGATCTCTACCGAGGACGACCTCGTTCCGGAGCAGGACGTGATCGGGTCGTCACAGCTCGGAGGTGCACCGGACACACAGCCGCACGACACCGGTGCTTCCCTTACTGCTCAGGCGGTCCGAGCCACCCATGGGGTAGCGGCGGACTGCCTGACGTACTCGCGCGGGCACGTACGAGCGCAGCCTAGGAGGACGAGGAGGCGTATGGACTAGGGGCTATTGTTGTATTTATTTATTTATAGGTCTCGCATAACTTGTTGTATCGGTAAAATGTAATTGTCATTTTATCTTCGACAATAGGAAAATATTAAGATGGTTATCGCTTTGAATCCTAGAGTTCAAATACTAGTGCGCAAAATCGTAAAGAGCTTAATCTTTTAAAAATCCTTTTTAGTACAAGTTTTTCTGTCATGAACGGAAATTCTGTTGGTTCGGACCGGAATTTCCGTTCAATTCTGAGGTTGAATTTTGGTTCTGTTTTCCAACTTTAACGGAACTTCCGTTGATCTTGAGCGTAAATTCCGTTGTGTCTCTCTGCTAACAACCCTAAACGGAACTTTCGTTAAAGTTTACCGGAAATTCCGATCAAACGGATATTCTGTCATACTATTATGGAATATCCGTTGTTTGCAGATTGCTTCCGCTTTAGTTCAAATTTTTCATGTCCATATTCACCCCCTCTAGGCTCGATCCCACCCTTCAGATCTGACCTTTCACAAATATTTACAATGGTACTCCGTCCTGTTTGTACCATTTTAAAAGAACAAACCACTTTCGGCGCATACTATGCGCGAGTACGGACCACCTTTACTTGCATAATATAGGCCCCGCGTGCGCCACATTGCGACAAGCGAGCTTTCGGTGCGTCGCTTTAATCATGCGTCGTCACGGGCATTCTGAATACATGGTCGGCCACTTCAACCGCTTTTTACATATGTATGTCCCTTATATTTTGACCTGTACGTCTCATAGGGAAATAGACGCACGACAACCTATATAAAAGCACTATCATAGTTGTCGGAGGAGGGAACTCCAACCACGGGGAGTCTGGGGACCCCCCTTTGAGGTTCGGCTAGGGGAGTGGTTCACAGGACGACTGCGGCGTCGGGACGATGACACGCAAGGGGGACAGAAGAAGTAGACAGGTTCGGGCCGCGCGGAGGCGTAATACCCTACTCCTGTGTGTATCTGCTATGTGGGTAATAAATGTGGTTTGTTCTTACAAGATGTTCTTGAGGGGTGCTCAGGAGCCCGCCCTAACTTGGGAACTTAGTCTCTCTTGAAGGCTGGTCTCAAACTCTCCAGAAATCTCCTCCAGAGGCTCCTGCCTTTTTCTGTTGGCATAGATCCTCCTTTCATAGTCCAAGGGGAGTCCACAGTGCCTAGTACACGTGCTAAGAGAAAGCTTTTCTAGGTACGATATGCTTGTCGCACGCGCCCGCCTGCTGAGCCACGCCGGAGTTGGTTCGGCACGTCTGGTCATCACGTTGCTCGGCTGCTGTGGGCGGCTAGGTCATGAAGATGTGACGGCGCACGCCATCGCCGCTAGAGCGTGGAAAACCGAAGCCCTCTTAGTCAAATATTCTCTGACTGCACAGGGAGCAGGCCCACGGGGGGCCATCATGAGAGTCCACGCATGTCCGAGCGGCCGACAGGTGCGACGCGCCCCGTCGTCTCGCCATTAATGCAGGTAGTTGGAGAGTTGATCCGCTCAGGTCAGGCTCGTGCCTGGGGCAGAGAGCTCATCACGCCCTCCGCGCGCACAAGGCGTCGAGTTCCCCGAGAACCGAGGCTGTGAGTCCTGAGCCCGGGAGACGCGTCCCGGGCCCGGGAATGTCCCAGTAATGTGCCCCGGGAACGCGCCCCGGGACCGAGACTATGGGTCTCGGGACCGGGGGGTGAGACCCGGGACCGGGAATGTCCCAATAATGTGCCTCGGGAACGCACCCCGGGACCGAGACTGTGGGTCCTGGGACAGGGGGGCGAGACCCGGGCCCGGGAACGCGCCCCGGGACTGAGCCGGTGGGTCCCAGGACCGAGGCGAGACCCGGGCCCGGGAACGCCACACGGAGCCCGAGGTGGATGCGAGCGGTCGCGCGACGTGCCTGGGGAAGGCGCACCCGGGCCCGGACAGTGCTCGGGCCCAGGCACTTAGCTGAAAAACGGCCGTGGCCGTCGTCACTCGTGCAGAATGTGGGCCCCGGAGGAGCTGACGTGGCCGAAGATCCACGCGTCCCAGGGGGATGTGGGGCCCCCAGTCCCGTTTCGCCGACAATAGTAGCAGAGGGCCTTCACCCAGCCCCTCGAGCAAACTTCGCACCGTTTATGAACCACGGCCACTACCTGCCTCACTAATTTCTTTTTCTTCTTGTAGCAGCATCGAACACTGCCTCCTACACCTCTTTTCGTGGAGGATTGCAACTGGCGATATTTAGGTTTCGCTTTGGTACTGCCACCTTGGGCTGAATGCTCGATATGCCTTTGTGGTGACCGTTGCCGGCTACGCGTATCTCATCAGAAGGAGACTTACGGCTGGAGATACTTTGAGTGCGTGCACTGGAGTCCCCAAGTACGTGTTTCAGTCAAGTCTTTGTCATATTCGTTTTTATGCCCACGACTCTTACACTAGGATATTTACCTTAACAGACCGAGGGAAGATATTGCGGCTTCATCGAGTGGATTGACAACGACAACCCGGAATATGACTACCTCCCGTTAGACGAAAGCATGGCGCAATATATGGCCAGGAGGGCGGAGCACGAACAACGTCTAGAGCTAGAAGGGGCAGACTGGAGAAATCGACCTCTCGGACTACCGTGAGGGAGGACCGTCCAACGTGCACTTGTGGTGATCGTTATCAGGTCGTCAGGTTGAGAAGGCCAGGAACTCTACGACGCAGAAGCTTTGTTTGTCTGAACATTGCGATATAAGTTCAAGCCGCACCTTACTTCCTGCAGATAGTTTACCTTCACCAAACATGACGAATTTACTAATCAAACTCGTCCCACATGATTCTCCAAGGAGGTGTCAATTCAGACAATAGATTGACAATTTCACGCCGTCAGATATATCACGGCACTGGAACATGCAACCAGAATCACCAGCCGACTACAGCCTGTCTAGATCGTACCATGAACGAATCGCCCGCTTTTCTAGGAACCGGTGACTAGAATGAGCGGATACATTGTACTGCTCACAAGTTGTATCCGTTGTTGTATTTCGTACTATGGATGTCGCATTCATCATACCGCAATGTGAACGGCTCGCATCTAGCTAATATCACTATGCTATTGTACGTGCACTGCGTTAAGTATCGACCGAGTGGATCACAAATAATACAATATATCGTCTCTCAATGTCGAATTAAAAATCATTCAGTACGTACATTGCGCAAAAATTTGGGAAAAAATTCATAGGCCCTAACATTCTGTTCGCCTGGGTCCTAAGCCGCTCACGTAAAACGGACCGGCCTATTACCATGTCATTAATTAAGTATTACCGAAAATAAACTTGAAAAAATGATCAGTACGATTTTACAAACCAACGCCTACCATCGTCGGATTATAAAAAAAAACTTCAAAAAACATACCCTAAACCACGATTAAAACTAAATTTTGTGAAGCGTGTAGGCGAAAGACGGGGAGGAGTGGATTGCGAGTGCCGATCCGAACATACGAGGAGTGGAATGCGAGTGGCGATCCGAAAATACCCTCAATTTGATAAGTTTTCTTCACGACGTGAACAATCTATGATATTTGGTTTTTTTAACATCGACTCAATAAATGCAATGGCACAATAAATAGAATTTAAGAATCTAATTTTGAGAAATAAATTTTCAAAATTTTTAGGGTTAAAAATTAGCAAGAAAATAAGGCAGGAAAATTAGCAAGAAAATTTTCAAATTTGTTAATTTGCAAATGGCTGTAGGGGGCCGAACGCAAAAATGCATCGCCGGCCCCCTGCAGCCATTCGCCGCCGTGGCCCAGGGCGGCGAATTCACGTGGCCCCTGGCCCACTGCCGCTGTGGGCCGCCTCACGGCCTGGTGACGCCACCGTGGGCCCTGGCTATTTGTCGCCCTGGGTCACGGCGGTTTTTAAATGCCACCCTGACCCACGGCGGTAAGAGTATATTTCTGCAAAAAAAATTAAAGTTTAGTTTTGTAAATTAAAAAATAAATTAAATTATTAACAGTAAAAATTCTCGCCGGCAGTAGCATCTTAATGGGCCGTAATTGGGCTGGAAATTTCTGCCCGTGTAGAAAATATTTTTAGGCCAGAAAGGGGAGAGAACGCGTGGACGCGCGAGGAAAATTGAGCAATTTCACTCGTCAGTTCAGTGGCGTGAAATTTTCCAGGCCTGAATAATGGCAGGAACCAGAGCAATAATAAATGGCAGCCATGGCGTCGTCCGCTCCCGCGGCCGCGAAGCCGGTCGCTCTACTGCCGGTCCCACTCGGTCGCTGCGGCGGCGGCAGCCTCAGATCGGCGCGTCCGGCCCTGACGGCGGCGGCGGCACCCCGGCTCCGAGTGTCCGCCTCCGCCTCGGACGTGCCCGACTTCCTCTCCTCCGACTGGTCGGTACCCCCGTTCCCCTTCCTATTTTCCTTTCTGCACTTACGTTGCAAGTTGCAACGTCTATTCATGTGGTCAATCAGACCAACTTGCGGCTAGATTGGGGAAAGAACTGGGTAGCGTTGTCAGGCAGGCAGGACTAATGGGACTATCCTGATGCAGTGTGGCCTCACACACATTTGGATGATTCCTTGCCCAGTTGAGGCTTCCAGCACTTTAGTATCTGTGCCTTATAATGGAACAAAGCGGGTGGAAGCAATATAAAGTACAAAGGCGTCGAATTGACGCGGCTACCTGCGTAGTATCATTTACAATGAGGAGTTGAGGACAATTAGATTTTTCATATCATTCTGTAGATTTAAGTTTGTTGGAGGCAGGCCGCAACCCCTTCGGACCATCCCACTTTCGAAAGTCTTAGGACCGAAGCCACCTAGTGAAGCCTCTTCGGTGGCCCAAGACCAAAGGCATAAGGGCGAAGGGCCCAGCTCGAAGGCGAAGGTCACAGTATGCTCAACGAGGACGAAGGGCCGCAGACGAAGGCCCTAGGAGGGCTGAAGAGGCGGCCTCGACGAAGAAGAGATCTGAAGAGGCCGAAGGGCCCACCGAGGGCCCGGCCTAGATAAGGGCCTCACCGGCCCGCGTGGCGGCCCAATAGCCCATCAAGGAGCCTACAGTCCAAAAAAGACGAAACTACCCCTGTAGTTATCCCTATCAAGAGGCTATGATGTAATACCACTTGTAAATGAAACCCTAGAGCCTATAGTTATGCTCCTAGGCCTATAAATAGGCACCTAGGTCACTGTAGTGGCAGGATATTCTGAGATCAATACCAAGGATTTACTACAGTCCACTCTCAATTCCTACTGTTGTTCTTCGACAACAGTTGGCACCGTCCGTGGGAACCCTCCCCCAGGTGAGAAGCCGAAGACAAGATGCCTCCGAAGAGGAAGTCAACGAGGAGGCAATCAGCCCCACGCCGATACGGAGACGCAGAAGTTGATCAACTCGAAGACCCGCAAGTTGAAGCACAGCAGGAGCAGGTCGAAGAGGGAGCACCTCGGACTCCCCCGGCCGCACCAGGTGGAAACGAAGATGCTGTGGCAGTGCCGAGGGCCGAATAGAGGCCCTGAAAGATAGTGTCCAGAGGCTACAGGACATGCTTCGCCAGATGTAGGAGCAGCAGCAGCTGCTGCAGGCTCAATCTCAAGCCTTCGGACTCCACCAAGCTCCGGCCTCGTCCACCCAGGCCTTTGGACTCCATCAAGCTCCGGCCTCATCCACCTAGGCGTTTGCACTCCAAGCGCAACTTCCGCCCGCTCTGGTTTTCCCGGGGCCTCCGGCCCACAACGCCTTCGTGATCCAGCAGCCAGCCGCGACCGCCTTCGTTTGGCCCCAAGCGCCCCCCGTGATGGCGCCGCAGCCATCGGCTCCGGTAGCAGCTCCTTCGCTGTTTACGCCGGTGCAGCTGCAGGCTTTACTTCAGCAACTGAGCGCCAGGGGGCAAGGCGCAATTCTTTCGCCACCTCCCGTCGAAGCCACCCCTCCCGCAGGGGGATGGGCGGCCCCCGCCGTCACGCATCATCACCCGGCCCAACCGCCGCAAGCTTCACCAATCTTCGGGGTTCCTTACCCCAGTATTGCTCCTTTGCCAGCGCCTTCGTTGCATGCCGCGCCGGTGAATGATAAGAAGTCGCCGCTGAGCTAGGGGCTTTAAAGCCATCCAATCCCACCTCAATTCAAGAACCCTTCGATCGCCAAATACGCGGGTGATTCGGACCCCAGCGAGTTCTTGTTCGTCTACGAATCAGCAATCAAAGCGGCCCACGATGATGAGAACACCAAGGCGAAGGTGATACACCTCGCGTTGGATGGCTTAGCGCGGTCATGGTACTTCAACCTGCCACCAAGCAGCATATACTCCTAGGAGAAGTTGCGCAATGTCTTCGTCACCAACTTTCGAGGCACTTACCAGGAACCGAAGACCCAGCAAGAGCTCTTCGGTATTAGGCAAAAGCCAGGAGAATCCATCCGCAAGTACATCCGAAGATTCTCTCAAGCGAGATGCCAAGTGCAAGATATCATCGAAACATCGGTCATCAATGCCGCCTCGGCCGGTCTCCTCACAGGCCCCCTCACTGAAAAGATAACAAGAAAGCAGCCGAAAACGGTGGACGAGTTGTTTCGCATCATCGATGGCTACGCAAGGGGCGAAGAGGACACCAAAAGAAGGAATGAGATCCAAGCTGAACTCAATCAGGAAGGTGCTCAAGGCTTGGCGGGCGCGGTGCAGACCAGACCGACGTCTTCGCAACGTCCGCAGTCGGCCTGGAAGAAATTCCAGGACGAAAAGGGCAAACAAGTCATGACTGTCGAAGAGTTGAACACCCTTCGGCAAAATTTCACAAGGTGGATCGGCGAAAAAGAAGCCGAAGAGGAAGGACAAGTTCTGTGCTTTCCACGGCAAAGCTTTGCATACCACCGAGTAGTGCAGAAACATCCAGCGTTCGAGGAGCACTGGGCAAGGGTACCAGGGCCATCCTCGACAAGAGAACGCCCTAGGTGAAGCCGCAGACCAGTCTGAAGGAAACAGGCTGCTTCAAATAGAAGCACCTCAGGACGGGCAGCGTAGGGTGATCACTGCGATCACAGGGGGCTCCTCAAAAGGCTTGGACTCGAAGAGGCAGAAGAAGACGCACGAGAGGGCGGTTAACCACATCACCACAACGCCCCAGACCAAGCCGCCACCTTTCGCCTCAACTTCGATTACCTTCGGCCTAGATGATGCCGAAGGCGTTTTCTTTCCCCACCAAGACCCCATCGTTATATCCGCCGATATAGCCGGGTGCGAGGTCCGGCGTATCCTGGTAGATGGAGGAAGCTCGGCTGACATTATCTTCGCCAATGCGTTCTGGCAAATGGGAATCCCAGAGGCAGCGCTTGCTCCGGCCGCGATCCCGTTGCAAGGCTTCGGTGGAAGTTCGGTTCGTGCGCTGGGATAGGTACAGCTCCAAGTATCGTTCGGCGAGGATGGCAACGCCCGGACCGAACAGATAGTCTTTGACATCGTGGACATCCCATACCAGTACAATGCCATTCTTGGCTGCTCCACGCTCAACAAGTTCGAAGCCGTGGCGCATCACAACTACTTGCGGCTAAAGATGCTGGGGCCGAAAGGTGTGGTCATGGTTCGCGGCAACCAACCGAAGTGTGAGCTGCGAGGTAGGGTATAACTCATGCCATGTTCGCCGAGAACGAACTAGGTTCTTCAGATGATTCTGTTGTCTGAATATCCCATCTTTTTGGCATTTGCATAGAACAGAATATGCCACCCTTGGGCTGGCAGGTTAAGTCACCCTTGTCAAGTGGAAAATTCCTGAAACTGTTTTTTGTAGATATAGCTATGGAGTGATTTATGCAGCTAAATTACAATCATATATGATTATACCGCTATATGTTTCATATTTTTCCTCCACAACATGGATTGCAACTTACTCAATACCTCAACTGTTAGTCTGTTAAAAGCGTTGTTGGTTTGTTTTTGTGTATTGCCCGCAGGGATGTCGCATCCAGTTTTACCTAAGGATTGCGTGAATCACTGAGAACCATGTCTGCACAAATTTTCAGTTGGAAGATACTTAAGAGGATTGTGCAAAGCTAGTTTTACCTATCAGATATATTTGTAGGCAGAAAGCTTATCTTCATCCTTACATTTTCTTCCCTGAAAATAATTGTTGATGGCATGGGCCTATCTTCTGTATTCTTTCTAAATGCTAGTATGGTACATATGTCATCATTTATATGTAAAGAGTATGAACTTTTATAGTTGCCCACTTTGTATCTAATCAAGGTCTAGATAATTCGAATTTGGGGACTTTCAGGCCTTTGCTAAAATCTTGTGCAATGATATAGAACACTGCATTTGTTATAGCAGGAGTTTTCGATATGCCATACCAGATGTAAAGTGAAAAAGGTAGGCCTGCGTTGCACACATTAATGTGTACATGATAATTAAGGCTGACATTGGATATCCCGAACATGAATACCAATTAACCCTGCTATTAATGGATTTATGGTACTGGTAGGATCTTACTCTTGTTCTCTGACTAATTCCTCATTTTTCTGCTTCAGGCTTGAAACGCAGAAGAAAAAGCCTTTCGGCCCCAGGTTGAATGTAATGCTCAAACTGAAAACAGCAAAAATGCATGATATTGATGTCTCGAGCTTATAAATTTTGCATGGTTCTATCCTTCAGTTTAATGCAGAAGAAGCAGTAGAATACCAACTTGAGGCCTTAAAATACAATGATCAACCCCGCCAAGATTATGGGATAGAAGTCATGTACCGGGTAACAGCTCAAGCTTGCAAACTGCTCATTTGCTTAGATGTGGTGAAGATTTTAACACAACTTCATCAGTCTGAATCTATATGGTCTTATTAGTTTGCAGGCTTTGATCCTTTTGAGAGGTCAACTTATTTTGGGCGACAATTTGATCTAGGACAGGTAGGACAGAAATATTTCCGTTCTGACATGTATGGTTGATCATGGCTGTCTTGCTGATTTCACTAGTGCTACTCCAGTTTGAACGTTTCCGGCGGATATTTCACCATGCAACTTACAGGGTGCTGCTTGCGCACAAAGAGAGAATGATATTGAGCAGTTTATGGGTTGAAGAGGTTGGCCTTAACCCCACCCCCCACCCCCCACCCCCCCACCCACCCCCCTATTATTTTTCTCTCTTTTGTACAATGAGACAAATTATTTTACCCTGGATCTGGTTTGTCAACAGAACCTATATAAGCAAAGAGTGTGGGTTCGAGGATCACGTCCGGAGGAAGAAGCGATATTTCAATTTACAATGGTTCAGGTACCTATCAACACATCCTCCTGTCACCTATGTTCCAACTACTTTGTTTTTTAACCCATTGCTGTTGTAGAGAATTGGAGGGTCATGGGATGGGTACTGGTTAACTGAGAGCTTAATCAATGATGATGGAGATGCACTCTCGGGTGGTCTTGCTTACTGACGGATATGTGTCTTACACTCAAGCTTCTAGTAGCGTATTGATGTACCGATTGAATCCAAAAACTTGTATAGCAGTGTAATTATGCACGGTTGGTCCAGAAATAGTTATTATTATTATTATCCGGTTATATGTCACACACAGAGTAGCAAAATACATGAACTGTAGAATGGACTGCGGCATTCCAATCTGGGAGCTTTCCTTACGTCAAACACGCCGCTATTGTACAGAAATTTGGCGGCTGTATGACTGTTTATGAAATACCACCATCTGGAAAGCTTCCAAGGATAGCTCAATATGATGTTCAGGTCAGAAAACGGCGTTGTCAGAAGAAACCAAGTCTTACCATACACACATCCGTGTTTTTATTTTGTGTACGCTATGATTGCCTATTGATCCATCCAATCAGAAGTCATATTGTTAACTGCGCAAGTACCTGACTTGCGAGTCTATCTTCGAGGTTTCCTTCTTGACTTGCGAGTTTATCCTCGATGTTTCCTGCTTTTAGGATCACATGACTTCAGGTGACGAGTTAAGCAAATAAACACATGTTATTATGTCGCGCTTATAATTTTTGACCAGTCTTCTTTTTTTACATGTTTGGTCAGGGTTGTGGTGTCCCTTCCGATCAGAATGTTCAGCCTTCAAGTACTTAAATTCTTGAAAACATGTAAGATAAACCGGAAGGTGGACTGAATATGTTGTTTCACACTCACCAGAAAAGGCCAGGCAACTTGTTCGAAATATTTTTAGGCGACAATCGTCGTCAGGTCAATAACTTGCTTGCAAGATGAAAGTAACATGATATCGATGCCTGTATCTTTTCGCACACAACCTGATGATGAGGCGAAGAAAAATTCTTAGATACGGGTAAAGTTCCATTGCTTTTGTGCTTGCACCAGTAATCTGATAATTTATAGAACCTATACCGTACGAGCAATAAAAGATTACAATGAGAGAGTTGGGTGTGTTAAATACAGGTAAAGGTACATTGCTTTTGTGTTTGACGCAGGGCGTCCGTGAGCCGTGGTGAACTGGTGTTGCCATGCACCCATACACGTCTGCCCATCGCGTACAACGTCTCAACAACCCCGTGGCAACTGCTGCCACGTTGAGCGTGTACCGTGTTGCCACCTCTCGGCCGCCAAAATATCTCGTACTAGTGAAGAAAAAAAAGTTAGTCCTCCATTTGAACCAAATTTAAGATTACATATTTTCCGTAAAGTTAATGTTTAAAAATTTTAACTAATAATTAAATTAAAAATATATGTATTTAATGTATACATGTAATATCATTAGATTCGTATTTGATTATATTTTTATATAATATTAATTTTGTGGTTGCTAATGATATATTATAAAAGAAACTTATGATTAAAATATAATGTTAGGAACCGTATAAAAATCTAATACGTGCTATATTTCTAAATTGAGGAAGAGAAATGCTATCTCCACTCCTACCAAGACATAACTTTTACCTGGTTGAGTGCACTAGCACGAAAGCGTTAGCACGCGTATCCATTTTCTTGCTCGAACCTAACAAAAATAAGAAATGTTCATAAAGTTATTTTCCTTTTTCGCAAACTTTTTGTAAATCTAATCAAACTTTTCATAAATTCAAAACAAACTTTTTGGAAGTAAGAGCATCTTTAAGAGAGATCTAAAAATTAGCTCCCGAAAATCTTAGATAGGGACCATCCTAAAAAATTTTGGGCTCAAAAAGCTTTACCATCTTTAAGAGAGACTCAGAAATTAGATCCCAAAAATTAGTTTGTTAGCCACATAGGCCAACATTTGCTTGCGATCATTTTCTTTCGACAATACCGTGCCCCGTGCGAACAGTGATCGAGAGGATACTCGTTGACGCCATCACTCCTTTACGCCAAAGAACACGTCACTGGTCATAGTGCCTTCAGCAAAAGACTTTGCCATCAGCCTGTGAAGAAACAAAAGACCTTATCGATCCTCTAGCCGAATGTGTTATTAATCGTGGTTGGTGGATAGGTAGATCGACGATTGTTTACGACAGTATACGGATCAAGCGACCGTGACATGTGGCGTAAAAAAAATCAGCGTAGGCGGAAGACGTTGGGAGGAAGAAAAGGCACAGACAGAGAATTTCTGACGTGTGAGCGGTGAAATTTTTCTACGGTAACAGTGATTAGGGACACTAATCGATTTTCTAAATCTGGTTCACTTTTATACTAGAATTAAGCATGCAGAATTTTTTAAAATAAATTTAGATATATGTTTTTAATTTAAATCTCAAAATTTATCTTTTGAGAACTTGAGCCTCAGCTGGAGAACGGAAGCGAGGTTACCCTACGATTTCCCCGAAAGCGAGGACGGAAGTGGCCTCGAAATAGCCAACCGGGGAGAGACAAATGGAACGAGCAGCCCACGGAAGTCCGTGCCACGTGCGCGAAACGCACGCCTACGCTCCGAAACCGCCGGCATCTCGCCGCACCGACACCGCACACGCTCGTTGCACTGCACGCTGGCTTCCACCCCCGAATTCCCCGGCCGCTACACGCGCCGCCGCCGAGCCCGTCACACAGGCGACGCGCGTGAACGTACAAGGGGAACACGGCCGGCGCCACCTCTCCGCGACGTCGTCGCGGTCGCTCTCTCCTCCCTGCATCCGTCCGAGACCAACAACCGCCTCCGCCGATCGAGACCGGCCGTCCGCGCCCTGCAATTTTTAGGCCGTTCAGGCAGAACGCATGAACGCTCCCCGGGCGGTTGCTTTTCACACAAGGCCTCCTGCTACGCCGGTGCCCGACCGGGCGGCGTTTCGCGAACTCGCGGGTGCCCCTGGTGCTGAGATCCTGCGCGTGCGTGGCATAATCCGATCATACGGATCGAGTCGGCCAGGTGCGTGCGTACATACATCGATTCGGACACGTCTGTGCGTGCCTCTAAGTTACGTGAATGATGCGTGTTATGTCTGTGCAGGTGCAGGTCACCGTCGGACTCCTGATTCCGATTAGGATTGGTCATCGGTGACGGTACATGCATCTCTGATCCGTAGTCTATATAAGCGTGAGGGCGCGCGAGCCAGGGGACAAACGAATTCGTCCAAGTCCAAGGTTAGAAGCAAGAGCGACACAAGTAACCCCACGATCTTTGTGCTCGTGACAGCAGTCGTGGTTAGCAATCTTTGTGTTCGGTGAGCTAGGTTGCTTGCCATGGCCGAGCAACAGCAAGCGCCGCTGCTGCAGAGACCGCCGTCGTTGATGACGACGACGACGACGTCGGCGAGCCGGCTGCCGGACTTCAAGCAATCGGTGAAGCTAAAGTACGTGAAGCTTGGGTACCACTACCTCATCACCCACGGCGCGTACCTCCTGATCGCGCCGCTCCCGGGCCTCGTCGCGGCGCACCTCTCCACCTTCACGCTGAGTGACCTCGCCGAGCTGTGGCACAACCTCCAGTACAGTCTCGTCTCCGTGCTGCTCTGCTCCACGCTGCTGGTGCTCGTCTCTACCGCCTACTTCCTCACGCAGCCGCGCCCCGTGTACCTCGTCGACTTCGCGTGCTACAAGCCCGACGACGAGCGCAAGTGCAGCCGCGCGCGGTTCATGAACTGCACCGAGTCGCTCGGCACGTTCACGCCGGAGAACGTCGAGTTCCAGCGCAAGATCACCGAGCGGTCGGGCCTCGGCGAGGACACGTACCTCCCGGAGGCGGTGCTCAACATCCCGCCCAACCCGTCCATGGCCAACGCGAGGAAGGAGGCGGAGATGGTCATGTTCGGCGCGCTGGACGAGCTGTTCGCTAAGACCGGCGTGAAGCCCAAGGACATCGGCATCCTGGTGGTCAACTGCAGCCTGTTCAACCCGACGCCGTCGCTGTCTGCCATGGTCGTGAACCACTACAAGCTCAGAGGCAACATCGTCAGCTACAACCTCGGCGGCATGGGCTGCAGCGCCGGCCTCATCTCCATCGACCTCGCCAAGGACCTGCTGCAGGTGTACCCCAACACGTACGCCGTGGTGATCAGCATGGAGAACATCACGCTCAACTGGTACTTCGGCAACGACCGCTCCATGCTCGTGTCCAACTGCCTGTTCCGCATGGGCGGCGCGGCGATCCTCCTGTCCAACCGCGGCTCGGCACGGCGCCGCTCCAAGTACCAGCTGGTGCACACCGTGCGCACCCACCGCGGCGCCGACGACCGGTGCTTCGGCTGCGTGACACAGCGGGAGGACGCCGACAGCAAGACCGGCGTGTCGCTGTCCAAGGACCTGATGGCCGTGGCCGGCGAGGCGCTCAAGACGAACATCACGACGCTGGGCCCGCTGGTGCTGCCCATGTCGGAGCAGCTGCTCTTCTTCGCGACGCTGGTCAGCCGGAAGGTGCTGAAGCGGAAGGTGAAGCCGTACATCCCGGACTTCAAGTTGGCGTTCGAGCACTTCTGCATCCACGCCGGCGGCCGCGCCGTGCTGGACGAGCTGGAGAAGAATCTGCAGCTGTCGGACTGGCACATGGAGCCGTCGCGGATGACATTGCACAGGTTCGGGAACACGTCGAGCAGCTCGCTGTGGTACGAGCTGGCTTACGCCGAGGCCAAGGGCCGGATCAAGAAGGGAGACCGGACGTGGCAGATCGCCTTCGGCTCCGGCTTCAAGTGCAACAGCGCCGTGTGGAGGGCGCTCCGGTCGGTGAACCCGTCAAAGGAGAAGAACTTCACGAACCCGTGGATCGACGAGATCCACCGCTTCCCGGTGCCCGTCCCCAAGGTGTCGGCGATATGATCCAGGCACACGCATTGGCTCATGGCTGCTGCCTCTGCTTGCACCAAAACAGTGCGCGAGCTTACTAGCTTAGTCGTAGTAGAATTGTAGAATGTATTCGTTATTGATAAGCTCGTGCGTATTGATCTGATCATAATTGATTCGCTGTTCTGCTCCGAGAAGGTGATTGGGCTCTCATCACGATTAAGTTCGCCTGAATTCAGTTTATCTAGCCTCACAAAGTAGCAACACAATTTCTTTTTTCGATTACAACGCACCCCCCTACATACCACTGTACACGCACACTACACTCGTGTTGACGCTTTTCTCGATTACACGACGAGAATCACTTAAAACTTTATATGATATAAGGAGTCATCAAACACCTCAACCTAGATAAAGGTGGGTTTTGCAATCAAAATCGGCTAGCGGAGCCGGTTCCGATGGATTGAGATAATTTGCAATCAAAATCGGCTAGCGGAGCCTATTCCAATGGATTGAGATAAACACCTGTCTTGTGGGGGAACGGAAAGTTTACGGGACAAACCTACAAAGAGGTAACTCGCAATCTTGTAGCGAAGACAAACGATTTAGAGCGCAAATCGTCAAATATGGACAAACTAGACTAAAAAGGCAAAAGTAGATATAAAGCTGAAAAAACGATTCAATTGGCTAAATTAGATGTTGTGTTGTTAGTTGGTTACGTGTTGTTAATTAAACCGGCTATAACCCTTATAAAGGGGTTGGACAGTTGGACTTGTGTTCCCCTGAGCCTTTTCTACATTCTATTCAGCTTAGAGACCAATTAGGACTCATTAAATCCCGCGCACATCAAAAGAAATACGAGAACTATCATAATTGCACTTGGACTCGGGCTGCCGGTCTGACCTCAATTACCCCGCTGGTCCGACCAGTCCCCTAAGTGTGGTCCAACCAGCCTTCTGAAGAAGACTCGGGTCTTTTCCAAATTTGGCTTCTTTCCTATATATTTTTCCATAGTGCTAAATTTAGGTATCAACACATGCCCCCTGCCTTTTTTCAAACTTCAGAGCCAAAAAGCACAAAAACACGGGTCTTAGGGCAATAAACCATTATCGGCTATATAAACCACTTAAGCATCTTGCCAAATACTCGGAAGTATTTCTTGATATATTTCTTATTAATCGCTCTTTGAAATCGTTCTCCTTGCAATGTCTCAATAAAATATGCATTCCCATGAATAATTCCAATTATCTGATAAGGACCCTCCCAACTAGGTGACAATTTACCGAATTCTTTGCTTTTGGCACCTAATGGCAAAATCGTTTTCCACACTAAGTCCTCGATTTGAAACAATTTGGCTTTAACTCTCTTGTTATAGGCTTTGGCTACTCTTCTTGTATCCCTTTCAATTGCTTCCAAAGCCTTCAAACGCTTATTGGTTACTTCATCAGGATTATCCATCATCAATGACTTGTAGTCATCGATCGATAAATTGTCTTGTTTGACTAACCTCAGAGAGCCAAGATTCATCCAATCGGTAAAACGGCTTCTTGTCCATAAACTAGTTCAAAAGGAGTCACCTTGGTAACACCATGTCTAGATATCCTATAAGCCCATAATGCATCGGAAAGCACCTCATGCCACCTTTTAGGGTATTTCTCAATCTTTTCTTAGCTAGTTTAACAAAATCTTATTACTCGACTCAGCTTGACCATTAGCCTAAGCATAGTAAGGAGAACAATTTAATAATTTAAAACCATAAGATTTGGTAAAATCATTTATCTCCTTAGAAATAAAAGATCCTTCGTCTATGGTTAAAGTTTGAGGAACGTCAAATCTTCGAATAATGCGTTTCAAGATAAAATCAATTACCTCCTTATGGGTCATATTCTTGAGAGGCATGGTCTTGGCCCACTTATGAAGTAATCTATTGCTAGCAACATGAACCGATGCCCTTTTGAAGAAGTATGTATTTGTTCAACAAAATCTAGAGCTCAAACTCGGAACAACCATGGTTTAGTAATTGGATTCAACACGACAGTGGGTGCCAATTGAACATTGCCAAATCTTTGGCAGGCTTCACATCCTTTAAAGTACTTAAAACAATCATCAATCATCTTTGGCCAATAGAAACCGGCTCTCCTCAATAGCCAATTCATCTTGTGGGCTAATTGATGAGTTCCACAAATCCTCTCATGAACTTCTCCCATTGCAACTTTAGATTGATCATCATCTAAGCACTTCAATAGTACCATGTCTACATTTTGGCGATACAATACATCGTCAAGCAAACTGTACTTAAAAGCTTGCCGCCGAATTTTCTGATCAACCTTGCTACTAGGATTTTTCAAATACTCGATTAAAGAGATTATTCAATCACTAGTATGATCAATAGCATAAGAATTATGACTTAATTTGTCTTCTAAAATGCATATACAATCATGCCTCCCGGCCTCCTGTTGAGGTCCAATCAGAGCGGCGGTACTACTCCGGTCGGACCACTGTTGATTCCCGGTCAGACCGGCGGTACCACATCGGTCAGACCGCCGTAGGTCCCCGGTCAGACCGACCATTAAGCCCGATCAGACCGCTCCAGGTATGTAAACTCGCCAATTTTGCCCAAACTTTCACAACCAAGCATGGGCTTTTCCAGAACAAGAAATAAGTCTGTTTTAATATGATAATCAGATGCTTGTTGTGCCAAGTCATTAGCTATTGAATTTTCATCTCTAGAAATATGTCTAATGACAAAATCACCAAAATTGATGATAGTATCTAAACAATTATCTAGATACCTATTTAGTGATACATTAAAGCATTGATATATACCAGCAACCTATTGCACTACCAATTGTGAATCACCAAAGGCTTCTAAATGTTTAGCCCCAATAGTTTAATCACTTGTAAACCAAATAACACCTTGCGACCTTACCCAATTACCCGATGGTGGTGAGCTAGGTGAGGAAGAAAGGGTACTGCTTAAGGGGCATGAGCATGAGCTCGTAGAGCGCGCCATTGGCAACGGTGAGTGCCACCTCAGCCGTCAACACAGTGGCGATCGCCGGCGAGGAGATCATCACCAACGTCGAGGCAAAGGCCAGGCCAAGCTAATTAGTTGATGCAGAGCCCATAGCCGCCACCGCATCCTGGCCGGCCAACGGTCACTGCACGTGTCCCACACCCAACGGGAAATTTGACTAGATCCCAATGGAGATTAGCATCCATCATCGATAATAGGGACAAGAGGATGAAGTAGCGAGGACGTAAGGCCCATGCGGCTTGTGTCGTCGTCGCACCGGAGAGGCGCCACAGCAGACTCCAGCGTCTCTAGTGGCACTGTCCACAACAACGACGGCCTCCTCGACTACATGGCCGATGAACGCGAGGTGTATGGTCTTGATGCTCCGCCGTCGCCGCTCCTCGCTAGTGCTAGGAGGACGCAAGCTGTTGGGGCCTAGGGAGGACGGCAAAGCAAGTAGCGATTGGTGTGAGAGAAAAATGGGATTGGAAATTGTGGATTTTGACCATGAACAGGGTTTTGACCAGAATTTTGCCTGGAGCTGACTGACTTGCGCCTCCTCCAGCCTCCACTCAGCTAGGGCTCGGGCGCAAGCTAGTCGGCTGTTGCTTCTTAAGTCCTGAGCAACGCAAGTGATTTTGGGAGGATTGGTGCCGCGTCGTGATGGTGGTGCAGATGATTTTAGGAGGAGATGGCATCAGCATCAGCGACGATGGCATAAAAGAGAAATCTGGAGCCTAGAGGGGATCGAGAGGTTCTCATCTTCATGATGGGATGGAAGGGTATTGAGTAGAGCATGGAATTGCCGTGGACTGGTCCTATTTTTTGCGAGTTAGTTTTTGTCGAGTGAGTTGGTTTTCTCGAGAGTGTAATGGCCTAACGGGTGCGGGGACGGGAGTCGGCAATTTTGGAGGTGCTTGGAGACGTGTGCGGGAATTACTTGTAAAACCGATCTGAGCCATTGGATTTCACGATCAAACGGTGCACAACCAGTGTGTCTGCCCAGTGTAGGATTCATTGTCACCACTACGCTCTTTTTACGTAGTATAGATATATTGTTTCATAGTACTAAATTTGGGTGTCAGTAACTCCCACTCCCACAAATACGTCCTCTAACACACGCTAAAAGAGACTGAGATCAACGGCAAATCTAATCCTACTAAATTTCTATTGCAAATGCACCCATGTACGCATAATATTTATAGCCTAAGATTTAAATTTTACTGGGTGGAGTCATGCACCTACTACTCCACCACCACACCTGTGGTGTTTGCTTAAAGTAGCAACACAAATGGGCTAGCCAAGCTCGAAACAGCATCTAATCATGCTCGTCTCTTTGACTCATGTAGTATGATTTTTACTGATTCATGAATCTTGAGTTTTCCAAAAAAAAAGTTAAAGCATACGAAATTACTGCTCGTTGCTTTAATTGTCCTCTGAATATTACGCATGTACAAAAGGGCCAGACTGGGCATAAATTTTGCTCGTTGCTTTAATTGTCCTCTTTCATGTACAAATCTTATATATTGCCCTATAACAAGCAAAAGGGCCAGACTGGGCCGAAACGAACACCACATTATCTTACGGCCCAAATATCAAGTGGACGAAAGCCGTAGAGAATTGAGAAGGGACCGGTCCACTAGGCCCATCTTCCCGACCCAATGGTACGTTCCGAATCCGACGGCCGAAAATCTCGCGTGCGACGAAAGCTAGCCGGATCCGATCCACACCTGCCGACCAAGATCCAACGGCCACGATTCCTGCGTCCATCCAAAGCTAATAAAGCCCGCAACCTTCGAGAAAAAAATTGATGCGACCGCAGCTATAAAACCCTACGCCTCCACAAGATCGCCCAATTCCATTTCGAATTCTAGGGTTTTGTTGGCCCCCCATTCCTCCTCCCCAGCTGTTCTCTCCTCCACTCGCATCGCCGCCTTTCCTCTATGGTGAGTACGATTTCTATTTCGCCCCTGCGTGGATTGGGATCTGGGGTCGCGTGTGTTTGATCTGTGACGTTTTGGCTTTTCCAGGCGCTGCCGAATCAGGGGACCGTGGAATACCCCAGCTTCAAGCTGGTTATCGTCGGCGATGGCGGGACTGGTGAGTTCCCAATCTCGCTGTGATTCCTATACCGTTCTGAAACGGCATGTTGTGATATGTTTGATGCGTCTACCCGGTGTGGTTTCAACGAGATCTGATGGATTAAGACTTGTAGTGCCGACTGAAATCAGATGGATTTTTTTTTTGTATCAGGCCATTAGACTGGGATTTGGTTACTGCACGTTTATTGCTCTATATTTAGATCACATCTAAAATTTTGATACTCCTATCGTGATGATAATAGGATCATGGAGTTATTCTTAAGATATTGAATAACATACATGTAAGGCTATGGATTAAAGGAATACCGATATTAATACTATTCAGGCCGTATTTAGTCAGATGTATTATCTTCTTTCAGAATGAACCATCTTGCTAAGCTGTTATTCTAAGATTGGCCTGAGACTGCTACATTTGAGGAAAAAGTAAAATGCTATGAAAGCCTTCACAGGAGTAAAGTATTGTATGTTGCTTTTTCATCAGCATAAGACTAGTCAAATCAGTTGTTACAGTCAGATTATTCAGCCAGGCAATACGCCTGAAATGGCTTCATTTCCATAACAAAATTTTACCTACTGCCTTACTATACCATCATTCTTGGATGGATTTTGATGGTATGCCTGTCTTTGGTTGCAGGTAAAACCACATTTGTGAAGAGGCATCTCACAGGAGAGTTTGAAAAGAAATATGAGCGTATGTTTTATGGCTCTTATTTTTATCGTTTCTATATTCTTGTCTAAATTAGTTACTGAACTCATGCACATTTGTCATTGCAGCAACCATTGGTGTTGAAGTTCATCCATTAGATTTCACCACCAACTGTGGTAAGATCCGCTTCTACTGCTGGGACACTGCTGGACAAGAGAAGTTTGGTGGCCTTAGGGATGGATACTAGTAAGTGTTAGAGAAGTGCTTAAGCTCACTATCATAGCTTCCCTTTATATTTTTCCTTGTGCTTGTCTGATGTTTTGTTGACTTCTGTTGTGCAGTATCCATGGTCAGTGTGCGATAATTATGTTTGATGTCACCTCAAGGCTGACTTACAAGAATGTTCCAACATGGCACAGGGACTTGTGCAGGTTTATTTCTGAAACAAACAATAAACTTTACCTAATGCAATATTATGCAAACAGAACTCTTATGCTTCGTTATAAACTCTTGCAGGGTGTGTGAAAACATCCCCATTGTCCTGTGTGGTAACAAGGTTGATGTGAAGAACAGGCAGGTTAAAGCTAAGCAGGTCACATTCCACAGGAAGAAGAATCTGCAGTACTATGAAATTTCTGCCAAGAGCAATTACAACTTTGAGAAGCCCTTCCTTTATCTTGCAAGGAAGCTTGCTGGGTAATAATTTCCTCTATTGTCTTCCTTTTCATGCTTTCTTCTTTGCCTTATTTAGGGGTTTGTTATGTAATATATTTTGATCTGTGTTAATATGTTGGTGCATGTAGTGATCCGAACCTGCATTTCGTTGAAGCTGTTGCCCTTAAACCTCCGGAAGTTCCCATCGACTTGGCAATGCAGCAACAGTAAGTGTTTTCCTTTGTCTTATTTACAATGTTTTCCTATTTTCATTTTCATACAAGTGCCAATAAGTTACATATAGTTCCTGCAAACATTTCAGCAACTAATGTTCACGCTCCTGCAGGCACGAGGCTGAGCTTGCGGCTGCAGCAGCACAACCTCTCCCAGATGACGAGGACGATCTGATCGAGTAGAGAGGATCATGAGTCTTATCATGCTTCAGCCAGAGTCGCTTCATAAGAGTCTGATTTAGGGCCAATGCATGCTAGAGTTAGTTTGTCTGTGGAATGTGGAGGTTTCCTGCCTGTCTGATGGGTTCAACTTTTGATGTGTGGTGTTACATGTTGTTGCCATGAATTTGTTGGCTCTCTTTACACACTGCTGTGTTACTTCCATGGTTATGCTAAACTATTTGTATTACCAAGCTGGTGTTTATTTATCCGGTGCTGCACAAAGTTCTCTTGCGCTATACGATTATGAAGTGCTCCTTATCGTTGCGTGGAAGTACGGCGAATTATGACTATGCTTATATCGTTGCACAGAAGTTTAACTGTAAATGATGTTTGTCATCTCTATTTAAAAAGTTGGTGTGTGATGAGAATTAGGCTCTTCTAATCTTGAAAAAACTGGGTGATGAGTATAAATTCGTTTTCTGTATCTGTCATGCGAGCATATTATTCGATGCATAGTTCTTTAGATGCTTGACCGCGGGTCCACGTTGGTGGTAGTAGCTGAAAATTTTAGTTTTAGCTCGTCTAGTTACCACATGCTGAACTAAAATGCATCATTCCTCATTCGACCTGGTAAAGCTGAACTGAAAATGCACCACATTCCTCATTCGATCTGGTAAAGCTGAATTGAGAACACACCATTTCATTGGAACTAGTAGAACCGGAAGAGAGATCCGATTAAGAGCTCTGAAGGGGATAATGAACTAGTGGAACTGGAAGTCTGGAAGAGAGATCAGATTAAGAGCTCTGAAGGTGAATTATCCCGACGGTATCGTATTGTAGAAGCTGAAGGCTCAGGGGCAGGATTTCAGGATTAACCTTAACCACATTCCAATCGTTGCTAATATTGATGTAACAACAAATCGGTCCTTACGGAGAAAAAGAACGGCAAACCAAAGAGAAATCGGTCCTATTCTTTTCTGATTTTGGATTTTTATTTATATATTTTTAAACTCATGTAAAATTTTCTATACAAACTTTTTTCGAAATACTTTACTAGTATTTCTAAAACAAATTTTTAATTTTATATAAATTAATTTATTCGTTTATACCTTTTAATACCTATAACAAATATCAAATAATCCATCAATCTACCGGTTTCAACTATCTCAAAGAGGCCATCGTGATCGACTACGAATAGAGTGTCAATCTGCCTACGAGTACAAAAGAGGAGGAACGATTCTCGAACACTCGAGAAGTCACAAGCGCCGAAAGGAAGATCCTTGCACCGATACCACCTTGGCTCAGCCAGAGCCATCGTGTGTGCAGGTCGCTACGAACTCTAGTGCGCAAGTGGCCTCGGCCAGATAACGACACACAGCAACAGAAAAAAAAAACGCCTCGGCGCGGCGGAGACGTCGATACTCCCAATACCTCTCTCTTTAGTCTTTAGATCCCATCCACACCTTCCGCCTCCTCCTCTTTAAAGCCGCCGCCTTCGCCCACACCCCTCGCAGTCTCACTCCCACCCACCGCCGCGACACGCACGCGCACACCTGAACGGAGGGGAGAGAGGCGAGCGCGAATCCACCGCCGAGATGAGGCCGTCGCTGCTGAGATCCGCGTCCCAGCTCGTCCGCCGCAGCCGCCGCGACTACTCCTCGGCTGCGGCCGCCGCCGGCCAGCCGGAGCGGAAGGTGGCCATCCTCGGCGCGGCGGGTGGCATCGGCCAGCCCCTCGCGCTCCTCATGAAGCTCAACCCGCTCGTCTCCTCGCTCTCCCTCTACGATATCGCCGGAACTCCCGGCGTCGCCGCCGATGTCTCCCACATCAACTCGCCGGCACTGGTACTGCTCCACCCGCCTACGTCGCGCACCTGGCTAGCCCGGTTGGATCTAGCTGTCTGATGGCGATGGGTTTTGAATTCTGCTGCAGGTGAAGGGCTTCGTCGGGGAGGAGCAGCTCGGGGAGGCCTTGGAGGGTTCAGACGTTGTCATCATCCCGGCCGGAGTGCCGAGGAAGCCCGGCATGACCAGGGACGACCTCTTCAACATCAACGCCGGCATTGTTAAGGGCCTCTGCACTGCTATCTCCAAGTACTGCCCCAACGTAAGCACCCTGACTTTGTTTACACTGTAGAGAGTAGATATGCAGTGAGATGAATGGATCTGGTTGGCTGATTGCGCTGTTCACAGCTTGGGATTACACTTCATTGCCCATGCCCATGGTGTAGATCTAGCGTTTATTTGTGGTCTAGGAACAACTGACATAAAACTGATGGAGACTAAAATAACTGGTTGCCCCAAAATTCACTGAGAATTTAATAGTATTGGTTGCGCCAAAATTCACGGAGAATTTAATAGTGACAAAGACTTGGTGGGGACTGAAATGACCGTTTGCTCCCAAATTCATTGAGATTTAACAGGAAGGTGAGGTGCTAGTTGCCTGCCTCAATATTGTGCGCTGTCTCACTCAAGGAGGCTCGCTCTCACCAGGCCTTGTTTTGCTCCATTCAATTGTGAACCACCGAGAATGAATGAGATGTTAGATTGTGCTTGGTGCATGTGTACTCCAATACATATATCAACTGACCTTTATCAAGTTTATTGTGCTCAATTTATATGTATACAATTGTGAATATTTTGATTGTGTGCTTTTTTAGGCTCTTGTCAATATGATCAGCAACCCTGTCAACTCGACTGTCCCAATTGCAGCGGAGGTGTTCAAGAAGGCTGGTACTTATGACGAGAAGAAACTGTTTGGTGTGACCACACTTGACGTTGTCCGTGCTAAAACTTTCTATGCTGGAAAGGCCAGTGTGCCAGTTACTGGTATGACCTTGATCTTTTACTCAAAGTTTCAGGGAACATTGACACTATACCTGTGGTTTTTTTCTCTGCTCTTCCAATCTTTGTGATTGCGGTGATCTTCTGCAGAGGTGAATGTTCCTGTTGTTGGTGGCCATGCTGGTATCACTATCCTGCCACTGTTCTCACAGGTGTCATATCTTACTGTCTTGTTTTTGCCATTTCCTTCAGTAGCTATCCACTTTGAGCTCTATACATACAGATTCAGATTCTAAATACTTGATGATAACCTTATAGAATAGGTGTTAGAATCATGCAATGTTGTTAAGCTTGCTGTAAAAACATGCAAGGTTGAATGAAGAGGTTGTGCTTTGTGGATAGGATTCAATACAGAACGATTATCTTCATTTGGCAATCACTAAAATAATTGCAAGTTATGTCACAATATATATATCCCGGTCACCGCCGCTCCCGAAGACTCCGGTCACCGCCGCCCTCGGATACTCGGGTCACCGCCGCCACCAAAGACTCCGTTCTCCGCTGCTCACGAAAACTCCGGTCGCCACCACCCTCGGAAACTTGGGTTGCCGCTGCCCCTGAAGACCTCGGTCGCCGCTTGGAAACAAATAGGAGATTGAGTCTACACCTGGAAACGCCGCCCGAAAACCCCGGTTGCCGCTCACCTAGAAACACCGTATGAGATCGAGTCGATGCCGCCCGCCTGGAAAAGCCAAAGAACACTGAGCTGACAGATCTGTTTATGAGGGGATAAATGAGGATTTCTTGAATTATTTCTTTTTCACAAAACTGGAACGGGTCCGCTTGATGCATCCGTTAGCAGGGATGGGGTTACTCGATCGTGGATGAACGGTGGATGGGAGGAGTACATACTCCTATGGAGTATAGAACCATTTTCATATATATATATATATATCAAAGTGACTTTCATGGTGTGCTGCCTACCTCCTAATGGAGCAATCCTTTTGTGTGATGTAGGCAACTGCTGCGACTAATTCATTGTCACATGAGGACATTAAGGCTCTGACCAAGAGGACACAAGATGGTGGGACAGAAGTTGTTGAAGCGAAGGCTGGAAAGGGATCTGCAACATTGTCGATGGCGTAAGTCTTCACATCAATATTGCCAACACCAAGTATATCTTTAGTCTACTAGTTATACTGTCAATACTAGTATGCTATTATGCCTATTTGTGATATTCTTGATAAAACATCAGTGATGTGAATAATTCTCATAATTTACAACCATCCCATCACTTGGATGTTCTTGCCATTCTTTAGACATGCTTGCTTCAAAGTGTATTGCATCTAGGTTTGATCTATTGGCTTCAAAGTAACATCTCATCCTGGTTCTATCCATTGGATGTTAGCTGGTTACATATTTTCCTATTAAAACTCATGTCCACTCTCTTCCAGATAGTCACTGGGTTGTTCTTGTCGTTCTAAATAGATGCTTGTGTTACAGTGGATTTCAACTAGATTCTATCCATTGGATGTTAGCTGGTTATATATTTGCCTATTGCACTACCGTCTGCTGGCTCAGTATTTTTTTTTAAAAAAAAACAGCACTAGTAACATATCAGCAAAATTCTGTGCTAACTTCTTGTTGTTAACATGTCCATTTGATTTTGTCTCCAGCAGAGCTTTACTGTCATAATTGGATATATGTAAGCTGCATTTCTGTCAGTAATTAATTGAAACTGAAATTTTCCATCCCACGATTATAAATACTTATAAATAGTTGATATTTTTTGAGCTTGTTTCTAGTTCGTGTGCAAAACTATTGTAGGAACTAATTTATCCTCAGGACTTTCTCCTTCCTCCTTATTAACTCTCTATTATTGCTTTCATGTGAAGTACACATGTATTCAAAATTTTGAAACATATTTTTACTCATCTGGTCCATTGTGCTGATAACATCTGGAATGAAAAGGCCACTTGGATTTGTGTAGATAAGCTGTGCATCACTCTTTTGTTACATATCAACACTTAACTGATTTAGTGATTTTAGATGAGCTCCATTGCTTTTTGTGCTCCGCACTGATATATTTCTCCTTTTCCCTAGATATGCTGGTGCTGTATTTGCAGATGCGTGCTTGAAGGGGCTCAATGGAGTTCCTGATGTTGTAGAGTGCTCTTTTGTGCAATCAACTGTAACAGAGCTGCCATTCTTCGCCTCAAAGGTTTTTTTTTTTTTCTTGCTTCTGTATGACACTATTATGTTGCTACCAGATTTCTTTCTGTAGATCTGTGTAGTTCTTGCTTTATCTTTCTTTTCCCACACTAATAATTTCTTAAAACTTACCGCTGCTACATATAATGTGTTCTAGATAGTTCTACCATTGACTGAAGTATTGAACTATCGCAGCTTGTGTTCATTTGTTAATCACGGCTGTTACATGGTCATACCTTTATAGTTTGAAGCTTTGAATGGAATAGTTTATACTTGTAGCAGATATGTTGCCCACCAGGGACTACTGGAAAGTAGTACCTTTACTTGTTTTTACAATATTTGTTGTGTTTCACTACTTCTACAATTAATTGCAATGTGCAACAGATCATCTTTTTTCTTTAGTTGGATCAAAATATCATGCTTTTGAGATGCCCTTCAAGACACTTCTTAATTTAAATATTCTGCTCTATCGTTGTATGGCTGGCTGGCTGGCCGTGGTTTGAACTTTGAACACTATTTCGTTGCATGCTACAGGTAAGGCTTGGCAAGAACGGAGTGGAGGAAGTACATGGGCTGGGCCAGCTTTCCGAATTTGAGAAGGAGGGTCTGGAGAACCTCAAGGGTGAGCTCAAGTCTTCCATTGAGAAGGGTATCAAGTTCGCTCACGCGAACTAGGCAACTTTTTCAGATTCTAACAATTCAAATGTGAACTAGAGGGGGAACCCTCGAATTTTTTGTTTGACTGCTGTTCTGCCCCCATCTGCTGGGGCACCGAGGTGTTTTGCTCCAGAATAAAATCCAGCTACTTGATACCAACCTGAACAAAACTTGTACCTGAAACAGTGACTCCGGTGCCATTTTCACCTTTGTACCTGAAACTGCGTACGTTGAACCCGAATCATGAAGCGAACAGAAAATTCTGTGGAAATTGTTTCCATTTGGTTTTGTGTTGTATGGATTGTTATTTCTCGTGTCCTCAATTCCCAGAGTGTTGATCTCCCGTTTGTTGGGCCATCACTTTGTTGGAAGTCACACTGGAAACACAGCAATGGGATTGCATGAGACTGGCCTGACTCTGCTGTTCTATCAGCAGTCCATGTTTGTTGTGCACTGTTAAAGGCTCTAAAAGTCTAGGCTGTTGTTGAGGACGCGCCAGTCTGAGCGCACATGATGTGTGCCAACTAAGTGTCGAAGCATGGAGCAATCAGGCACTGGTACAAGATGGGAGCTGAACTGGTTTCCTGACACAATGCAGATTGCATAGTAAAAATGAACTGGTCTAGCTCAGACCCTATACGCGTATTTCAGTCCTGGTCTTTTCATTTTTATTCACCGGATTACGTACTCCACGCTTCTAAAAAAATATTTTCTTAAAAATTTTATTCTACTACATTACTTAGACCATATATTTTAAAATATTTGTTAAATTTATTTTTTAAAATATTTAATTTATCCCTCTAGTCAACTAGATAATCTGTGAAAATAATTTACTCAATACTCTATTTTAAACACTACCTAAATTTTGCTCAATAATTTTAAACACTACATGAAATTTGCTCAATACTCTATTTTAAACACTACCTGAGAGCGCGATGAGTACAGTTAGCAGATGAGCTAAGAATAATAAGGGTATGACCTAGTGTGGAACATCGCGGTCGACAAATGTGTCGGTAACTGGTCGGTTATCAAACTTATCGAGCTGATCGAGTTAAAAAAATCAAATTGAAATTCTGAACTTCCAAATTTCACAATTTTTGTTGGTAAACATGCAGTGATCGCGGTTATTGACAGAACTATTGGAAGTGGTTTATTGAAATGGTTTTGCAAACCTTGGATGTCCGCTCACGTGTCCACGCTATCGTGCTAATTTGGACATCTACATGGACCAAAATCGCCTTGAACGGTTGAACCAGTGTCAAGGACAAGAGGTATCCAATTTTAACAAATACAAGGGACAAGAAGTAGAATCGTCAAGTTTTTCTTTGGCCTCTGAAGCCTGTGGTACACGCTACAAGCTAGGGATGGGTGTGGGTCCTTGCTGGGTATGGGTCGACCCATGAGTAATCCGATTAAAATAAAACTTAGTTTATTTGGTTGGATTAGAGCCGGCAATGGAGTACTTATGAGCCGACCCACACCCATCCCTACTACAAGCTACCTCCAAGATAGTTTTCATGTATTCCTTTAACTCGATAGTTTTCATGTACTTAAATACCTATCAAAATCTCCTGACGATTTTCTCTACTATTGTAGAAGGGAGTCTTTCTCCTTCCGTCCCTCGTACCACACGTGCATAGCGCGAGAGCGAAAATCAAAAGGACCAGACTATTCCCAGTAATAATGATCATGTAGCATATTTTCAATGGTGGTATGTCACACCCCAATCTGACACTGCCATACAACGGCACCAAATAGGGCGTGTTATAGGAAAACAGTGCGAACTGTCTTCCTGCAGAACCACGATACCGATACCAGTCCCAGGACGCAGCGCTGGTATCCACGAAAATCAGATATGCATCAGTGCTGAACCTTAATTAAACAAATAATTAAATAGACAAATACCTTAACTTACATTGCAACTTCGAAGCAAACCGGAGACAGCAACGAACAACACAGAGGCAGCGGCAGCAGCGGAACAACAGACTAAGTCCCAACACACAAGCAATGGCTGGGAACCAGAACGAAACCCTAATCTTTACTTCACAGCAACTCTAACTTCAGCTCTCGACGGAGAACTATATATATAGAGCAAGGGTGAGTACTTACGTACTCAGCAAGCCAAGGAAACTTAGGTATTTGTTGCAGGCTTCAAAGAGTGGCTGGTTATTTTGCAATCTGTTTTGTTTAAATCTTTTAAAATCTGCTAAATGTGTGCTTCTCAACAATCAGGGTGAGGTGAGTCTCACCCGATCGGAGTGAAAGAGGCATCAATCTTTATTTCTCCAGTTTTCACAATATCAAGAATTTACATCAATCGGCTTTCCGAGCCAAAACATTTTTCGCCGGACTTCCCGAGTCCTGCTGTCCTCGACAGCCAAACGGACATCATCGGACGACCTGTGTCCTCAACGGCAGATCCTTCTTACAGTTCCCAAAACCACACACACGTTTACAAACAGGGTAAAATAAAACTGTGCTAAGGAATCACCTCACATCCGCCCATGACCGTGGGCACGACTGTTCAAACAGTTTAGACCTCTACAGAGGGGTACACTTTACCCACATGACGCGACTCACTCTAGCCACCAGCTCACACTGATCAGACACGATCGGTGGCCTAGAGGTTTTAGCGACAAGGCATTTCCCCAGCCTCCCATGTTACCTTATGCCAACTGGAGGGGTTCTCGAGACCAATCACAGGGTAGGTCCACGATCATGCTGTACTAGGAACCTAAGAGATAACCCCAACGCCCTCCCGCACGAGCCATAGTCCAATGGGATGCAAGGCATCCTTGAGAGTCTAGTTACTCAGCCAGGGGCTTTCCATATCACCCATGTGGTTGTACTGTCATATGTTCGGATAAAATTCCGAAGGAATCGGTCCTTAAGGCGACCACATAGGCATCCCACACACCGGACCGGCCTTGTGTCGTAATCTCCATTTTTGAAACTCATTTTGCTTTCATAAGCCACCGACCCAGGTGTCGGGTTTTCCAAACGTTTCGTAAAACCAAGTTTTACCAAATAAGTTATCTTAAATTTTAAGTTAAAGGAGCGACCATCAGTATTCGTACAATAGTGCATGAATACCGAGGTGCGACAGCGGTGGTTACAAGGGAAACAGGGTATTTCAATCATCAAAGAATGATTTTAATACAGCAAGGATGGATAGTGAAAGTACATGTAACCCCTAAGTGGGTTTTAGTGGATTAATGATAAAACGGTTAAGAGACTAATGAGTTTATCGAGAATTGTACAGAAAATTAGTCCCAGGTTGCTTGGTGTGGTGCATGGAGACCCCCACAAAAATATGACGCAAAACGGCGAAGCGACTTGGAGTTTATTTTAAATTCTTTTGAACTTTTGTTTGAGTCGTAGGAAACCGTACTATCAAGAGGGGTTGCAAACGGTGTTCCAAGACTACTCAAGTGCTAAAGATCTAAATAGCTGAGAGTCCATCACTTTGGCACAACACATACACTTGGGATGGGCTAGTTTCAGTATCAGGGTTGGAGGTTCCTACCCCTGGGGTCGGAGGCTCCGACCAACCTTCTCGGCCAGAGACCAAGTGTTGGCCCGAGGTTCCTACCCCTGGGGTCGGAACCTCGTAGCCAAAATCTGTGAGTAACGGCGAAGTAACGTAAGCCAATGCCTATAAAGCCCAAACTTTGTTTCTAGCCGTTGACTGGCCATTCCACTTTATTTCAACTGTCTCCTAGCTTCTCCTAAGGTCTTTTGAGCTCTCCCAACTAGTTCTAGTGCATACTTTGTGATTCTTATGAGGATCTAGTGAGAAATTGAGTGAATTTTATTGATAGAAGGTTAGGAGGATCTTGTGCACTTGAGGAGGACGCGGATTGGCTGCTTGGAGCTTATTTCTCTTGGAGGGAAATCTCCTAAACGGTTAGACGTCGCCCGCGAGCTTTCTCTAGTTGTGAATTGTCCCAGGAAAGTTTATAAAGGTTAACCTCGCCTCCACAAAGAAAATATGTAAATTCTAATGGATACCAAGTTGATCTTTGTGGTTGCTTGGTGAGACAAGTGGTCAATCGAGACCTAGCTCTTTGGAGCTCCTCAACGGAGACGTAGGATCTTTGTGATCCGAACTTCAGGAAAAATCTTTGTGTCTTCGTTGTGTTTTCTTGTTATTGCCTTATTTAGTATCTTCACTTCCCTGTATTTATCTTCTACCCTATTACTTATACTATGCTTGATCTCTATCAAATTTATCCATTATTAAAGTGTCTTGGTAGAGTCAGAATACTAGGGTCGGAACCTCCGGCGTTCTTGGCCGGAACCTCCGACTAGCCCTCTTGGCCAGCCCAAGAAAGCCGGTCGGAGCCTCCTACCATTTTGGTTAGAGGTTCCTACTAGAATTTTACCGCTGTATTTGGAGAATTTTTCAGAAACGCCTATTCACCCCCCCTTTAGGCGACATCAATGGGCTTTTAGATAGGTCCATCGGTCTGACTTGCAGACGGGACTGAACAGATCAGTGCACGCTTATCGATGCAAGTTTCGCAAATAAACTAATTAAAGTTCACATATAGGCTCGATTTATCAAAGGTGACTTGCCTTTCTCTAGGTCTTCACAAGTCTTCGAGAAATCACCGTGAAATCTGCTCTCAAACAAATTTCCAACGACCGATTACTATACGCAAACACACAAAATCTACACCAAGTCCAAGAAACAGATCCTATTTAGTACTATTAATAGTGCCATTAGATAGATTTCAATTTTAGAAAATTACTAGAGTTGGAACAGAGTCAATCGGAGCCACGGATTAGGAGATATGAATTTCCGAAGTTTATATGAATTTTGGAATAGGGAGAAAAGGGTTATTAGAATTTCAGAGAAGAATATTCTCTGGAATCTTCTCACGGTGTCACTGACAAGTAGGGCCCTGACAGGGCTAGCCCACAGGGTAGAGGGGACAGAGGGAGTGGGCTGGGATTGGTACTCAATGACAAGTGAGATCCACTGACATAGGGGCCCCCATGTCAGTGAGAGAAGGAGAGGGATAGTGGTGGTGTATGGAGAGTGGGGCCCTGGTGGATGTCTCACGGGGAGGGGTGCATGGCGTGGCCATTGTGAGCCAAGGGGGAGTGGTCCACTGGTAGAGGGTCATGGTGCATGAATCGGACGTGCGGGGTTAGGGAGAGAAAAGAGGATGGCACATAGGCGTTTTGTGGTGGACCAAGGAGGTCGGGCCCACCCGCTAGTGACTCAGCTCGGGGGAACCGGGCGCACGCGCGTGCCGGCATAGAGCGAGGGGAGAGGAGCTCCGCCGCTCAGGATCGACATCCGACAGCGGCGGGAGTGGTTTCGGCGTGCGACGATGATCGGCGGTCAACGGCGGTGTCGGTGGGAGGAGGGACCCATGGTGAAGATTTTGAGCGGCTCAGATTAGGAATTTTTTCCAAGCGACGGCGGCCGGCGATGGCATATCGAGGATGGTGGAGAGAGGAGGAAGACGAAGCTCGGCCTCCCGGGCGGCGCGTCTGCTGTGGCCAATTGCGGCGGCCGGGGAGAGGGGGGGTTACAGCGGATGCTGGGAGAGGGGAAAGGGGGTCTCCAGCCTCGGGATTCACAGGGGGTTCGACGACAGTGCGCGTCAGCGTGCGGCGGCAACGAGAGGGGGAAAAACAGGCGGAAAGCTAGGCATCGGCGAGCGCTCGAGCCATCTTGTCTAGATGTGATCCCGAGAGCGTTACGAAGAGCAGGGGGCTCATCGACGGGGAATTCGTTTTGGTGCCATCGGTATCGTGGCGAGGAGAGGATGGAATTAGGGCCGAGGGGGTTCGGTGTCCACGGGGCACAGCCTCGGCTCAGGAAGCGGTGCTCGAGGCATTCTGGCAGCGGTAGAGGTCGCCAGGCTTCCGGGAGGGTGTGGATGCTCCGGTTGGACGAGCGGCGGCGGCAACCAAAGGCAATGGCCGTCGACGTTCAAGAAGCGGAGGTAGAATCAAAGGGGAAAGAGCTCCCAAGAGGGGGGGTATTTTTAGAGGAGCTCGGCGGGGTCGGTCGTGAAGGGCATCCAATAATGGAGCACAATCATGGAGGGGAGAGGGGATTGGTGTCAATAATGGAGGAACGAGGGAAAGACGGTGCCGCGCGCGGGAATTTCTCAGAGCGGCGGAATTTGGCCGACGGCGGCGATTTGCGGGGCGGTGAAGGTTGGTGGATAGGAGGGCAGGATTTGAAAACGGCGCGTGGGCTCGCGAGACGCGGGGCAAACTGCAATGACGTCGTGGTGTGGTGCTTTTGACCGGCCGGTCTCAGCGGGAGGGGATGAAGGTGGGGGAAAAGAGCGGGACAGGGGCGGCGTGGGTGGCCGTCCACGTTTTGGTGGCTTGCAGGCATCGGCTGGGCTGGGCGGGGACCGGTGGGCCGGCCGTTCTCTCGGAATGTTGGTCAAACATCTGGCGGGTGCCGAGAGTGAAAACAGGACGGACGGAGGAGGAAGAAGAGCTATGGTCGGGGGAAATCGATGGTCGGCACGGCTTGAGAGGCACGTGGCGGCGATTGGCTCAGCGGCGGCGGTCCGCACACTGAGCGGGGCAAGCGGGGAGATCGGGCGACGGGCGCACGGGTTCGGGTGCACGTGGCATGCATCTGCTGGGCGCGGTGATCTCACGTGGGCACGCAGTGTGCGGCATGGACAAGCGGGGATCAGACGGCTTGCGTGATGCGGAAGGACACGCGGCGGCCATCCGTCGGCTCGAACGGCTAGCGCTCAGTTTACACAGACTGGGTATATATATATATATATATATATATATATATATATATATATATATATATATATATAAGAGAGAGAGAGAGAGAGAGAGAGAGAGAGAGAGGGGGGGGGGATTCGGATAGGGCTCGATGCCTAAGCTATATTGTTTAAACCTGGATTTTCTTAGGGACTCAAGGGAGAGAGAAAGCAAGAGAAGTTATGGGGATCGAAGGGATTATTTTAGAGTTCTGATTCAGATCTTTAGAACGGATATCAAAGTAAGATTTTGAAACATCGGTACAGATGTCGAAGAGGAGATTTCTCAAGGGAGAAACCAAGGGAGTTGTCGTCAGGGTTTTAGAAGCGAACATGGATACGACGATTCAGATGCGAGGATTATTTTCAGAGTGGAGGTTTTCAAGAGAAGGGGTTTCGAGCTCAAGACAAAGAGACAAACTGAGATCTATGGCACAACATACAACACAACACTTCAAGAATCGAAATTTTCACGAATAGTTTTTAGCAAAATATCGTTTAACGTCTCCCTGAAAACGAGACGTTACATGCTATGGATCTATATGAGACCAACTCATTTCAGTCATAAGGGCCATGCAGCCTATTCCGAGTGATATAGACCTATATACAAACATGTTATTATTATATACAAACATACTATTAGTATATTAATATAATGTTGATCCTGTCTTGTCCAATATTGGACATGTGGTCCTTTTCAGTGGTCAGAAACAGTCGGAAGGTGCTCTCGCTGTATATGTCCTTTTTACCCTTACGGGAGACCTTGGAATTAAACTCCTTCTGACTAAGTAAAACCTCTATGATAATATAAATCTCTGTCCGATGCTTGATGTTATCAATTTATTTTAGACTCATGCTGCACGCTTGAGACCGACGGCTAGGTAATAAGTGATTTTCGTTCGCTGAGAGCACGGCCATTTTTTTTGCTGGGCCTATCTAGACAATAAGGATAGAACATAAGAAGAAAATGGTCAGGAATTTCGTGGCTAGAAGCAACTAAAGCTTGCACGCAATTAAGTGACAAACGCACTGAGCCACATTGACACATGCATTTCCTCGTGCCCATGCAAGTATGAAACCTTGTACAACAAGCGGCCACGGCCAAGTTGCCCAATTGACGGGATGCCTTAATTACCTTCGGTTTTTGCCTCTTCTACTGAAATCAGAGAATTGCCAAGTTCATCAAGAAAGTAATTAAAAGTAGCACATTTGATTGCAACACTTGCCAACCACAAAATCAAAGTCAGGCTACTACTAGCATGAGAACCTATGAGCCACGACGAGAATCAACACACATATTCCCTGACCGAACAGTAGCCATCGTTGGTTTTTTTCCCACACAAAATTCAGTGTGCCTGTTAGTGTTTATCCACGACAGTGGATCATAAACTGAAATACAGAGAGTCCAATCTGGCGGAGAGGAACACACGTAATTCTTAGCGCGCATGCTGAGGCCCCACTCTTTCCTCCTTCTAAATTTTAGATTTTTATTTATATATTTCTTAAACTTCTAAACAGTATGTAAAAATATTTTAAATAAAAGTTCCACACCTTATTTTTTTAAAATAGATTTTTAACTTTATAGTGGCTAATTCAATTTTTTATACTCTTAAATAGCTATAATAAAATCAGATAATCTAGAAAATCTAATCCAAAAATATAATACAAGTAGTAAGAACACAATCTTAGCCGGAGTGGCAACAAATGGGCAATGGATTGTTACTTGTTAGATCGAAAGACCACACACGCCCAACCGGGTTGCGACGTTTTTGATTACGCTGCTTAATTTAGGCGTCCCACTCGTGCAAACCAGACGCCAACAACGCCAAAAATGCATGATTGTTAGTACGTAATTTAGTATCATACACGTGTGTGTTGTGTTGTACGACAGAGTTAAACTATTTTGATCGAACTCATGATTGGAGGTGAATTTCTTTTCCTCGAGATGACATCCTCCTGATTTATACATGTTATTTAAAAAGTTATTAAAAAATTTAACAATATAGAGCTATGTGATATATCAATCTATAAATATGAAGTTCAAGTTCAACATATAAAAAAATAACAAATTTAATCATAAATAGTACACACTTTTCGTAGTTAAATTTATTATTTTTGTTTCTGCTTATATCCATCAAATTTGATCTTATAAGCTTATAGAGTGATATGTTACCTTGTCAATTTTTTATTTGATGACTTTTTTGTGACATGACGTCCTCTCGAAGAGTATATGGTAAGTGCATGCATGCACGCAGTTCTTATCCTTTTTGATGATTGGGTTTTAGCTATGTGCTTAGGAAACAAACTTCTTTGGGCAGGTATATATACTTGGTAGACACATGTGTATATATATATATATATATATGCTACTTAAAAAAAAAAGACCAGCAGTGGTGGAGAGCAGTAAACCTATCACTAATATCATCGTTAACTACCTACTTTTTTGTGGGAAGAAAAAAAATATAGAGTCAGAGGACCTTATATATTGACCACTCCGTTACTAACTTTTTACTTTTTTTTAAAGAAAACAATACACATATCAATAACAGATATACGTAAAAATTAAAAAATAATATATATACAAAGTTATATAGTAATAATAGTTAATTATAATTTTTTATAATTAAAATCTCGTTACAACACTTGAAAAATATGCTAGTATATATATATAAGGTCACATCGATCTGAATCGAAGACGGCCTATATAAATAGACGCGCCAAAGCTGAAACAAACAAAGCACAAGATTTAGCTAGCCTAGCAAGTAGCAAAAAACCAACGTACGTACTAGCTGCAAGCAACAAACACCATGTCGTCGCCGATGCTTGGAGGCATTGCCGACAGGTGGCGCGAGCTCCATGGCCAGGACTCGTGGAACGGCCTCCTCGACCCGCTCGACCTCGACCTCCGCGCCTCCATCATCTCCTACGGCGAGCTCGTGCAGGCCACCTACGACTCCTTCAACCGGGAGAAGCGCTCGCCGCACGCTGGCGCGTGCATGTTCGGCCACGACGACCTGCTCGCCACGGTGGGCGCGTCCGCCGCCGGTAACTACATGGTCACCAAGTTCGTCTACGCCACGTCGGGGCTGCCCGTGCCGGAGGCGTTCCTGCTCCTGCCGCTGCCGTCGCTGCTGCCGCCGGCGTGGTCGAGGGAGACCAACTGGATGGGGTACGTCGCCGTGGCGACCGACGAGGGCGTGGCGGCGCTCGGGAGGCGCGACATCGTTGTGGCGTGGCGCGGCACGGTGGAGAACCTGGAGTGGGTCAACGACTTCGACTTCACGCCGGTGTCCGCCGCGCCGGTGCTGGGCTCCGCCGCGGCCGCGAACCCGTCGGCCATCGTGCACCGGGGCTTCCTGTCCGTGTACACGTCCAGCAACAAGGACTCCAAGTACAACGAGGCCAGCGCCAGAGACCAGGTGAACATCACTTCGGTTTTCTCGAACAGTATTTGCTAGGTCTACCATAAGACAAAATCCTTGAGACAATTAACGCCTTTAATTTGCAACCCACCTGGTAATTAATCCACCATGTTTTCCTTTTCACGTGGAAAAGGCAGAGAATTCTCTATCTTATTTTATTTTTAAGATAATAAATAGAAATTCGGTCTCTATATTCATACATACAGCCAAAATATTCTCTACCTCATGACCACCTAAAAATGTGTTCTTTTGTGAAACCTCCAGGAAATGGCAGCTACACCTACACGCACGAATACTGAACGCACGTTTCAGTTGGCTCCACTTATCAACCGATTTTTTGTTACCACTTGCATATGTAGTTGCATTATATTCAAGCAAGAAATTGGAATATTAGTTTTTTTTCCAGGAAAATTGGGGTATTAGCTAACAGAGCACATTTAATTGCTGAAGTACTACATATTATGTAAGGGTCATCTATGCAGGTAGATACATTTAATTTGTTTCTAAGAAAAGGTAGGTACATTCAACTCTGAAAATCATCCATACCAAATGGGACCAAAATATAGGTTTGATAAAACAGAGCGATCGATATTTTTGTTCAGGTATTATAATTCTACAAAACAATATAAAGCAATGAATAATATGAGGGATCAAGGATGGTCTCAGTTAAGCTCATAACGACCAGATTAGTAGATTACCCAACTCCGCCCAATGTAATTTAAAAATATGCTGATACTCTCTGTATTTCTTTCATAACTGGAAGGAGTAGTATGTTAATTAGTTCTTTTCCCAAAAGTATGAGTTGTAAATTAAAGCTGTTTAGTTAAATTAATTAATAAGCGTTCTACAAAAAGAATTCATTCAAGTTGTACGTGCAATTCTTTTTGGAGATGTGTGGAAGCGGACCTCATTATATGTTTCTATCATCTGTAAGTAGGTATAAACAAAAAGTTAAATTATGTTGTCAAAAAGGTCTAAGTTATCCTTTGTCAATCTGAGCGCGCCTCCTTGTTGATTTTTTCAATTATTCGATCTCTAATAATGCTCATTATTGTATCTGTCAGCGACAGTGATACTTACATATATGGATGTTGGATGGATGCATCAAACTTGCGTGCTGTTGCCTTTGCCTGATCAAATTAATTTTAGCTATCCTAGATTCGTTATGCTACTCGTCAGATTTCTTAAAAATGTTTTAACGATGTCCTCATCGTTAGCATTTGATTTTCAAAGATTTGTGTTTTGTGACACTGATATCTGCTGTCTAATCGCATTTTTAAGATAGTGTCTAATCATATAGGAGAATCACAAAGTATTTTATATAATGTCTAACCAGATAAGATAATCACAATTTTTAGATAAAGTCTAATCGCATCACATAAGATACCATCAAAATCCTCTGGATTACCCCGCCAAAAAACCGTCTTAATTAACTACACATGCCGTGTCCCAAAATGGAGGGTAAAATTTGCTCTAGATGTTTTATATTTGTAGCATTTGCTTAGGAGACCAGGATATACTTGTTCCGTGGCTTTATTACAGGACACTTTAGTTTTGTTTGTTGTTTACTGCCAAAAGACACTTTAATCATTATTTTAATCTATTCTCTCCTAGTGGAGAGAAAATTTGCAAAAGATAAATTTACCCTTAGGCCACCTTGTAAAATATAAATTTGAACAAATTTTGGTTAAATTTAAACATATTTTGTAATATCCAAAACTAGCCCCAAATTAATCATAAACATTTCCAAGGACACGATGAGAATTTACCGGGCGAATCTAGAATGTCTTTGTCAAAATGGAGAAGTATTAACCGGGCAAGAATTGCATGCAGGTTATGGAGGAGGTGAGGAGGCTGATGGAGCTGTACAAGAACGAGGTGACGAGCATCACCGTCATCGGGCACAGCCTGGGCGCGTCGCTGGCGACCCTGAACGCCGTCGACATCGTGGGCAACGGCGCCAACTGCCCGCCGGCCGACTCGCCGCAGCCGCCGTGCCCGGTGACGGCGATCGTGTTCGCGAGCCCGCGCGTCGGGGACGGCTTCTTCAAGACGGCGTTCGCCTCGTTCCCTGACCTGAGGGCCCTCCACATCAAGAACGCCGGCGACGTGGTGCCGATATACCCGCCGCTGGGGTACGTGGACGTGGCCGTGGAGCTGCCCATCAGCACGAGCCGGTCGCCGTACCTGCGATCGCCGGGGACGATCGAGACGCTGCACGACCTCGAGTGCTACCTGCACGGCGTGGCCGGCGAGCAGGGCAGCGCCGGCGGGTTCAAGCTGGAGGTCGACCGCGACGTGGCGCTGGCGAACAAGGGCGTCGACGCACTCAAGGACGAGTACCCCGTGCCGCCCGGGTGGTGGGTCTCCAAGAACAAGTGCATGGTCAAGGGCACCGACGGCCACTGGGCGCTTCAAGATTTCGAGCAAATTTAATATTTCGAGTACCATGGTCAAATACGCAAAATGGATACGTATGGGAGTGTTGATCCATGGGCTTGACACGTCGAGGAAGACTAATGTATTGATTTCTCTGTCGAATAGTTGGGCTTTCCCCTGCGATTTGGATAATGTCACAGATACTGACTTGGACGTTGAGATGTACTTATTTCTTCGTGCATGTGCGAGTTCATGCAACATTGGGATGTACATTAATTTACTCGGCAGCATCCTCATCTTCCTCGCAGTCCATCAAAGTCCAGCGGCCACCGGAGTCTCTTACCATGCCCCTGTTCGACGGGATCCACCACCCGGCCGGCACGGCGTGCTCGTCCCGCAGCGCGCCGTAGGTCTTGTTCGCCAGCGCCACGTCGCGCTTCACGGCGAGCTCGAACCGCCCGGTCTCGCCGCCCCGCGCGCCCGCCACGCCGTGCAGGTAGCACTCGAGGTTGTGCCACACCAGCTCGTTCCCGGGCCTCCTCAGGTACGGCGACTCGCCCGTGTCAATCGCCAGCTCGGCGCCCACGTCGTGGTACGGCGGCGCCGTCGGGTACCTGGGGACAATGTCGCGGGTGTTGCGGACGCGGAGGAGGCGGAGGCCGAGGCCGCGCGCGCCGTCGAACCTCCGCTTGAAGCCGTGCCCGCCGACGCGCGGGCTGGCGAACACGAACGCGGTGACCGGGCAGCCCGTCGCCGTGGCCGCGGCGCGCGATGCCCTGTTGTAGCCATTCGCCGCAATGTCGAACGCGCTCAGCGTCGCGAGGGCGGCGCCGAGGCTATGTCCCGTCACCGTGATGCTCAGCTCCTCGTCCTCGTACATGCTCACCAGCCTCGCTACCTCGCTCAACACCTGCATGGACATGCAAGCATCCATGTCAGTGACAATGTGGCAGGTGACCGTGCCTCTCAACTCCGGCAATTACCTGATCTCTCGCGCTGTCCTTGTTGTGGCTGGACTCCGAGTCACTAGACGTGTACATGGACAGCCACCCACGATGCACCATGGCGTCGGAGGCTTCGTCCTCGAGGAGGCCCTTGGGTGGCACCATGACGAACTCCATGTCGTTGATCCACTCCAGCGCCTGCAGCGTGCCGCGCCACGCGACGACGATGTCCCGGCGCCCGAGCGCGGCCTTCCCGTCGTCGGTGGCCACCGCGACGTACCCGATCCAGTTGCTCTCCCTGCACCTGCGCCCGCGCGACACGGACCGCAGGATGAACGGCTCCGGCACGGCGACGGACGACGTCGCGTACAGGAACTTGGTGACGCGGTACGCGGCGGCGTGGTCCGGCAGCTGCGCCCGTTCGAAGAAGCGGCGCCTGCCGAACCTCGAGAGGCCGGCGTGCGGCGAGGGCTTCTCGCGGTTGAAGGCGTCGTACGTCGCCTGCGCCATCTCGCCGTAGCAGATGACGGTGCGGCGGAGGTCGAGGTCGAACGGGTCCAGGAGGCCGTCCCAGTTGCCCTCGCCATGGAGCTCCCTCCACCTCTGTGCCGTGTTTCCAAGCCATTCCTGCGACATGTTCGACTAGCTAGCTAGGTCACTCACTTGCCACTGCAACTTAAACAACCTGTGCCATTGCTCGCTGTCCATGTTTATACAGTGGCAATGGGTGAACATGGAATTAGTCTTGCTCGAGCGTTCTTGCGCGCGTGGGACGATGACGAACAGTGCGTGCAAATGGCGTGACATGATGATGGAGAATTGGAGATGCATGAGACATGAGCAGATATGCTTCGTGTGTAACCGCATGCCTCAACTGGGCAAGAAGATCAACTGGTAGAAGGCAGCAAGAAGCACGACACAGTAATGCGTCAGTGCAATGGAAAGCCATGAAAACGGCATGAACGCCTGACATGTTTGATCTCAGAAATTCTGATGAGAACATCAACACCATCGATACATCTATATCTACGTATGGAGAAGGTCACCAAGAAAAAGAAGGAGATCAACAAGAAAAGGGATTTACACAGGCTGGAATCGGACTGTACGACAGCGTCAAATTGTGACGGCCGCCACGGCTTCATACGGACTCTGATTTGGGAGTTATAGTACTTCACAGAAAGCTTATCAAGTTTACTTTCCAACGGATCCGGACTCATGTTTATATCTATTTGAAATTATCCGCAATCGTCATTTTAGTGATGAGGGGTCCCTGTTTAAGGTGCTGCATCACCGTTTTTGGGCCGAAGGCCCATATATCAAGTCGGGTCCATTAGGAACGCGTCCTAGGGTTGGAGAACGACCCCAACACTACTATGGCCATCCTCCCATCCTATTAATACTCTTAGAGCCGCCACAAACAGATTGGGTTTTATTAGATTAAAGTTAGCGTCGCTACTTTATCGTGTAATCCCGTGATCGGCTAGATCGCCGGTTTGCTCGTCTTCGGAACCCCACCATTTGTTCTCTTGAATTAAACCTTCATCTTTATTCACAAATTAAGTTGCTCGTTCATCTTGTTCTTGCTAGTTCTCGATTGCTTACAGGAACAATTACCCTCGTGGTTGGGCTGATCATGCATCTGTCGAGATTGCGAACAGCCTCTGGAGTTAGTGTAACGATTGCTAAGGCGCAACGTCCCTAGACGGTTGTAGTCGGATCGCCAACGTCGCTCCATCCAATCGAATTATCTTCTTATCAAGAGATCGGGACACCCACGTGCACATCAAATTCAGTTACGGCCATCATCGAACAGAATCCTTGCTTGGAGGCTACGACCGGCTCGATAACACAAATCGCTTGGTTTTTAGATCAAGTTCAAAAAATTAAACTAAATTTAAATTTTTTGATAAAATTTGGCTGGATTTTACTGGAAGTCAACAGTTTTCAAACGGTTTTTACAAAAAAAAAACTGGAAAAACCACTGACCTTCTGTTTTTGCGTCATTAACGGTTTGGTAAACCCTCTTTGCACGTTTTTTTTTTTGAGATAATGGATAAGCCGGCCGCTGCATATAAGATGCACAAAGCCATGATCAACTATTACAATAGTTCCGCACCACTTTAGAAAGATAAACAGGCAACAAGGTTACCAGATAGTTAGGAAAAACACAAAATTTTAACTTGCACATATTCGGTTGCTAGATCTGCATCCACGGTTGTTGAACACCTCCATTACGGCCATCATCGTACAGAATCCTTGCTTTGAGGCTTGCAGAGTTGCAGGGGGTATGAATCTTGATTTTGCTATGTCATTGAGAGCAGTGGAGATTCGCGTCGGCGGCGAGGGATTCGTGCGGGAAGGCGAGGCGTGCTAGTGGGAGTGCAGTGGCGAGCCGGTGAGAGGGAGAGGGGTGGATGGGCTTTGCCGGCGGCCGGCGGCGTCAATGGAGGAGGGGAAAAAGTTCTACGGGACGGTAAAGAAACGCGAATTTTTACTGTTACTAATTTAATTTTTTTTTTAATTTACAAAACTAATTTTCGATTTGGATCATTTGCAAAAGTACCCTCTTGCCGCCCTAGGCCACGGCGGGATTTAAAAACCGCCATCGCTCAGGGCGGCGAATGCACCAGCGCACGGCGTCGTCACCACACCGTGACGGCGGCGGTGAATGGCCCCGGGCCAAGAGCAAAAATGCCCGTGCCCGCATGGAAGACGAGCGCGGGCGCGGGGTGCGGGCGCGGGCGCGAGCACGGGGTGCGGCGACGGCGCGGACGCGGGGCGCGGGGTGCGGCGACGGACGCGGGGCGCGGGGTGCGGCGACGGGCGCGGACGCGGGGCGCGGGGACGGGCGCGGATGGGGCGGGCGCGGGCGCGGGCGCGGGCACGGGAGACGAGCGCGGGCGCGGGGACGGGACGGGCGCGGACGCGGGACGGGCACGGGCAATGCAACCCCCGGCCGGCTGACGCCGTCGGCAGGCCGTGCCGGCGCCGTGGGCTTAGGCCATTCGCCGCCCTGGGCCACGGCGGTTTTTAAACCCCGCCGTACCCTAGGGCGGCAAGAGGGTAGTTTTGCAAATGATCCAAATCGAAAATTAGTTTTGTAAATTAAAAAAAAATTAAATTAGTAACAGTAAAAATTCGAAGAAACGCCACGTCAGGAAGTGGGCCCAATTCATGTGGGCCTTGATAGATGCCAAAATATGGTGGGCCGGCCTATGATACGCTAGCAATCCTAGCGATCCAGAATTTGGTGGGCCTAATTAGCTTAGCGGGGAATTTATGAAGCATAAACGGGCCTAGGCCTAAAAGTTATGGGCCTTCCATAATTTGGTGGGGTTATTTGAAGAAAATTTTTTATTTTTATATTTATTTATTAAAAGATTTGTAAAAGTAGATTTTTGTTTGAAAAAATTACAAAAATAGACTCCCACCGCTCTCTGGGAGGGCGATTTGATGACGTGGCTGACGGCCCCCGGCCGACGGCCGTCAGCCCGTCAACCATTTTGTGGGCGGCCCCCTGGCCTCCCAAAAACCGCCCTCTCAGAGGGCGGCAAGGAGGGCGGCAAGGTGGCCACCTGCAAAATGTGCGGGTACGGGCACGGGCGAGGGGCGCGGCCGAGGGTGAGGGGAACCGGCCTGCGGGGGCGCGGGGAGGGAGGCCGGCCCCCAGGGGCAAGGGGGCCGCCTGCAAAATGCGCCCCGGGGGCCGCCCGCGCGCCCTCGCCCTCTCCCGCGCCCCTCGCTCGTGCCCGTGCCCGCGCCATTTTTCAGGCGGCCCCCTTGCCGCCCTCTGAGAGGGCGGTTTTTGGGAGGCCAGGGGCTGCCTGCAAAATGGCTGACGGCCGTCAGCCACGTCATCAAATCGCCCTCTGGAAGGGCGATTTTTAAAAATCGCCCTCCCAGAGAGCGGTGGGAGTCTATTTTTGTAATTTTTTAAAACAAAAATCTACTTTTGCAAATCTTTTAATAAATAAATATAAAAATAAAAAATTTTCTTATTTGAACCGTCAGTTTTTCCACAAAGGTGTCTGATCGGCCGAAAGCCTACTGAGCCATCTACTTTCACGGCGCAATCTATCTTGACTGCTCAATATGAAATTCTGAATCCAAACCGATCCATCCAAAAACATTTCAGAAGTCTTGCAGGCTGCAGCAAATTTTGGTTAGGGCCAGCTAAACTAAACACCACTTGATCCGCAGCATTAATCTTGTATGCAAGCACTGGGCAAATTCATCAGCAATTGGGGTTGCTTAAAGTGACGAACACGCCAGGATAAACTAGTTTCACCAACCTGGGTCCGATCAATCGAATCTCTCATCCTCAATGCATGCAAGAAGACAATGCTCAAGATATCCTCCCATGGCGATAGTGCTCGATCCACCTAGCTAGCTTGCAAATCCTTTGCGTCGATGCTAATACTTCCCTTGGCGACTAACTTGGTGACGTTCAGACCAAGCATTCCCTACCAAAACGTGACTGATCAAATCAATGGCGTTAGCCACTTTAGCTTGGCTTTCGGCTGTGCTTCTTCCATCGATGGCCTTTCGTATTGTTTCCGACAAAAAATACGTGAACGACGTGTAGTCGATGTAGATTGTGTTGGAATTACTAAGTGGGCTAAGGCCCATATGAATAATAATTTCTAGAGAAATCTTAAATGCCTACCTCATGAAAAGTGGTATAGAAAGTTTAGTACTACCTTGCTAGTTTTAGGAAAGAGACCTCCTTATAAGGAGAAGCTCTCTCCTAACCACTTTAAGACACATATAGAGAAAACTAGAGAAATACATGCGTACTCTCGCTCGTTAGGTCAGGCGTAACAGGGCTTAGCACCTTCCGCGCTGCTCGGCTTGGCTCCTCCGTGTAATAGCAACATAGATTAAGCAAGAAATCGATTAATCTCACCGTGGGCGATGGTGGAATGGATCGGCCGGCATAACCGTGCCGACGGCTGCAGCCGGCGGTGTGCGTTGTGTGTGTGTGTTTTTTTCTATCTCAATGCCTCCACAGATGGCTATGTCAAATCCGTGTACACCCATGCAGTCCTCCTTTGTACGTTTGTGCATACAAGTTTGCCTGCCCACTTGACCCATATATGTACGTAGTATATTTGCATGCACGTACTGTAGCTAACTTGTTTAATTCCTGGATATAACAAAACAATGTATAACATGTAATATAGTTAGATTTTATAAATATGTATAAAATACCGCCAAACACGCATTGTTCATCCTTGCCGGTCTCACTCCAGCAACCAACCTAGTCTACCACACGCTTGACAACACGTTGGTCACACGAGAAGAATCAAGCATCTTCTCTTGCCTTGATGATCTGAAACTTTTCTCGTGATCTGTGGCTCCCTGACAGTCTGAGTCATGTCATCAGCGATTGAGATGCTGTGAATCCTTGGACACGTACGAATTGTTCACACAGGCTTCTTGATCAGGCTCACTGTCACTGAAACAGCTCAATGCTTGGCTGTCATCAAGAGACAAGTTTGCAGAGTGCAAGCAGCGCATGCATTGCAGGGCTTTGCATTGTGCTCATCTCACTTGTTTGTGTCCGAGGCGAGCTTTGGAGAGCAGCTGGCGAGTGTGAGGTCAGCTTTTCCGCAGAAGCATCAAAAGAATACGACGTGGTGAACGCCATCATTTTTTGTCCAAAAACACCAGGATAAAACATCGATCGTGTGGGGACAGGACGTGCTGTAATGCTGTTTCTTAAACTTTCTTCAGAGCGCAGGAGGACAAATGCAGACAGGATGACCCGGATACGGGTGCCCTAGATTTGGCCGTTCTAATCATCCCCTTAACTACCATTATTATAGCAAGGTCAATAAATCAGCTACTAGCTGTAATAATGGACATGTTATGTATAAGTAAACATTGGAGCCAAGATATACAATAGAAAATCTTATATTTACTGTAATACAAATATTTTATTATTTTTAAGCCTACCATTTTTTTCTCTCGTCTCTCTTTCTTACTCCCCAGAGTCCCATCTATCTCTTTCTTCTCCACAGATGAGGGCGACAGCCGACACCCAATGAGGATAGGCTCTATGTTGTCTCAATTCATGTGTGCAGCCCAGTGACTAATTAGTTACTGGCTAGTTCTCTCTCTTTCTCTAGCTCATCACAAATTTTATGTGAAGCTTTTATAACCAACTATTCTATCTGCTGTTAAGGATCTCTAAAAGTGTATTTATTACTACTAGTAACAACCATATGCGAGTGTAATTAAGAAGCTGGAGAATGGATAGCACTGGCAGTCAGTTTTTGTGGACCTGATGATTGCCTCTTGCTCCAGTGGACACGATTAATTGCATGCGCATCTACAACTGAGAATATGATTAGCACACAAGATCGATAATGCAAATGATCGTAAGGCGTTCAACTACTGCAAACTGTTATTCTGTCTGAACCATCGAAATGAAAAAAAAAACAGATATTCAGTACCCACCATTGCTACTCAATCAGCTCAACGTCTTGCAACTTAAAATCGATCATAATCTAAAGGATCACGTGAAATCGGCACCGAGAGAGCGCGTCGACCGCTCCAAAATCTCAAACTAGATGATGAATGAGATGAGCTAACGGCAACCTCCTCCATTTATTTCCTCGACGGTTTTCTCCCTCGCATTCATGGAAGTCCCATTTACTCCTACGCTGCTGCACCGACGCTGCAAAAGCTTCGATTTTTGAAACGAACCAGGTTAGTTTAGGCACCATTTGATCAGGTTTTTTGTGGGTATGTCTTTTGAACTATTAAACAACATGTCTTTTATAAATATTTTTTTAGAAATTCTATTAAAAAATTAAATAAATATATTTTAAAAATTTAAAATAGGTAGTACCCAATTGATTATGTGCAACTCATCTTACTCATGCGCGCGGTCAATAAGACCAAACAAGTATACACTGTTCAGAATTTACTAGTGCTGGGAGCAGTAATCCGAGCTAAGTTGCTCTTGAAAGCTGACACTGGTAGCCAATAGCCATGACACCTGGGGGCAGAGCTCCTGGGCCCACATCCAGTGACACAGGTGTGTGTCAGCACGCACTGACATGTGGGCCCTCCATGATGAAAGGCTCCGTTGTCGTATTCTGGTTGTCTTGTGCTACTGCTATCTACGAGCGATATACGGGCATGTAATGTAGGGTAATGAAGTACCATGCACGAAATGCCGAGGAGTAATTAAGCATGTCACTATCGTTTGGATTTGATCAGATGTATATGGGGATGTAGCAGTAAAGTACTCAGCAGAAGTAGACACTGTTCATGCAGCGTGCAGACATGCGTGTGCATCATTTGCATGGGCCAGAATTGCAACTGCCCAACAACTGCAATGCGGATTTGATGAATTAACAAGGGCAAAATTCCAGGTGAATGAAAGCTGCAGGAGCATCCGGTTGACTGTCGACGCTAAGAAGCAATGTTTTTAAAATCGTGATCTTAAATCGAAATCAAAAGTTTTAAGTTAGGATTATAATTATAAAATCATATATATAAAATCATAAAATCATAGATTCTATCTATATAGAATCAAAGAGACCTCTTAACTAAAATCAGTTGTAAAATTGTAAGCTAGAATCATGATTTTAATAACTTTATATGAAGTGAGGCTTTCCTTGAGCATTGATGTGTGTAAAGTAAAACCCCGGCCGTAATGACGAGGCTCCGGCGTCTTGTTGTTAATGAATGGGGCAAGCAGAAAACAGACAAGCTTTGCTTTGCATATGGATCAGCGGCAAATTCGGATCAAACTATTCCGTAGAATTCAATCCAGACCGTCCATTTCAAATCTGATGCGTGGGAGAGGTCATAGCCTTTTCTTTCATCCAGAACCATCACCTCCAGGTGGCACTATTGTACCGTTCTTAGGCCGTGTCCGGATGTGGGAGAACGTTGCTTAAATAGCTAAATGATATATTTTTTAAAAAAATTGTATATAAAAGTTTATGTAAAAAATCAAATGAATCATTTTTCAAATTTAAAATAGTTAATATCTAATTAATCATATATTAATACCCTGACTCGTTTTAAGTGTGTGATAAGCATGAGCTAGAAGCTGAGCCAAACAACACCTTAAGAGCTTATGGCTTAAACTACTACCTCATTTTTCATAAGCACACTTTCCAAATACTTAAACGATATGTTTTTTGCTAAAAAATTCTATGTAGGAGTTTTTTTAAATAAATAAATAAATATAATTTTTAAGTTTATAATAGTTAATATTTAATTAATTATGTATTAATAATTCGTCTCGTTTTACATGTTATTAATAAGATAAGTTAAAACTGTTAAGAACAGAGCTAAAGAGTAGTAGTATATCTGTTAATATAAACTGATAATTTAATCTTCACCCAGCTGTTAAGAAACGGAGCAAGCAATGGCAAAGCAAAAAGGTCACGAGCGGGTTCCAGATTCGGATCAAGCAAAAGCAGATGCAGGTCACTAGTTCAGTCGAGTGATGCATCTATCAAATTGCATAACCACCGGCCTCCCCAACGTTCAGATTCCGTCACCGTCGTCCTCACGACCTCACCACCCAACGAGCTGAGCTGACGAGTATCCACAGTGTCCAGCCTTCACTGCTCGGACCAAACCCAAGACCGTTCCTCGGACACCGCGCCCAACTCAACTCTTTAAACCGCAAAAGCCTACGCCGATAGAGGAGAGAGAGGCAGTGTGAGAGAGAGGAGTGGCCGGTGCTCGCCCATGTCACCGGCGCGATCCTAGTCGCGCATTTCGTGTTCCGACGGCCGGAGTTGAGCCCTGCTGCAATGGTGGCCGGGCGGGTCAAGGCGGCCATGGGCTTCCAGCGTAGCCCGGCGACGCCCAAGACATCGTCTTCGTCCTCCTCGCGCAAGGCGCCGCCACCGGGGCAGGTGCAGCAGGCTGGCGCCGCGGCGGCGGGGCAGCCGGAGACGCCGCGGCGGAGGTCGTCCGGCTCGCCCGCGTCCGCCTCGGCGTCGGCGGCGCCGGCCGGGTCGGGGTCCAAGAATGGCGTCTTCGCGCGGTCGTTCGGGGTGTACTTCCCGCGCTCGTCGGCGCAGGTGCAGCCGGCGCGCGCGACGCCGGAGGTCGGGGAGCTGGTGCGGCTCGTCGAGGAGCTGCAGGAGAGGGAGTCGCGCCTCCGCACCGAGCTGCTGGAGCACAAGATACTCAAGGAGACCGTCGCCATTGTGCCCTTCCTGGAGAACGAGCTCGCTGCCAAGAGCAGCGAGCTCGGGCGGTGCAAGGACGCGCTGACCCGGCTCGAGTCCGAGAACGCCCGGCTGCGCGCCGCGCTCGACGCCGCCGTGGCGAGCTCCAGGGACAACGAGCAGAGGATTCTTGAGATGGAGAGGCAAATGACGGAGCTGAGGAAGAGGCGGCAGAGGGAAGTCGCAGCCGGTCCCGACGATTGCTCGTCGTCGGCGTCGTCGGACAACTCCGAGGCCTCCAACGCGGCGAGCAACTCGGCCAAGTCGGCTAAAGTTGCTGGATGCTCGTCCGTTCGTCCTCCTCCTCCCCCGCCGCCACCGCCGCCAATTCCGGCGAGTTTCAAGTCCAAGTCCTATTTCTCCGGCTCGTCCCGCGCTTCGCCGGCGAACTCTTCGTCCAGTTCATCCTCCTCAGCCCCGTCGACGCCGTCCTGCTCTTCAGATACCGCAGCATCAAGAAGCCGCCTACCTGAGCTCTCAAAGCTCCCTCCGATACCACCGCCACCGCCGCCGCCGCCGCCTCCTCCACCGCCAATGCCTACGGCGAGGTCCCGGAGCGCGAGCCCGTCGCCATCCACCTCAAGCAGCGGAAGCGCGGGGCCTCCGGCTCCACCTCCGCCGCCGCCGCCTGCGGCGAGGAAGAGCTCTAGAACGTCAACCCCCGCGACTTCGTCTTCGGCTCCGGCCTCCGGCCCGTGCGTGAGGCGAGTCCCGGAGGTGGTGGAGTTCTACCACTCGCTAATGCGGAGAGATTCGAAGAGGGACGGAGGCGGCGGCGCGGAAGCGTGCCCCGGCGGAGGCGCTGCGGCGGCGAGGGACATGATCGGCGAGATCGAGAACCGCTCCGCCCATCTTCTCGCCGTAAGTCTTTTCTCCTTAAAAATCTCTCATTTTTCTCTGTTTTTGACGCATTTCCCCCGTATTCCCTTTCAAACATTGTCGCTTTCCCTGCTATATCTCCCTTGAAAATCAAAAGCAAAAGTTTTGAACAGACTGACTCAATCAAACTAGTTGTAGTACATCTGAACAAAGAAACAACACTAGAAAGTTGTTGGAGTATCGTCTTTTCGAGCGTGCATATGAACATACAGCCATTCTAACACCAACACACATGTAAAACAAGCAGCTTTTCTATTCATCTTTCTCGAGTTCACCACCCCCGATTCCATGGAGAATTAGCACTACTCCACCCTCTGAATGTTTGCAAGCCATTTAACATTTGCTCCTTGTTTCAGTTGTCTGCATGCATTTCTTCCTCTTGGATTTTTCTCATCCATCAGAGGAATAGGATAATAAGACAATCTAACAAAAAAGAAATCAGCAGCTTGACCTAGGAATCCAAGGTGTGGCCATTGTCAGACTGATTTCGTGCGGACCCCGAGACTGTCACTGCCACTAAACGCAGTGACTAGTGAATTTAAAGACGTGGGCAATAAATGAGGCACACGTCGATAATTTAAAAAAGAAAGAAACACGGTGTACGTACGCGTGGGCCTACACACGCCACTCCATGGATGTGTCCGGCTTTGAGCCGATGGCCGAGCTAGCCGTTGGAGGTAGCTGACCGTTGCTTCGCGCCAAGTACCCTTGAACCACAGGAATTTGAAAAACAGACGTGTTTGCTTTTGTTGATGCTGCATTGCTCCGTGGTTAAAGTTCAAGATTTGCTTGCGAAATTCTAATGGTTTTGATGCGTGGCTGGTGGGTGTGCAGATCAAGTCAGATGTGGAGAGGCAGGGCGATTTCATCCGGTTCCTGATCAAGGAGGTGGAAGGCGCGGCGTTCGTCGACATCGAGGACGTCGTCACCTTCGTCAAGTGGCTCGACGTCGAGCTCTCACGGCTGGTGAGCTTAGCCAGCAAGCCATTCGCACTTTCCACATAACACATCTGCTTAACTGGAAGCTGGACTGATCTGAATGTTCACCGCGTTTCTGCACAGGTGGACGAGAGAGCAGTGCTGAAGCACTTCGAGTGGCCGGAGCAGAAGGCGGACGCGCTACGTGAGGCGGCGTTCGGCTACCGTGATCTGAAGAAGATCGAGGAAGAAGCGTCATCGTTCTGTGATGATCCCCGGCAACCCTGCTCTTCTGCTCTCAAGAAGATGCAGGCGTTATTCGAGAAGTAGGCTGTCCTGCATTCAACCGGCTTAATTCTGATTTGAGCAATCAGCTATTTTGTTCCTCCTCGTTGTGCTTGTGCTGTGCTCATCTATGAATCTATGATCACTGGCAGGTTGGAGCATGGAGTGTACAGCCTCGCGCGTGTGCGAGATGGCGCTATGGGCAGATACCGCGGCTACCAGATCCCATGGGAGTGGATGCAGGACACAGGAATAGTTAGCCAGGTAATTCAGTGTGTTTGTTTTTCAACTGTTAGAACATGGCATCTGGTTTTAAGTAGCACAGCAACGTAGCGAGAAAAATACACATATAATGTCATTTGAGCATGCTTGATTTTGTTTTTTTAATCCACCTGAACACGCAAAAGGATGCGAAAAACATTAATCACTATAGGACACGCGCTCGTGATACCGACAAAAAGAATTTGGGGATAAAATGTGGGGGGAATTGGGGACCAAAGAGAAGGCTTTCTGCCACCTGTGGGGATAATGCAGCGCAATGAGCGTGTGAGCCAAGAGCTCTCGTGAGCCTGTTTCTGTCTTGCATGTACTGGTAGCAGAGAATGTTGATCACATTTGTAATTTGATGTTTGGTTTTTGCTGCTAACATGGACCCATTTTGGCGTTTTTCACAAGGAAATGGTCCGAAAAATGGTTCGAAATTTCCTGCATATACTAGTAGGTGGTTCTTTTATGTAGCTGAAAGATTTTATCATGTCCGGCACACGTGTGCTTGTTTGTCAAAACTCCTTGGTGTATCAACCTATTACCTAGTGCCTTGACAGACTACTGGCAAAATGACATATGGTTCATTGCTAGATGTTTCATCCTCTTCCGTAGAATTTGGTACTTTGTTTAAGTGTACTGTCCTGTAAACTAAATTGTTTCTGCTGTTCTTACACAGTTACACTACTTGCATCTTTGAACAGTTCATATCATTTCAGTGACAAGTTGAGCCCTGATTTGCAGATCAAACTCCAGTCAGTGAAGTTAGCAATGAAATACCTGAGGAGAGTTTCCTCTGAGCTTGAGGCCATAAAAGGTGGCCCTGATGAAGAGGAGCTGATGCTTCAAGGGGTCCGATTCGCTTTCAGAGTTCACCAGGTACCGCTTAATCTGCTCATGTAACACAAGTGCACACTACTTATCAAGTTTCCACAGTTCATTAGGGTATTCAATTCTTTCGTTTCATGCAGTTTGCAGGTGGATTCGACGGTGACACAATGCGAGCATTTCAGGAGCTAAAGGAGAAGGCATCTACATTCCAATCGCAACGGGAATGCCAAAATCAGCATTTGCAACAGCAAAAGCTCGCTGGCAGAAGCTGAACGTCTGAAAACGATTGTATTATACCAACTCCTTTACTATAAGAGTATAGGATATACCCAATTACCATCATGGAACAATTTTTTCTGGAAAGTATTTTTCTTGATCTCACTGTGGCTGGGAGTCTGGGAGATGTTTCATGTACAAGTGACGCCCACTCTTTTGATCTAATTTCTGGAGATAAAACTATCGAGTGTTTGCAAATACACTGAACTCATTCATATGCCTAATATGATCACACTAATGCGGAAAAATCACTGACCGGTTGAACTTGACACCATCTTTTCCTTTTCTTTGCTTCTCTGCTTCTTTTCTCTTCTGCTTGAAGTCTCGGCTTAGGGTTTTGCACTATGAACCCCTACCAGTGTGCCTGATGATCGGGTTTTAGGGTTTTGGCTTTCGGGAGAGAAAAACAGCATGTCATCCCTCCTCTTATCCCTCTCTTATATAGGCACTAGTGGGGTTGGGGCTAAACCAAATTTTATCTCTAATTGTTTGTTACCGATCAAACAAATATTTATCTCTTATTTTCTTTCTTGTACGGGAGGGAAACGGGTGGATATTTGGCTCCCCTAATTTATCTCAGTAGTTTGCTGAAATAATCAACCAACATTCTCTCTTTGATTTTGAGGCTAACTGATAAGTCCACTAAGTAAAACAGCTCTCCAAAGCAATGTGTTACAATGACATTAAACTTTATTGAGACAAATAAGACTTATAGTTTACTGCAGTACTTAGATAAACTCCTAACTTATCTTAGCGGGTGTTGATTGAATCTTATGCCCCTTTTATATCCAAGATCTTAGTCAAGGCAATTACTTATTCCTATACTAGCAACATGATCCTTAAACAGATTAGGAGGTAAGCCTTTGGTAAGCGGATCCACAAGCATAAACTTAGTATGATATACTTAATCTGAATAGTCTGATCCTGAACTCTATCTTTCACAATATTATACTTAATGTTAATGTGTTTGGTAGCTTCACTTGACTTGTTGTTACTTGTATAGAAAACTGCGGCCTCATTGTCACAGTATATTGTAAGTGGTTTATCAATGCTGTCAACCACTTTCAATCCTAGGATAAAATTTCTGAGCCATACAGCCTGCCCCATAGCGTGATAACATGCCACAAATTCTGTCTGCATTGTCGACGATACAGTTAAAGTCTGTTTGGAGCTTTTCTATGAAATTACTCCTTCTGCAAGGGTAAAGATATAACCTGAGGTTGATTTCTTAGTATCTATACACCCTGCAAAATCTGCGTCTGAATAACCTAAAATTTCAAGTTTTTCAGATCTTCTGTATGTGAGCATGTGATCCTTAGTTCCTTGTAAATAATGCAAGACTTTCTTAACTGCCTTCCAGTGATCTAATCCTGGATTAGATAGGTATCTGCTAAGTATCCCGGTAACGAATGCTAAGTCTGGTCGTATACAGACTTGAGCGTACATTAAATCTCTGATAGCTAAAACATACGGTACCATTTTCATAACATCTGATTCTAGCTAATTCTTCGGACTTTGGAATGATCCAAACTTATCACCTTTCATTATTAGAGCAGGCAATACCGAGCATTTGCTCATGTTGTATCTTTCTAACACTCTGCTGATATAAGCATTCTAAGATAATCCCAGTACTCCTTTAGTCCTATCTCGGTGTATTTCGATGCCTAAAATATAAGATGCATCACCGAGATCTTTCATATCGAATTTGGATGATAAGAATTCTTTAGTTTCTCGCAGTAGATTCTTATCACTGCTAGCTAATAAAATGTCATCCACATAGATTACTAGTATTATAAAGTCTCAACCCTTAATCTTAACATAAATGCATTTATCCACTTCGTTTTCCTTAAACCCGAACTTCTTGATGATTTCATCAAACTTCAAATTCCATTGTCTGGATGCTTGCTTGCTTAAGTCCATAAATGGATTTCTTAAGTTTGTATGCTAAATGCTCATTTCCTTTCACAACAAAACCTCCCGGTTGTGCCATGTAAACATCTTCATTTAAATCACCATTTAAGAAAGCTGTTTTATATCTATCTGATGGAGCTCTAAGTCATAATGTGCAACTAAGGCCATGACAATTCTGAATGAGTCTTTCTTAGAGACAGGAGAGAATGTATCATTATAATCAATTCTTTCTATTTGTGAAAAACCCTTTGCTATAAGTGTTGCCTTGAACCGTTCAAGATTCCCTTTGGAGTCCAGCTTAGTTTTGTAGATCTATTTATAGCCTACTGTTTTGATTCCATTAGGAACTTCTACTAGATCTCAGGCATTGTTATGGCTCATAGATCTGAGCTCATCTTCCATGGCCTGAAGCCACTTGGATGAGTGTTTACTAGTCATAGCTTCCTTAAACGAGGTAGGATCATCTACCTTTCCAATATCTTCACTCATGTAGATCTCATAATAATTAGGGATGACAGATCTCCTCTCCCACTGTGATCTTTTTAATTGCTAAGTTTCATTATTGATCACTTGCGTTTGATGAGCTTCTTCATTCTGTGCTACTGAAGTTTGTTGAAGTTCATTATCAGTTTTCTCGACAACAGGTGCAGTTCCAACAGGTCCAGAATTACGACCTGATGGTGCTACATTCTGAGGCACAGTCCGAACAATGGGAGCATTATTCTCTTGGATTTCCGGTAATGCAACGTTTGCCCGAATCTCCTCAAGATTAATTTCCCTTTCCTGTGAGCTCCCCTGATCCTGATTTTCTAAGAAGACAGTGTGTCTTGTTTCCATAAACTTAGTGACACGATCTAGACAATAAAATCGGTATCCCTTAGATGTTTCTGGATATCCGATGAAATGACAGCTCACAGTCTTAGGATCTAATTTCTTCAAATGTGGGTTGAAAATTCTGGCTTCTGCATGACAACCCCATACACGTAAGTAGTTCAGAGTTGGCTTTCTTCCGGTCCATAATTCATAAGGTGTCTTAAGTACTGATTTGCTAGGAACTCTGTTAATTATATAGGCAGCTGTTTTAAGTGCTTCAATTCATAACTTATTTGTCAGAGTAGAGTGACTAAGCATGCTCGGCACCATATCCATAAGTGTGCGGTTGCGTCGCTCTGCCATTTCATTCTGCTGAGGTTCTCCAGGCATGGAATATTGGGCTACTATCCCATATTGCTGAAGATATTGGGCAAACGGACTAGGTATTTTCCTAAATAGAGCATGTTTCCCATAGTATTCACCACCATGATCCAACCTCACAACCTTAATTTTTGCATTGTGCTGATTTTCTATTTCAATCTTAAATATCTTAAATTTCTCAATTGATTCGGAACGATCGCTTATGGGGTAAATATAGCCATAATGAGAAAAATCATCTGTGAACGTAATGAACCAGTCAAAATCGTCCACTGATGTCACTGGGAATGGTCCATAGATATCAGTGTGAATGATTTCTAAAGGATCTGAACTCCTAGTGGCTCCCTTCTTAATTGTCTTAGCGAATTTCCCATTAATACAATGTAAGCACTGATCTGAGTCTGAGAAATCTAAAGGGAGGAGTATATCTTCCTTAATGAGATGTTCCATTCTCTTCCTAGAAATGTGGCCTAAATAACAATGCCACAATTTTGACGACGTCTTTATCTTATTATTACATGCACTCACAACATTCATCATAGAATTATCCAGAGATAATCGATAAAGATTGCCTTGCACAAAAGCCAGACCAATAACCTTATTATTAAACTGAATATAACATGTTCTTTTACTAAAATGATAGTCATAACGAGTGGCTATCAATACATTAACTGAAATAAGGTTCCTCTTAACGGAGGGAGCAAATAAAATATCTAATAGGAGGAGGTCGAAGCTGCTTGGAAGTCTGAGCATGATTTGTCCAATGGCTTTAACTTTGATCTCCGCTCCATCAGCTACTCTTAGGGTTTGCTTCTCCCTTCTTAGCATCTGGACGGTACTAAATCCCTGCAATGAGTTTGCAACATGCACAATAGCACCTGAGTCAATCTACCAAGTATCTTGGAGAAATTCAACATAAAGAGATTCATCAACATTTGATATAATGCCGATTTCATACATACCGTGCTTGGCTAAACATGCCTTAAACTTAGTGCAGCCCTTCTGCCAGTGTCCATCGTTTTTGAAAAATTTGCAAATGTTGTTTCCTGGCTTATAGGTACCAGTCGAGGCCTGATCCTGAGACTTTGAAGTGCTGCCCTTAGACCCTTCTTGCTATTGACGGTTGTTTGGCTTGCCCTTCTTGGAGTTTGAGCCTTCTCCCTGATAGAACTTTCTTTTACCCTTACCCTTAGTGGAATTGAGCAGGTTGAGCTAATCCTTATGTTTCTGTTTCTCAGCCTTCTGACGCTCTTCTTCCTCGACTGAGTGGGAGATCAGTTTCTGTATGGTCTACTTGTCCTTCTGAGTGTTGTACTGGATTTTAAACGGATCAAAATCTGAGTTAAGAGAATTTATGATGAAATGGACAAGAAAACCATCTGATATGGACATATCCATCTGTTTTAACAAATAGGCCATGTGGTTCATCTCCAGAATGTGCTTCCTGACACCTTTCTTGCTATCATACTGACTTGAGACTATTTTCAGGATCAGAGTACTGGCATAGGTCAAGTTTTCCTCAATATTATCTAAGTACTTCTTGACAGTCTGAGACTCTTTGATCCCTCCAATGATAGATGGAGAGATGTTGCTTTTGACATACATGAGCGACATCTGATTTGATTTGTTCCAGGCGTTCTTCTTTTCTTCATAGGCCTATTTGAGATCTTCGTAATTTTCTGAATCTTCCGAGGGCGCTACAGGAGCTTCCTCTCTGATTGCCAGATCGTAGTCCAGCATTCCTAAGTTTAGAAGCACCACATTCTTCCATTCAGTGAAATTTGTTCCATCGAGTGGCTCAACAGGCCTTAGTTGCCCAATAGCTGAAAAATAATTTAAACAACCATTAACAATACTATGTAATTAATTTATGTTGGCATAATTAATTACATTCCAATAACTGAGCTTCTAAATTAAGTCACCATTGGGCAGAAAAGATTTAGAAATAAAATAATTGACACTGGTATTGCATTGAATATTTTCCTGAATTTTCCTAAAATTTTCCTTATTTATATCACCGTTGGGCAAAAATAATCAAGGAACTAATGTTCATAGTAATTTTGACATGAAATTATAGTTAACGTTGGTCAAAAAATAAATTCATATCATTGAAATAATCTAGATAAACTTCCCGTTGGTTCCATTTATCTAGAAATAATTTATTTTCCATAAATAAGGCCCATCAATTATTTTCTGCAAATTTGAATATCCAAGGAGGTACTTAAAAGGAATTTCTAAAATTGGAAACTTAATAAAAACCACTGAAATAACTGATAAATTGTAATTGGCCTGAAAACTAATTCGGCCTACTAACAGAACCGGCCCAATACTGTGCTACAGATCAGCAGCAACAACACAATGTGCTTGCTTGGCCTAGTAGGTACGCGCGCGCGCCAGCCCAAATAAGCCAGCCTGATGTGCAGCCCATTGTCGTGCGAGCGCAGCAACGGTAGCAATAGCCCAACTCGCCTGATTGGCCCAGGAGCCCAATCTGACGGTGACAACGACCCTACGCGGGGAATTTTTTTTATTTTTATATTTATTTAATAAAAAATTTACAAAATTACATTTTCATTTCAAAAATTTACAAAAATATACTCCCGCCGCCCTTTGGGAGGGCGATATCTCTGAAATCGCCCTCCCAGAGGGCGATATGATGACGTGGCTGACGGCCGTTGGCCGGCGGCCCACGGCCGTCAGTCATTTTGCAGGCGGCCCCCCGGCCACACAAAAACCGCCCTCTGAGAGGGCGGTTTTCGGCTAAAAACCGCCCTCCCAGAGGGCGGCAAGGGGGCCGCCTGTAAAATGGCCGGCCCCCGGCCGGATTTTTACAGGCGGCCCCCTTGCCGCCCTCTCAGAGGGCGTTTTTTAGCCCGGGCAGTATAAAACCCCCTCCTCAACTCCAAAAATGTCATAAAATTCACTGAAATTACAGAAAAAAAGAAGAGAGAGCTGAGAGCGAGCCTGAACGAAAGCAGCGAAGCTCTGTCAGCTTACTGATTTGTCTGCAGGTAAAATCTATTATCTATTTGTAATTTCTATTTCTATACATAAATTAATGTAGTATTGTACTAGTTATGTGTATAGTACTATATGAAAATAAGTTTTTACTCGTAGATCTGTAGGTCTTTAGTTAATGTGTTAGATGATTTAATTTTTGTAGAGATGTGAGGAAAATATTGGTATCTAGTTTAACTGAATTTTTTCATCAACAGAAATGTCAAATAAGGTGATATTTCAATTATTTCACGGGCAAGGGAATGTTAGATATGGTCCAGAAGGGGTAGATCTGTCGGATTTTAGTTCAACGGCTAAGGGGATTGATAGACCAGCTGAGAGAAGTTTTGGGTCAGTGTACAACTGGCTGATGTGAGGGTTTCGATTGAACCCCGAGCTCAGCGCAATAACCTTGTATGTAGTAGTCAGTCGTGCAGCTGATGGTTTTTTTGGGAACTGATGCCGGTGGATTGCACTGCCACTTGGAGATGGTATGTGGAGAATGCATTCCAACGTGGTTGGCCACTGGGCATACTTGTGTCGATATATGAGAAAGAAAACACTACTGGTGCAATGCCCGTACAAGATGATGAGGGTCCAAGTACGGCGGGAGGTAATAGCGAAACAATGGAAGAAAATGAAGAAGGGAATGAAGGAGGGAATGAAGAAGATAGACATCCAACAGGTGTGGCAGATGAGGGAGAACAAATCAACAGAATCGTCGAAGAAATGGATAGGGAAGATTCTGAAAACGAGCAAGCAGAGCAGGATGATTCGTCTGACGAGGACACCATGATGCCTGCAGAATGGAGCAACCAGGACTTCTCTAGGCTTTCTATCTCCGAGGGACATCATGTGTCATGGGAGTACAAGAAAAATGAGGTCATCCAAGAGGCTAAGTATGCATATGTAGAGGATTTAAAAGAGGCAGTAAAACAATGAGCCGTGTCACTTCAAAGGGAGTTCTCAGTCGTGAAGTCAAGCAAATCAGTCTATGAAGTAAAGTGCATGAAGGATGGGTGTCCATAGCGGGTGCACGCATTCAAGGGTAAATGGAAAGATTATTGGCAAGTTTCAATCGTGACTGAGCATTCATGTTATTTACCCGGTGTTGAAAAATATCACAGAAACATGACATCTGCATTTGTTGCGACAGAGATGTACTCCCATATTATTAACAATATGGGGTACGAACCAAGGTCAATTGTTAGACATATTGAAGAGAAATTTAAATACACAATTAGCTATGCTAAGGCTTGGAGGGCAAAACAGAAGGTTGTAGAGATGAGATTTGGCACATTTGAAGCATCCTATGATAATTTGCCTCGTCTGTTAGGCTGTATTCTTCAGAGGAATCCGGAGACGTGCTACGACCTAAAAGCCTTTCCATCAATTCACCATGGTAATAAAAGTGTGTTGCAACGAGTATTCTTTGCATTAGGGGCTTGCATTCAAGCATTTGTCCATTGTCGTCCCATCCTCTGCATCGATGGGACATTTCTGACCGGAAAGTACAGAGGGCAGATCTTAACAGCAATTGGAGTTGATGGAAACAACCAAGTTCTACCAGTTGCTTTTGCTTTTGTTGAGAGTGAGAACACTGATAGCTGGTATTGGTTTTTAGAAAGGGTTAAGTCTGCAGTTGTACGGATGAGACTAGACGTATGCCTTATACATGACCGTAACGCCGGCTTGCTGCGTGCAATTGAGGAATTGAGATATGGATGTGTTGAGAAGGGATATACATCAAGGTCTGATGTCCAAAGCAGATGGTGCATGCGTCATATGGGTGCTAATTTCTACAGATAATTTAAGAATAAGCACCTTATGGATCTTTTTAAGAGGCTTTACGCCCAGAATCAAGAGAAGAAATTCAATAAGCTTTGGAGGAGGTTGGATGAGCTGACCTCTAAACTAACAGATGAGCAGTCCAGGAGGGCTACCATTGGAGGGGATGTGGCTCCACAAGCTCTTGAATCTCTATCAACTGACGGACCTCATATGAGAAGAAGGTCTGCATCCTCAGTTAGAAAATTTTCAGATTGGATTGAGAATGAGCCAAAGGAGAAATGGGCATTGTTGTATGACAAGGATGGTTCTCGGTTTGGCATAATGACCACAAATTTGGCAGAGGTTTATAACTGGGTGATGCGTGGTGTTCGAGGGCTCCCACTTGTTGGCATAGTTGAATTTATCTTGCATGGCACATCAAAGTACTTCAGAGATCGGTTCAGAGCAGCTAGGCCCTCAATGACGGACAATAATCTTTTCTTTGGCACACTACTGACGAAGTATCTGCAAGATAAAAGTAAAAAGGCCCGAAGACATCGTGTTGTACCTCAAGGCACACAAGAACACAGATTTGAAATATTGTGTGTCGACAAGGGCATGCGCGGAATCTTCCGTAAAAAAGTTGTGCAGGAGTGTGTGCTGAAGGAAGACGGGACCTGCAAGTGCTCGTGCCGCAAACCTACTCTGCTCCACAAGCCATGCTCTCACGTTATTGCCGCGAGCGGTGAGTGCGGGATAGAAGCACGCTATTTTGTCTTACCTTATTTCAGGAAAGAAGCAATCTATAATACCTGGAGCGGAGAGATATACGGTTTCGGTATTGCGGGTACATTTACTATGGAGCATCCTCAAGCTATGTACATTCCTGACCCAACAAAATTGAGGAATATACGAGGTCGCCGCAAGACAAGACGCATCCATAATGACATGGATGAATCAGAAGCCGGTGGAAGGCATAAACGTTGTTCAAGGTGTGACCAAACAGGTCATACATATAAGAAATGTTCAAAGGATGCAACCGGTCCAAGTGCGGCGGAAGCTGGACCGTCGGGTTCAGCCGCTGATGGCAGGCGTCCTACGGGTGAAGGCACAACTTCTAGACGACCCCGTCTTAGGCGTTCTCGAACAATTAGTGGTGCTACGGTGTAGTGTAAGTCTATACTACTTCTTTGTTATAGAAGATATGTACCGTCCTATTGTTTTTTATTATCATGTAACAATAATAAACTTTAACAATAATTAACGCTAACTCTCTATTTGCATGCAGGTATGGCGTACGATACACCGGAGCTGTTGGACCGAGGTCTCGACCGGTCCCACCGGTCTTACCTGTCAGCCGTGGAGGGTGCCCACTTACCCACCTTCCGTCCACGGCCTTCATGTCACCTCCTGCGGATAGATCCTCGGTTCCGTCAGAGGTAAGAGCTGTACGAATATTCATTCACATCATTTGTGCATATCTATGTTCCCCAATATTGATTACAGTGCTATATTCTGCAGGTTGTGTGAGGCTGGACTTCTTCCGCTGTGTAGGCTAGTCGAGCCCGCACCGGACGAGAGAGATCCCGCCAAGCGATGGGACGCTGATCGGTCACTTATGGCCGTACTGGTGGATCGCTGGAGACCCGAGACCCATACGTTCCACCTACCGTGCGGCGAGATGACTCCTACACTCCAGGACGTGTCGTACCTGCTAGGACTTCCCCTCACAGGAGACGCAGTCGGCCCGATCGACGGGGCGCACGGTTGGTCGCAGGACATCACTGCTCGGTTTGCGCCCGTGCATCGTCGACCTGAACTTGGACACCCGGGTTCGCTACCGCCTTACACCACGAACGGCCCCTCGCAGGCTTGGCTGTTACAGTTCACCGTAAGTCGCGGATTCCTTTCATTCACAATCATCTGATCTACAAAGCAACAGAGCTGCTGACTATAATCTTCCTTTACAGCCAGATAAGCTAGCCGATGACGCCGACGATTACTCGGTGCAGCGGAGCATGGAGGCATACCTGTTGTGGCTATTCGGGTGGGTGATGTTCACCAACACTCACGGGCACGCGGTAGACAAGGGACTGATCCACTACGCTCGTGCGATCGCCGACAGCGAGGACGGCCGCGTACCGCAGTGGAGTTGGGGATCTGCTGTGCTAGCGGCGACGTACCGTGCTCTTTGTGACGCATGCACAAAGACCGATCCAGGTGCGATTATCGCCGGTTGCCCTCTCCTTCTGCAGCTATGGGTGGCCGAGCGGTTCGCGATAGGTCGTCCTCTGATTCAGCACTCTTCCTACGAGGGCGGCCTTGGAGGATTGTACGGCCAGTGGCCCGAGGACGGTCCGACTATGGGGACCATATGGTGTCGACGTAAGGTACAAAATGTGAAATTCTATATTTAGCAGTTATGCGCAAACATTGACGTTTAACCTTTTCCTATTTTGCAGCGTCGTTACGCCCACACGCAGGTTAGGAGGGCCTACCCCGAATTCGTTTTGGAGTTCGATCGCCTGCTGCCCAGCGACGTCGTCTGGGAGCCGTATAGTCCGCAGGCCATCGAGGCCCGTGCACCGCTCGGACTCTCTACTCTTTGCACGCGCGACTAGGCGTACTGGATGACGAGAGTGCCGTTGGTGTTCGACATCTTCGTCAAGCCCCACTCTCCGCAGCGCGTGCTGCGACAGTTCGGACTACGTCAGTACTCCCCTGTGCCCGTGCAGATCGATGTGCCGCGCGATGTGAACCGGTTAGTACAACTGCGATCTTTGTTTACTACTATAACTATTTAATATAGTCTAATGCACTCTCTGCAAATAGATATAATCGTAGGGGACATGCAGCCGGTGTTCAGTGGTATCCTCTACTGTAGAAGTACGTGGACGACTGGTTGTTGGCGACAGAGGAGGTGGTCGACGACATACATGCACACACTGAGGAGGCCTACCTAGCATACCTCACGTGGTACCAGGCCCGTACCCGCACACGCGTAACGTTCACCCCAGATGATCCACAGCCACACGTCGCCGCTACGACGGACACGTATCCTAGATACCGTGACCAGGACTACTTCCGCGCGGTACGTCACATTATCTTTGCACTTTGCTATTTCTTTGTACGTGTCTACAGTTCTAACACATGTTCACGTACATCTGAAATAGGCCGACGCAGCGCGACAGGTTCAGGCTGATGTAAACGCGGCGTTCGGACGATTGGACAGTGGGATTGTGCTCAATGCCGATGAGCAGAGGACGACCTTCGGGAGGATTCGTCAGGCGATGCTCACAGTGATTCGTGCCCTCACTTGTCGTGCGGTCGATGCGGTACCTCCCGTAGTTGTACAGCAGCAACAGCCACGGCTAGTAGGAACAGGAGCAGGAGCAGGAGTGCGACTGCAGGGTTCCAGTCAGCCATTCTGGCCTCCAGAGGTAAATTGGACTAACCATCGGTTCATAACATGTTTCCTTCTACGACATGTACTGTTGTACATCATATGCTTCCCTGCAGCTTTCGCTATACCGTACTTACATCCCTCTGGAGCTAGCACATCGACGCATGGAGTGTACACGGACGACCACACGCGCAGCTGGGCATGACAATGCCCTCGGGCTACCACAGGAGGTCCTTCAGGTTATATCAAAGTTTATTTTTGCTTTGCAAATTTTGGTTTGCAATTATCAATATTTTGGTGAACATGGTTCTACTGTACAGCGTCGGGGATGTTTGCTGGCGCTGGCACCTCTACGCAGGGCGTGGGCATGACAACTGCCCTCGGGCCACCATAGGAGGTCCTTCAGGTTATATCAAAGTTTATTTTTGCCTTGCCAAATTTTGGTTTGCAATTATCAATATTTTGGTGTACATGGTTCCACTCTACAGCACCGGGGATGTTTGCTGGCGCTGGCTCCTCCATGCAGGCCCGCACGCGGCAGCGGTTGGGCACCGGATCCTTTCGAGGGGACGACTTGGAGGACTCGGGCGAGGAGATCCAGGAGATACTACCAGCCTCGCAGCTCGAAGGAGCTCCGCCACCACAGACACAGGACCCACCAGCTGCCACACCTGTGCAGACACCGCGCTGGCCGTGCCGTACCACCAGACCGGCTGACGTACTCCCAGGGGCAGGTGCGAGCGCAGGGTAAGAAGACAAAGAGGGCTAGAGGTTACGGTCCGGGCCCGTAGTACGTTGCATCAGTGATGTTTGTCTGTTGTATATCATGTTTTTTTAATTCTATGTATACTGAAGAAACCCTTTTACTTTATTTACGCTCGTCGATCGTTTACGATCTATGTTTGTGACGAAACTGATCAAAAACATGAATTTTTCAGTTTCAATTTTACGGCGAAAGTATATTCTGAGCGTGACAACCGAACACACGTTAATTGGATACGAACATAATGAAATTATCCATACACAAGAGTACAAACGACACATCAACGTTTCTAGTTATCGTTATTATATGCCTTAGGGAATTTTAAACAGATAACAAGTAGAGATGTAACTACTGTGTGCAGCGTGGGTACTTTCTCTTCTTGCCGCCACAGATATGCCTGTCGGACGTTCGGACAGGATGAGGATGGTCAGACTATATAACGGCAAAACAACCATTTGTACAGTGCGGACCGTGCGAATAGGGTGTCGATGGTCGGACTATATACTGTGAAACAACAATTTGTACAGTCCGGACGTCCGTATAGAGTGCGGACGGTCCGGACAGTACTCTGGGCCGCTGCAAACTAGCCGGTCAGACCGTTGTCCGTATAGGGTGCGGACGGTCCGGAAGTACTCTGGGCCGCCGGCAAAGTAGCCTGTCCGGACCGTCCGTATAGGGTGCGGACGGTCCGGACAGTACTCTGGGCCGCCGGCAAGCTGCTGTCCGGACGGTCGGACAGTACACTGGGCCGCTGCAAACTAGCCGGTCCAGATCCGTCCGTATAGGGTGCGGACGGTCCGGACAGTACTCTGGCCGCCGGCAAGTAGCTGTCCGGACTGTCCGTATAGGGTGCGGACGGTCCGGACAGTACTCTGGGCGCCGGCAAAGTAGCTGTCCGGACCGTCCGTATAGGGTGCGGACCGTCCGGACAGATTTTGCAGGCGGCCCCAAAACCGCCCTCTGAGAGGGCGGCAAGGGTGCCGCTGCAAATAGCCGGCTCGGGGTGGCCATTTTGCAGGCGGCCCCCGGCACCAATAAACCGCCCTCTCAGAGGGCGGCAAGGGGGCGCCTGTAAAATAGCCGGCTCGGGGTGGCCATTTTGCAGCGGCCCCCCGGCCACCAATAAACGCCCTCTCAGAGGCGGCAAGGGGGCCGCCTGTAAATAGCCGGCTCGGGTGGCCATTTTGCAGGCGGCCCCCGGCCACCAATAAACCGCCCTTTGAGAGGGCGGCAAGGGGCCGCCTGTAAAAGGGCGGCCCCCAGCCGGATTTTTACAGGCGGCCCCCTTGCCGCCCTCTCAGAGGGCGGTTTTATTGGTGGCCGGGGGCCGCCTGCAAAATGGCTGACGGCCGTGGGCCGCCGGCCAACGGCTGTCAGCCAGTCATCATATCGCCTCTGAGGGCGATTTCAGAGATATCGCCCTCCCAAAGGGCGGCGGGAGTATATTTTTGTAAATTTTTGAAATGAAAATGTAGTTTTGTAAATTTTTTATTAAATAAATATAAAAATAAAAAAAATTCCCTACGCGGGAGGGACATTGACCGTCCAATCTGATGGACGGTTGGATCTAATCCCGAATCGGTTGAGACGAAAAAATGTTGGATAAAAAACTAATGGCTGGGATCGATCTTCACCGGAATAAAACATCGGACAGCCGAACCCTAACCCTAATGTTTTGTTCCCAATCCCCTTTCTCTAGCCTCCCGACCCCCTTTCTCTAGTGAGCGAGCAAGAGGAGCAGCACCGAAGCAAGTGACGGCGGCGGACTGGCGTGCGGGCGATCGGCGACTGAGAGGCTCAGCGGTGACGCCAGTCTAGCAAGATAGCAGTAGCGCGGGACCGTCCTCTGGCGAAGCAGCAGCGTTGAGCTGATGCCCGACCGCGTGACCCTGCCGAAAGTCTGGTGCTTCCCAATGCATGACGAGCTCCACGTATGTACTACTTTCTCTGATTTGTGCCATAACTTCGTAGGTTTCTGAGTGTGGGGAGAATTTTTGAGAATTTATCTTGAATCCTTCCTCTCTGAGATGAATTTATGAGGGGAACTGTGTAGCACCCTCTTCCCGGTACCCCCGTACGGTGATACCAGAGAGAAAGCGCCCCGCAGGAGATTGGCGTAAAGCCAACTCTCACGGAACCGCGATGCGGTACCAGTCCCAGGAATCTTGCTGGTACCGCGGTCAACGGAGATGTACCACAGCAAATAACTAAATACATAAATACATATATTATAGCCTTTACAAGTTGGCGGCCTTGGGCAAGCCCTGAGCAGCAACCAGCAAACAGAACCACAGCAGCGGAACGACAACGCAAGAGAGAACCCAATCCACAAGCAACGGCTTGGAACTAGGAAGGAACCCTAAATCTTCACTTCAGCTTCATACTTTCCCCCTGGAAGGAGGAGAGAAAAGGAATGGATTGAGTACTTACGTACTCAGCAAGTCACGGAAAATGTGGAGTATGCAGGCTATCAAAGATAGGCTGGGGTTATTTCGCAAAACCATTTTAATTTGAAAACACTTTTGAAACTATAGTGTGGGTTGTCTCAATGTGATTGGAAGGAGGCTCTTGCCTCGATCCTGTCCGCGAATTGCTTTTCAACAACTCAAGCGGACTAACCAGATTTTAATTAATCTTAGATATTCTTATACTGCCTGTCGGATCACGACAGCGGTCCTAGTGGATCTGCCCTCCAGCAGCTTCCACTGTATCAACATCTATTACTTTATTTTCAATTCGTCCTCACCAGGACCGTAATTCATCTTTCACTTTAGTCCCATCCAGGACATCATTTCATCTCATCTCATCTCAGCGGCTCCTCGAGCCATTCGTTAACTCATCTTATAACTCATCTCGATGGCTCTCCAAGCATCCTTAATCTCAACTCAAACTGCTTCACTCGGGAAGCCTAACTATGATGTCGTTTGACAACTCGGGTCACACAGCCCCGTTTCAGACCACTCAGGTCATCCATCAGCCACAAAGGCCGATTCTGGTAACGATTCCCATACCACAAATCACTTTCTCAAACACTTGCAAACAAATCTACACTAGAGGAATCACCTCACATTGCCCGTAACCGTGGGCGCGGCTGTTCGAACAGTTCATTGATCTTTGCAAAGATTGTACGCTTTACCCACATGACGCGAGCTTACTCCCACACTGATCAGGTGGGGAGGTTCGCGACAAAGCCTTTCCAAAGCCTTCCCAGGATAGCACGCTGCCTATAATGGGTGCTCACACTCAACCAAGTACCAGGAACTCATTTCCTGTACTCAGGGATGGGGGTATATCGCCCTCTTGGCACCCAACCAGTCCCACATTTATTAGCAACCGAAAACCATCCTAGGAACACTAATTACTCAGCCAGGGGTGTCCCATACCACCCGTGTGGTCGCACTATGACATGCTCAGTGCAATTCCTCAAGGAATCAGTCCTTATATGCGAATACGAAGTGCCACCACACAGGCGATCACTTTGCACCGCGGAAACTTTTGCAAATAAATTTTGTTTCGCAAATCTCGCCGACATCGCATGTCGGGTTTTTAAATCTGTTGGAAACCCTATTTTTCCCAAATCGACAAGCAATTGTGTTATGAGTGGAATCATCGGAATCCATACTCAGAGAGCACAGTCACCGAGATACCACGGGGTGGAGCGACAAGGAAATAGGGTATCAAAGACCTACAGGGTTTATGCAATTACCGGGCAGGTCCATCGGTTCGACACACAAACCGAGGCCGATCAATTTATCGTGCACACTAACAATGCAATTTTGCAAACAAAGCATTTTAAATTTAGGAGCAATATGGTCAAGGAGTGACTTGCCTCAGTCTTCGTCTTCAACTTCGCGAGAATCTGACGTCCGACAATTTCTGACGTGTCGACACGCGCGAACGAGAGAAACACACACAAAACCCTAGAAATAATATACTATTATTAATAACTAATAGTGCCATGAGGTAGAACTCATTTTTAGAAAAATTTAGAGACTTGCATGGGCTCAATCGGAGTTACGGTTGAAAAGATATGAATTTTAGAAATTTTAGGGATTTTTCTGGAAAAGAAATGGAATTATTTGAATTATTGGGAAAGGAATTAATTCTGGAAATTGGGCTGACAGGTGGGGCCCTGGATCAGTGGCTATGAGAGAGAGAAACTGAGGGTGGCCCACTTGTCATTGGCACAGAGAGAGGAAGGTGGATGACATGATGGCCCCACAGGTCATTGACCTAGAGAGGAGAGAGATGGAAGGGCCCACATGTCAGAGAGAAATAAGGAGGTGGGGAGTGCCGGGACGGCTACAGGAGTCGCCGGGAAGATCGACGGCCGACGGCGGCCGAGGTCGCGCCGGCGAACGGCGGCGAGGGAGGACAGGCGGCCAACTGGATTGAGATGCGGAGGAGATGGCGAGGATGATGGATGGCTCGGATTAGACGGATGGGTGGCGGAAGATGATCGACGACGGTGGACCAGTGCCGGCGGCGGCGGCGGAGGGAAAAGATCGTCGCCGGCGACCATTTAAACAGCGGATTGGCTCGGGTTTGGATGTTTTGGGTGCGGTATTATGCGAGGAAGCTGGGGAAGGGAATTAATTTGTGTTTTACCTTTGGCTACGGCGGCGATGGCTGACGGTGGAGGAAGGATTTGGGGTTTTCGCTTTAGTGGCTAATCGACGGCGGGAAATGGTGGGGAAGCTTCCTGGGGACTCAAGGAACTCAGTGGTGGCGGCGGATGGGTCTACGTTGGTCAGAATTGGAGGCGGTGCTACGGTTAGAACCCGGCGGAAAGAGTCTCTCAGTGGCGAGCTATCTTGGGTGTTCGGCTTGGCAACCGGAATGGCGGAGGGGTGCTCCTATTTATAGAGGAGCTCGAGAGCTATCGGGCAGCGGATAAGGGTGATGGGAGCACGGGATAAGCTCGAGCTCAGCTGTCGAGGCGCATCAATGGCGCGGCGCTGTGGCTTGCGTCATTCACGCGGCTGAGGGAAGAAATGGAGCGTGGAAAAGATGGGGCAGTGATGGGACAGAACGGGGAGACGGCTTTTGACCGAGGTGCCACGGCGAGCACTGTGGATGGCGTCATCCGTGCCGAGCTCGGGTTGAGTACTGTGGCTAGCGTCACCGGGCTACCTCGTGCTGCCGCGAGACACGAAGAAGGGAGACAGAGAGGCAGAGGGGTATGGCGACGGGACGCGCGACTGACCTCGGTGTGCCGCGAGACACGGAGGCATGGGCGCGGTCGCTCATGTCGGGATAAGCTGGGAAGAAGGATCGAGAGAAAGAGAGAGAAAGCAGAGAGAGAAGGCTCGGGAGAGACTGAGAAGATTCGAGAGATGAGAGAGAAAGGAGAGGGGCGCGAGAAGGAAGAAGACGACGGGGAGCACGGCGACTGCCAGGTGGGCCTGATGCGGTGCTGGTGTCGCGCGCGCGGGTGAGGGCGCGGGCGCGGGGCGCGGGCACCAGAGCGAGGGCGCAAGCGAGCAGCGGTGCCTGGCTGGTGGGTCCCGGCGGCCAGCGGGGGTGGCTGAGGGTGTGACGTCTCCCCGACTAGGTGGAAGGCCACCATGTGCATAAGGCACCCGATCCCAGGATCAGTAGTCGGGTACGCACAACAATGATACAACTCAGAGTTACAATAAATACATAACAGAGTACACATACACACACACACACACACACACATATATATATATATACAAGGAGATCCATCCAGGACAGACCCAGGATGGGCAAAAATAATCAGCAGGTAAACTAGTGAAACAGCAAAACAAGGCGGAAGCTGGACAAAAACTACACCACAGGCTCGGTTGGGAACTAGGATCGAAACCTTCAGAAGTCTTCGTAGTCGGCCTGGTCTTGGAGGAACTCGGCAGCAGTCGGATCTTCGTCTTCCTCTCCAAAACCTACTATACATATATGAACAAGGTGAGTACTTTCGTACTCAGCAAGCCGGGAAAAGATGCCATGTTGGCTAGACAGAAAGGCTAAGGGTTTTATTTGCGAAAAGCTGCCTTTAGAAACTCTTTTCTTTGCAAACACTAGTGAACTCAATTTTTAGTTATCGGAAAGAGGCTCACGCCTCGATCCATTCCGCAAGTTGCTTTTCAACAACTCGCCACTTAATGAATCAAGCATAATCATACATGTTCTTATCATTTTTTACTTCGCATTTGCTGGTCCTGTATCTCCCGAGTAGCTACAACCACTCGTTGACCCTGAGACTCGGCTACAACCAAATCTCAGCTGTGGCACTTAATGCCCGCTACGCTGGCTACAACCAGCTAGCTAAACCGCCGCCCTGGCTATAACCCGGGGGCTCGAACATTGCTGCCCTGGCTACAACCCGGGAGCATGATCAATCCGTCTTCTGGCTACAACCCGAAGACATCTGTACAACTGCCGCCCTGGCTACAACCCGGGGCTTAAGTTTGCTGCCCAGGCTACAACCCGGGAGCATGATCTTCATCCTGTTTACTTTTCACACACTTGATTATGGTGCTTAACACCCCGGATCACACAGATCCGTTTCTGGCCACACAGGCCTTCCGTTTGCTCACTCGGCAAACTCTGGTCACGGTTCCCTTTCCATCAAACACTTTTACAAATCACTGGCAAACAAATCTACGCTATGGGAATCACCTTGCATCGCCCTTAACCGTGGGCACGACTGTTCGAACAGTTCTGCTAAACTCTGCAGAGGGTGTGCGCTTTACCCATCCGACACGAAAATTACACCGAGTACTGGCCTGTACCCAGAAATTCGTGACAAGGCCATTTCCAAAGCCAGTCTAGAGTCATCCAATGCCAGCCGAAAGATCCACACAGGATTCAGTGGTCGGCAATGAACTTCCCTAAACCTACTGTTTACTCGGCCAGGGGCATCCCATAATACCCGTATGGTCGCACTGTAAGATGCTCGGATGGAATCCCCAAAGGAAACGGTCCTTAATGATAATACATAGCCAGCCACAACAGGCACTGTCTCTGTACATCAAGATTTTCACAAGCTGTCTTTATTTCACAAAACACGCCGATAACACAAGGTATCGGGTTTTCCATCAGTTTAGTCCAAAACCCAATGTTTTCCCAAACGACAAACAACGTTGCAGAGCTAAGCCATTCTAACTCGGCATCGTATCCTCAGATAGGATGCTAGCGTGTCATTTGTGGGGGCTCTCAAGGGAGAAATAATATATCATACCAAACATTGTGCGGCTACTGGGTAGGTCATCGGTTTTCGCTTGTAAACGATGGCAACAGTTTAAAAAGGTGTAAACTAAGCATGCATATATTTTCCAACAACATAGTTTTGCATATATGGGAAAAATATGACAAAGAGGCTTGCCTTGTTCCAAGGAGGGGTTTTCGGCGAAGGCGGCTTCTTGGATCGTCCACCGGTTCAGGCTCTGAACAAGCAGAAAGGAAACACTGATAAGCAGGAGGGTTAAACACACAAGAAAAGGATCAAAGAAGTAGTCGGCTGCAGAAAAGGTGGCAGTCGGCTGAACAGGCTTGCGAACCAGCGACAGAGCTCCAAGCTTGAGAGGATGAAACTCAGCAGAGCTGGAGCTGGCCAGTTTACAAAACAAAGGAAGAAGGAGCATGGATGGCTCAATATATAGCCAGCGTGCAAGGGTGAGGCACGGTGGAGATGGGCAACGGGTAGGGAGAAAAAGTCAAGGTGAACTGACAAAGGATTTGATGTTCACGCAGGGCTTGACTTGGGAGTCTGGCGTGGTCAGGGAGTTGGCAGACACTGTAGCTGCGATGAGACATTAAGATCAAGGCTAGGACAGGTTGGAGAAATCTCACTGACAGGGCTTCGGACTGACCACTGGTCCAAGCGATGCAGCAGGTTATTGTCATCGGTCCAAGCGGTGCTGCGGGAGGTGAAGACGGGTTCTTCTCCACTTCGGTAGTCGGCGTCCAACGGGCGGGTGCAACTCGGGGGACAAGAAAACAACAGGTCTCAACAAGGTAGTCGGCCACTTCACAGTGCTTACTCGGCAGCAAGGAGGTCCGAGTAAGACAAGGGAAAGGGCAGGATACAAGGACTGAGTAGCAATCTACTCGACTCAAGGGAGAAGGTAGTCGGCTAGCCAGGGAGAAAAACTGGGGCACAGCTGACAGGATAGGAAGGGAGCTCGGGAAAGCGAAGACTAGCGGGAAAAGAAAAACGGGTCGTTACAGAGGGGCTCTCAGGCCATGGGCCGAAAGTGGGGAAGGGAGGCCCAAAGGAACATGAAGCTTTGACATTTTTCCAGAGATTGATTTGAGGGATTTGTAGGGAATTTGAAATGATATTTTATTTTGGGATTGGATGCTTGGCTCATAAATATTTTCAGGAATTAATCAAGAGGCTTTGAAGAGAGACTCTGATAGATATGTATATATTTTAAGAAGGATTCAGAGGGAGGGTTTCAAAAGGGGGTTCGGACTTGAATTAAAATTTTAATTCGAGACTATGACTCAGGGAAATTTGTGGGGACTTTTGAGAGGTGTTTCTGAGATGGGATTTGGGCGGATATATTTGGAAAAAGAAAGAAGGAGATTCAAAAGGGGACTGGATTTGGATTTAATACTGGAACTTGATTCTCAGGGATACTTTGGGAATTTTGTAATGGAATAGAATTGGAGTATCTCGAGGGAATATTAGAACTTGAATTTAATTCTTGGGATTTAAGGACTTTTGGAAATATATAAATTTGGCAAGTTGCGGGAAGGGAGTTCTCGATGAAAATCTGAATTTTTGAGAGAAACAAAATGAAGAGATTTCACTAAAAGGCTGCAAAGATGACTTTCGAAGAGTTTTATCGGAGGGCTTCGAATTGCAAAATTCGAACCCGGGTATTTTTGGGAGGAGTGAATAAAGGCTTCCGAAGGGATTCGAAGGGGGTTTAGATTTTGAATTTTTCCGAGGGGGTTTTGAGAGAGAATCGAACTGCAAAATTTGAGTCTCGAAATCGGAAAGAATTTGGGATCGAGGATTTAGAGTTTTAAAGGGAGCTTGGATCTGAGATCTACGGCACTTAGTCCTTAAGTACACACAAAGAATCCAAGTTTTTGAAATTAGGGTTTTTACGAAAATAGTTTTTAACGGCCCGGAAACCGGGGCGTTACAAACTGAAAGTTTCAATCTAGTTTATTCTAGCTCCTTGCTTTGAGTTGAAACCGAATTGATCGCCTGTTTACTTCTAGCCGCAACTAGGGTTTCGAAGTTGAGGAAAAATTTGGGAAATTTTATTCTATTTTATCCCCAATTTCCTCTCTGATTTCTAGCCGAACCAAATTTCTTCGGTCTAGGGTTTCTTAAGTAGGGGATTGGAAATTTCAATCTTGTTTATCCCAATCCCACACTGATTCTTATTTTCTCAAGTGATGGCATCATTTGTAACCAGGATGATGGAACATATAGGCATAAGAGTGCTCTGGTACCACAGTGTTGCATCGCTTTACACTAATACACTGAATTCATTCATATGCCTAATATGATCACACTAATGCAGAAAAATCACTGACCGGTTGAACTTGACGCCATCTTTTCCTTTTCTTTGCTTCTCTGCTTCTTTTCTCTTCTGCTTGAAATCTCGGCTTAGGATTTTGCACTATGAACCCCTACTAGTGCACCTGATGATCGGGTTTTAGAGTTTTGGCTTTTGGAAGAGAAAAACAGCGTGTCACCCCTTCTCTCATCCCTCTCTTATATAGGCACTGGTGGGGCTCGGGGCTAAATCAAATTTTATCTCTAATTGTTTGTTACCAATCAAACAAACATTTATCTCTTATTTTCTTTCTTGTGCGGAAGGAAAAAGAGTGGATATTTTCCTCCCCTAATTTATCTCGATAGTTTGACGAAATAATCAACCAACACCGAGATCACATTCATCAGGGCAGCTACATTTGCACACTAGCAGGAGCACCACTGAAAAGAGAAAACTGAACATTTGCACATGGATCGAGTACAACATTCAACAAGGCAAGCTCTTGGAGCTAGAGGACCCAACTAGCAACTTCACATTCGTCATGTCCACGGATGCCGTGCCTCTGCGCAATATGGACTTCATGTTCCTATCAAGGCTCTGCTTCACTATCCTGTCCACGGCGTTCCGGCAATCCTTGTCCCCTCGGCCGTCGGCGTCGGCGTCGCCTCCGACGTGGCTGCCATGGCAGGACGCGCCCTCCATGCGCGGCCCCGAGTGCGCCCTGATCCTGCTCTGCCCGTCGTCCTTGAACCACTGCAGGATCTTGGCCGCCCTCTTCTGCGCGAGGGGTGTCCCGAGGAGGGACACCTCGAGGAGCACCTGCACGACGCCGAGCTGGTGCATCCTCCGCCGCTGCAGCCGGCTGCCGTGCGCGAGCACCATGGCGAGGTACGTGGCGAGGTCCTGGCACCGGGTGCTTTCGTGCCATGTCATGACCTCCACGAGCGCCCTCGGCGCCATCTCGTCGTCCTCCATCTCCTTCCTCCCCGCCGCGCTCGCCGCCAGGTCGCCGAGGATGGACAGCGCCGCCTCCGACGTCTTCCGGTCCAGGGAGAGCGCCAGGAGCGCGTGCACCGCGCCGCTCGAGACCACGTCGCGGACCTGCTCGAGCTTGGTCGAGAGGTTGTGGAGGGCGGTCATGCACGTCAGCTTCGTGTCGGCCGGGGCTTCGTCGGCGCTGAGGACGGCGACGAGGAAGGGTAGGAGCTCGGAGGAGGCGAGGGGGAAGTCGGTGTTGGCCAGGGAGGAGACGGAGAGGAGGAGGAGCGCGAGCTGATAGCTTCTTGACAAGTCCTTGTCGTCCATGAGCAATGGCAGCTTCTTCAGAAGACCGGCCTGTACTATGTGCACCTTGTTTCTGAAACCAAAAGTAGCAGTACTATCCATTAGCGGAGAGCTTACATGCCACAAGCACTTAACCAGAGATAATGGAAACCGACTTTAAACATGATTAAGATAAAACAAATTAGAAATGCTTTCTCATGCAGCAAGCATTACTTCCTAGGAGCAAGCAAAAGGGGCATTGTATTGTACTCCAGTGTTATGGATCATGGTTCATTCATATATTAGATTACAACTTTTTTTATGTGCTTCCACTGGTGTAAATGATGTTAGAAAATGAACCATTGTGGAATATCTGATCTCATTCCATTCATTTTCATTGGTGATCCTACATTATGTTGTATAGGCATATGTGGAAAACAGAGGAATGTAGTGTCAGTCTACACCACCCACATGTAAAACTGGGATTCCATATTCCTGAGTGGAATCACACATACGAGAACATGAGGTTTATCTTTTTCTAGAGCACTAATGCACTATCAACGCAGTCACGTCAGTGATGTCACATAGCTGAATTTGCACACTGTCTACATGGGCGGCTCTATAGCAATATATATCCACATAGAAAATGCCCAAAATCATGCATGTCCACACATGCGTCTATTAAGTGTTTTTTTTCGTAATAGCATATTACCTATGTGTTGAAACGGGATTTTAATTAAAAAAAATATCACTAACCGGTTATTATCATCATCTTCCGCATATATCATCTCTTAATTACTGCATATATTTGTTAGCCCATATGTTCTTTTTTCTTCCTACAAAAAGTAGAGATTTGATGGTGGTTGACATGTGAGTTCTTTAGGTCTACACTGTTATTTTTCCTTTTAAAAAAAATAGGAAGTTGGTGGTAGGGATAGTGACAAATTCATCACTCGCTTTTAAAGGAGTTTAGATAAGTGATGCAAACAACGAAATGGAACACATGGTTAGGCACACTGTGGTAAGATTCTCTCAAAAAAAGCAAGGAAGAAAATATGTAAGAAGCGAAGTTTGGTATTGCTCCAAGTCAATTTTCAGCAACCGGCCTATGCATGCACCTGCCGAATATTGTAAGCCTGTGCTGCCTAATACCAACGAACAATGCTGAACTTTGAGTTGGATAAAGTGCTGACATTTTTTCCCCCGGTCAATGATTCTTTCAGGAAGCAATGGCTCTAAGGTACTTATCGAAGAAACAAAAGAAGGCACAACCAGACCTAATGCCTACAGAAACTAGTATAATGCAAGAAACGATGTGCCTTGTGTGGCTGCTGTGCATGTTCAGATGTTCTTCTAGGAGGAACTGTTGGACAGAATGAAGTTAGAGCAGATAGACTCAATTCAGAGCTTGACTGCAAATTGAGGGGGTTTGTCATAGGGATGGACGTGGGTCGGCCCGTTGGTTATTCGTGGTCGGCTCTAGTTCAATTAAATGAACTAAATTTTATTTTTGAGATAAGTTTGTCAGAAATGCTTGTACGTTTGTGATATATATTTGTCAAAGCTAGCTAGTTTCAAGCCTGAAAGTTCAGCTGCTACCAGACCACGGTGAATAGGCCAGAACCGTGACTATAGTGCAATTAGATATGTGGAGATGTAACAACCCAAACGTATTAAACTCTACTACTTCCAGAAAGAGCGTACAGGCAGTTGAATCTCGATGTCAAATTTGAACAACAGGGTCAGAGCTATGTGCAGTGAAGTTTGTATGCCTGATCAACTTGAACTTGTCTGAACAGTGTGTAGATCATGAAAAATGGAAAACTAACTGGTAATCACGTATTTCAGAGTCTCAGCCTGCATGTTTCCTGAGAAGGAAAGCAGGACATTTCAGAGCAGTAAAAAGGGTGACATTATCTCCGCACTACTCAGCCAACTCTAATTGTTATCTGGTGTTAATCCATGATTCTACTGATGACAAAATTATGCAAAGCGTAGTTCCCTCTCGGTTTAATTTCAGAACAAGATCAGTTTCTGTTCCCAATTTTATCTCTACTCTGATAAGTTGCAATTCATTTCTCAGATCGATTCACCGAACGAAGGTGATATTCAAAAACAGATTGGCATCCGAAGCATGAACTGAAACTGATCGCTAGGCAACAACCCAAGATATTACTGACCTGTGCGCACCTCTGGCGAGCTCGAGCAGCGCCCCGGCCGCAGCCGCCCTCGCGCCGGGACTTCCCTCGACGTCGTCGGCGAGCATCGAGACGAGCGGCGGCACGACGCCGAGCTCGGGCAGCAGCCGCTTCCTCCGCTCGTCCGACTGCGCCAGCCTCCCGACCTCCGCCGCGGCCTCCGCCCTCTCCTCCGCCGTGCCGAAGTTGAGCCGCTTCACCGCCGCCCTCATCCCCACCGCCGCCGCCGCGTCTTCCCCCGCCGCCCCCATGCCGATCGTACGTGCGTATGCCCGTCCGTCCACGGCACGATCCCCCAACCCCGCCCGTTTATCTAGCTAGGCCGCGGCCGCCGGTGCATGTGCAGCTGCGCGCTACGAGACGACGCAGCCGTGCGACGCGAGGTTGGCGGGTAACGTTTTTTTCGCGGCAAGGCGCGCGGTTGGGTTGGGGACTTGGGCCCCTCGGCGCACGGTGGTTTTGGTGGTTTTGGGGGAAAAGTGTGTTGGATTTTGCGTGGTTCCGGGCGACGTGGAGAGCACTTGTGGCTTTCGGCTTGCGCCGATGCGCCGGAAAAGCTGCGTGCAAATTGCGGCATTATCACGGGCCGGTGAACCGCCTGTCTAGTGTCAATGGCCCGCCGCCACCATCAACCGGCCTCCTCTTTTGTGACCACGGCCGCTGTAATCATCATCGCCCAGGTTAGAAAGGTCTGAGGTTTTACAGCATGTTTTAGTATAGTTTTGGTTGTTAGTTAATTACTTTCTCCGTTTTAAAATATAAATATTTATAGAGATTTTTATGATAAGAAAGTAGGTAAAATTGAGAGGTAAAATGTTATGATTGGTTGAGAAGAGAATACAGGTGAAGAAATTAAATAAAACATAGTTATGCTTGGATGAGATAAAGAGTTAGCTAGAGAAATAGCTATATTTTAAAACAATTTAAACACTATAAATAACTATATTTTAGAACGGAGAAAATATATACTAACAACAATAATTTTACAGGATATTTTAGTATAGTTCGAACTTGACCATAAACTGTTTATCTGCAAATTTCATCATGGTGTTGTACATAGCTCTAAAGTCTAGCTGCGTAATCATTTTGTTCTGGCTGAATTTAGGTATCCGCCTGTACATGTGATGACTATGATGATGCTAGTGACATCGTCGGGAATCCGGTCGTTGGATAAATCATAAAATCTGCTGAAACCTATTGGGCTCATTACTTGGTGCGGCCGAACTCTCTGCTGCTACTAGTGCCGCCACATCAGTCATACCAGTTCATTCCTTTTGCTACATCGGAGCTTGACAGGTAAATTCTCCAACTAATTAAGAGAAAGTTCAATTCAAATGCAACCTTTCTGAGCATTTCGATTGATAGCTCCCCCAAGAAAGTTGCATCAATCACGTACAAATATTGGAGCAGATCTTTTGGTGAACTTTGGTTGGCTGGCTAGCTCGAGCATGTGTTGATTTGATAAAATAAAGGGCAAATGCTAAATTAAGTGGATGGTGGCGGCCTGGTGGGACGGCAGATCTATAGTGGAGCATTAAGCTAGGATTACTCCACTTGATAAATGGTGTTTGGACAAGGACTAAGCCCTTTAATTTTATCTTGCTGTTATGTACCATTGTGCCACGTGTGCGTGCGTGATCATGTGCAACAAGTTTGGCCTGTACCGATCAACACACAACTGTACGTGCATGTTCATGCATGATCTGTTTCTGACAAAGTTTCGCGACGCAGTACAGTAGCACTACTGAAATATCCATGGAGGTTTCAGAGCTGTCAGTTGTCTAAACCAATAATCCTTCCCCTCGTGTTTATACGGAGAATTTTTTTATTTTTATATTTATTTAATTTTTAATTTACAAAAATATATTTACTTTTTTGGAAATCACAAAAATATACCCCTGTCGTCCTCTCTCGAACGGCGACTTATCCTACTTGGCGGCCCTAGGGTTGCCGGAGTGCTTGTAAATTTATAGGCGGCCCCTTGTCGCCCTCCCGCTAGGGTGATTTATCGCTTGGAGGGGGTTGCCTGCAAAATTGCAGGCGCCTCGGCCGAGAGGAGGAAATGGCCCAGGGGGCGCCTGCAAAATGGGCACAAATCGCTCTCCCCTCACCGAAATTTTTTATTTAATCCTAGTAAATTCTAAAAAAAGGAAGAGAAGAGTGAGAGAGAGGAGAAGGAAAGCGGCGAAGCCTTATCGGTCTACAGACTCGCCTGAAGATAATTTTCTTTACCCTTTGTGATTTATTTTGAGGTAAATATAGTATTGTGCAACACTTAGTTAGCGAATAATAGATGTTACGATTAGTTCGGTGCATTATTTAGTCTCAAACAAATTATATAGTTAGTAACTTATGTTATGTAATTGATAGGGTGACAGTACTATGCTTGTTTAAGATGTATTTAGCGTGTAGATTGAAGATGATAGTTTAGTTCATTTTGACTTAAGCAAAAATCGAAATAGGTTTAAATCTTGGTAGGGTTCATGTTATTTAGGCTGGCCTTAATTCGTTGTGTTGGCAAATATGACAAGTAAGGTGATCTTTCAGTTATTTACGGTAAAGGGAATATGAGATATGGGCCAGATGGTGTATATCTGTCTGAGTTTAAGACAGTGGCAAGGGAATTGATAGAGCTAGTGAAAAAAATTTTAGGGCGGTGAACAAATGGCTGATGCAAGGCTTTCGACTAGATTCACACAATCATGGAATACATGTGCACGTGATAGTTAGCTGTGCAAGCAAAGAGTTTTTTGGAAACTGATACTGGGCACATGGAGAAGATACGTGGAGCTAGCATTTGAGCGTGGTTGGCCATTTGCCATGCTTGTTCAGGTGCATGAGAAAGAGAACACCGCGAAAATGGCTATGCGATGCAATAAATCCTACACGCCCCGAGCCATTCCCTCCCCTTGGTCGGGACACCTACAATTTTGCAGGTGGCCCCCTTCAAGCAATAAATCACCCTAGAGGAGGATGACAAGAGGTTGCCACGTAGGATAAATAGCCCTTTGGAGGGTGACAAGGGTATATTTTTATGATTTTCGAAAAAGTATATATATTTTTGTAAATTAAAAAATTAAATAAATATAAAAATAAAAAATTTCTGTATACGGAACTGGGAACACTTAGGCCACATACGAATGGCCGAATGGGCCGCAACTCCGCCCGGCCCAGTTAAGATCCCATTATAAATGTGGATAGGCCGACATAATGGGCCATATAAACAAGGCCTTCATCGGCCCAAAATAACGTCGGCTCAACGTCGATCGATTTGGGAATTTTTACTGTTACTAATTTAATTTTTTTTTAATTTACAAAACTAATTTTCGGTTTGAATCATTTACAAAACTAGTCTCTTGCCGCCCTGGGCCACGGCGGGATTTAAAAACCGCCGTGGCCCAGGGCGGCGAATGGCATCCCGTCACCCGGGGCTAACGGCTCCGGCGGCCGTTAGCCGCAGGGAGGCCACGTGGATTCGCCGCCCTGGGGGAGGGCGGCGAATGCCCCCAGGGGGCCGAATGCAAAATTGCATTCGCCGCCCTGGGGGACGGCGGTTTTTAGCATAGTATCCAGGGGGCCGCCTGCAAAATTTTTTTTTCTTTTTTTTTGATATTTTTTTCTCAACTAGCAACACAAGAATAGCAAAATCTCGTGAAGGTGCAGCTCAAACCGATGTAAGATGTGGCCTGTAGAAAATTACGAGTGTGCTTTAAAAACCGTGCTGAAACTTCGGACCTCAAAAACTCAATCTTCCCGGCCGAATTTCGTAAAATTTTTTTGGACAAACCCAACAAAGTTGGGGGGAAGCGGATGTAAAATTTTCTGTAGATGTCCGTAGAGTACTTATTTGCCCGATTCCGAAACCGTATGCGAAAGTTATGACTGTTTTAAGGTAGTTAGCGCGCGTTACAACAATTTGCCGTCGATTCGGACCGTCCGATCGGTGTGCGGACGGTCCTATGCATTCGCCGCCCTGGGGGAGGGCGGCGAATGCCCCCAGGGGGCCGAATGCAAAATTGCATTCGCCGCCCTGGGGGACGGCGGCGAATGCAATTTTGCATTCGGCCCCCTGGGGGCATTCGCCGCCCTCCCCCAGGGCGGCGAATCCACGTGGCGTCCCCGGGGCTAACGGCGGCCGGCGCCGTTAGCCCCGGTGACGGGGATGCCATTCGCCGCCCTGGGCCACGGCGGTTTTTAAATCCCGCCGTGGCCCAGGGCGGCAAGAGACTAGTTTTGCAAATGATTCAAACCGAAAATTAGTTTTGTAAATTAAAAAAAAAATTAAATTAGTAACAGTAAAAATTCATCGATTTGGTGCCCTTTTATTGGACCTACTCTAACACTGGGCTAAATAGAAATCAGTACTTGTATATTGCTAACCATCGACATCGTTGGATATCGTTCTCAGGGCAGATCCATGTGACCCACAGATATATCCACGGATGGCGACTACTGTCGAATTTTTTTGATTTTTAGATTTATTTATTAAAAGATTTGCAAAAATAAATTTTTGTTTCAAAAAATTGCAAAAATAGACTCCCGCCGCCCTCTGGGAGGGCGATTTTTAAAAATCGCCCTCCCAGAGGACGATTTTATGACGTGGCTGACGGCCGTTGGCCCCCCCGCCGACGGCCGTCAGCCATTTTGCAGGCGGCCCCTCGGTCTCCCAAAAACCGCCCTCTCAGAGGGCGGCAAGGGGGCCGCCTGCAAAATGTGCCCAAAAACCGCCCTCTGAAAGGGCGGTTTTTGGCTCCCGGGGGGCCGCCTGCAAAGTCGCCCATTTGCAGGGTGGTTTTTTGCAGGCGGCCCCCTTGCCGCCCTATGGGAGGGCGGTTTTTATCCCCCGGGTATAAAACCCCCCTCCCAGACTCAAAAAAGTCATAAAATTCACTCAAATTAGAAAAAAAAACAGGAGAGAGCTGAGAGGGTGAAAGCAGCGAAGCTCTGCCCGTTTGCTGATTTGCCTGCAGGTAAAATCCATTGTTCCTTTGCAATTTCTATTTGTATGTAAGAATTAATATAGTAATGTACTAGTTACGTGTATAGTACTATATAGATCTGTAGTTTTTAGTTAATCTGTTAGATGACTTATTTTTTGTACAGATGTTACTTGTAAAATCTGGAATACACGGTTTTAGATGTTAGGAGGATGTTGGTACCTAGTTTAACTGTATTTTTCATCAACAGATATGTCAAATAAGGTGATATTTCAGTTATTTCACGGGCAAGGGAATGTGAGATATGGTCCAGACGGTGTAGATCTGTCGGAGTTTAGTTCAACGGCTAAGGGTATTGATAGGCCAGCTGAGAGAAGTTTTGGATCAGTACACAACTGGCTGATGCGAGGGTTTCGACTGGACCCTCAGCTCAGCGGAATAACCTTGTATGTAGTAGTCAGTCGTGTAGTTGAAGGTTTTTTTTGGGAACTGATGCCAGTGGATTGCACTGCCACTTGGAGATGGTATGTGGAGAATGCATTTCAACGTGGCTGGCCACTGGGCATACTTATGTCCATATATGAGAAAGATAACAACGCTGGTGTAATGCCCGTACAAGATGATGAGGGTCCAAGTACGGCGGGAGGTGATAGTGAAACAATAGAAGAAAATGAAGGAGGGAATGAAGGAGGGAATGAAGAAGATAGACAGGCAACAGGTGTGGCAGATGAGGGAGAACATATCGACACGATCGTCCAAGAAATGGCTAGAGAAGATTCTGAAAATGAGCATGCAGAGTATGATGACTCGTCTGATGAGGACAACGTGATGCCTGCAGAATGGAGCAACGAGGACTTCTCTGCGCTTACTATCTCCGAGCGGCATCATGTGCCGTGGGAGTACAAGCAGAATGAGGTCATTCAGGGGGCAAAGTACGCATATGTAGAAGATTTAAAGGAGGCAGTCAAACAATGGGCGGTGTCACTTCAGAGGGAGTTCTCGGTCGTGAAGTCAAACAAATCAGTGTATGAAGTGAAGTGCATGAAGGATGGGTGTCCATGGCGGGTGCACGCATTCAAGGGTATATGGAAAGATTATTGGCAAGTTTCAATCGTGATGGAGCATTCATGTTACTTGACAGGTGTTGAAAAATATCATAGAAACATGACCTCTGCATTTGTTGCAACAGAGATGTACTCTCATATTGTCAACAACCTGGGGTATGAACCAAGGTCAATTGTTAGGCATATTGAAGAGAAATTCAAATATACAATTAGTTATGATAAGGCTTGGAGGGCAAAACAGAAGGTTGTAGAGATGAGGTTTGGCACATTTGAAGCATCTTATGATAATTTGCCTCGTCTCTTAGGCTGTATTCTTCAGAGGAATCCGGAGACGTGCTATGACCTGAAAGCCTTTCCATCAATTGACCATGGTAATAAAAGCGTGTTGCAACGTGTATTCTTTGCACTAGGTGCTTGCATTCAGGCATTTATCCATTGTCGTCCTATCCTTTGCATCGATGGGACATTTCTGACTGGAAAATATAGAGGATAGCTATTAACAGCAATTGGAGTTGATGGAAACAACCAAGTTCTACCGGTGGCTTTCGCTTTTGTTGAGAGTGAGAACACTGATAGCTGGTATTGGTTCCTAGAAAGGGTTAAGACAGCAGTTGTACGGATGAGACCAGATGTATGCCTCATACATGACCGTAACTCTGGCTTGCTGCGTGCAATTGAGGAACTGAGAGATGGAAGTGTTGAGAAGGGATACCCACCAAGGTGGTCTGATGTTCAAAGCAGATGGTGCATGCGTCATATGGGTGCTAATTTCTACAGACAGTTTAGAAATAAGCACATTATGGATCTTTTCAAGAGGCTTTGCGCCCAGAATCAAGAGAAGAAGTTCAATGAGCTTTGGAGGAGGTTGGATAAGCTGACCTCTAAACAAACAGATGAGCAGTCCAGGAGGGCTACCATTGGAGGGGATGAGGCTCCACAAGCTCTTGAACCTCTATCAAGTGATGGACCTCGTATGAGAAGAAGGCATGCATCCTCAGTTAGAAAATTTTCAGAGTGGATTGAGAATGAGCCAAAGGAGAAATGGGCATTGTTGTATGACAAGGATGGTTCTCGATTTGGCATAATGACCACAAATTTGGCAGAGGTCTATAACTGGGTGATGCGTGGTGTTCGAGGGCTCCCACTTGTTGGAATAGTTGAATTTATCTTGCATGGCACATGCAAGTACTTTAGAGATCAGTTCAGAGCAGCTGGCCCCTCAATGACGGATAATAATCTTTTCTTTGGAACGCTGCTCACTAAGTACCTGCAAGATAAAAGTAATAAGGCCCGAAGACATCGTGCTCTACCTCAAGGCACACAAGAACACAGATTTGAAATATTGTGTGTCGACAAGGGCATGCGCGGAATCTACCGCAAAAGAGTTGTGCAGGAGTGTGTGCTCAAAGAAGACGGGACCTGCAAGTGCTCGTGCCGAAAATCTACTCTGCTCCACAAGCCATGTTCCCATGTGATTGCCGCGAGCAGTGAGTGTGGAATCGAAGCACGTTATTTTGTCTCACCTTATTTCAGAAAAGAAGCAATCTATAATACCTGGAGTGGAGAGATATACGGTTTCGGTATAGCGGGGACATTTACTACGGAGAATCCTCAAGCTATCTACATTCCTGACCCAACAAAATTGAGGACTAAAAAAGGTCGCCGCAAGACAAGACGCATCCGTAATGACATGGATGAGTCAGAAGCCGGTGGAAGACTTAAACGTTGTTCAAAGTGTGACCAAACAGGTCATACCTATAAGAAATGTCCAAAGGATGCAGCCGGTCCTATGCCCATAGAGGTCGTTGTGCCGCGCGATGTGCACCGGTAAGTACAACTGCGATCTTTGTTTAGTTCTACCACTCTTTAATGTACTCTAATGCACTCTCTGCAAATAGGTATAATCGTAGGGGACAGGCAGCCGGTGCTCAGTGGTATCCCCGACTGCAGCCGTATGTGGAGGACTGGTTGTTGGCGACGGAGGATGTCGTCGACGAGTTCCGTGCACACACTGAGGAGCATTACCTAGCATACCTCAGGTGGTACCAACCTCGGACCCGCATACGCGTAACGTTCACCCCAGGTGATCCACAGCCACACGTCGCTGCTACGACGGACACGTATCCTACACACCGTGACCAGGACTACTTTCGCGCGGTAAGTCACTTTATCTTTGCACTTTGTCATTCCCTTTCTAGGTAGCCACGGTTCTAACACATAATCAAGTCACATTTGTAATAGGCCGACGCAGCGCGACAGATTCAGGGTGATGTCAACGCGGCGTTCGGACGGTTGGACACTGGGATCGTGCTGACTGCGGACGAGCAGAGGACGACCTTCGGGAGGATTCGTCAGGCGTTGCACACAGTGCTTCGTGCGCTCACTTGTCGCGCGGCTGACGCGGTACCTCCCGTCTATATACCCCAGCAGCAGCAGCCACGGCCAGCAGGAACAGGACGAGGAGCAGGAGTGCGCCCACAGGGTTCCAGTCAGCCATCTGGCCCCTCCAGAGGTAAATTCTACTAACCTTCCGTTCATAATATGTTTCCTTGTATGACATGCACCATTGTACATCAATATGCTTCCCTGCAGCCTTCGCTACACCGTACCTACATCCCTCTGGAGCTAGCACGTCGACGCATGGAGTGTACCACACACAACCACACGTGCAGCTGGGCATGACAAGTGCCCCCGGTGCCACCACAGAAGGTCATTCAGGTTATATCAAAGTTTACTTTTCTCTTGCAAAATTTCGATTTGCAATAATCAATAATTTGGTGTACATTATTCCACTCTACAGCGCCATCGATGTTTGCTGGCGCTGGCTCCTCCACGCAGGGCGCACGCAGCAGCGGTTGGGCACCGGGTCCTTTCGAGGGGGACGATTTAGAGGACGAGGACGAGGGCGAGGAGATCCATGAGATACTAGCTGCCTCGCAGCTCGAAGGAGCTCCGCCACCACAGACACAGGACCCACCAGTTGCCACACCTGTGCAGACGACCCGCGCTGGCCGTGCTGTACCACCAGACCGGTTGACGTACTCCCAGGGACAGGTGCGAGCGCAGGGTAGGAAGTCGAAGAGGCCTAGAGGTTACGGTCCGGGCCCGTAGTACTTTGTGTTTGTAATAGTTTGTCTGTTGTATATAACGTTTTATTAATTCTACGTTTCCTGATGAAACCACTTTACTTCGTTTACGCTCATCGATCAAACGACGTATTCCTCACGATCTACGTTTCTGACGAATCTGATCAAAAATATGAATTTTCGAGTGTCAACTTCACGACGAAAGTACATTCCGAGCGGTGACAACTAAACACACATTAACTATCATACAAACCTATTGATATCCAACTAACGATGCAACTACTGTGTGAGGATGGCACGGCCAGGGAGCGGCGACAGTATGCGCCTAGGAAATAGTGACGGCAGCCGGTAGTCACATAAAAATTGATTTCGAAAATTAATTTTTTTAAATCAATTTTTTTCTTTTTTTTCGGAATATTGGTCCGGACTGTCCGGATAGGGTCCGGACGGTCCGGACTATATTAACGCTAAATACCGCCCTCTAGTTGGGCGGCAAGCCAAAAACCGCCCTCCCAGAGGGCGGCAAGGGGGCCGCCTGTAAAATGGCCGGCCCCCGGGCGCATTTTGCAGGCGGCCCCCTTGCCGCCCTCTCAGAGGGCGGTTTTTGGGAGGCCGGGGGCCGCCTGCAAAATGGCTGACGGCCGTCGGCGGGGGGGCCAACGGCCGTCAGCCACGTCATAAAATCGCCCTCTGGGAAAATCGCTCTCCCAGAGGGCGGCGGGAGTCTATTTTTGCAATTTTTTGAAACAAAAATCTATTTTTGCAAATCTTTTAATAAATAAATCTAAAAATCAAAAAAATTCACTACTGTCACGGCACCACGGTGCTTTGCCGCTCAGCCCTTTCGCCAACATAAACGCCACGATAAAGATGATAAGCCCAGCCCAAAACCGCACGTTGCGTCAAGTGCAGCGCCAACAGCCAACTCCCTCCCTCTCGATGCTTGCAGTCACGCAGCCTGCGCAACGACAAGCCCAAAAAACCCAAAAAAACATAAAAAAATCTACACTAATATAAAAGGTACCAATTAATTCTTTCCTACCTCCACATACATAAATATTTTCTGACCGTTAGAACCCTTCGATCTAACGGCCCACGTCGCGAGGTGGATTAGCGCCGCAATATGTCGTCCAGCACTGCGCTGTCCCCGATCCTCTCCTCCTCCAGCCCTCATCCCCTCCGCACTGGGTCCTCGTCTCCTCCCCCGCGCCGGGCGGCCACCGTGTCCTCATCCCCTCCACACCGGGCGCGCCACTGCAATCCCTGTCTTCTCCTCCCCAGATCTAGAGGCAACACCGCCGGCAACGGATGTGTCGCCCGCCCCTGTTGATATCTCCAGAGAGCTTGATGCCCGTGGCCAGAACCCAGTTGGCGTTGTCGAGATCCCCTCCACCTGCTCCCACACCCTCCCCACCGCGGCCGTAGGTCAATCCCCTCCGAACCCATGGCCAGCTCTCCCCGCCATCGTCGGATCTCCTTCCGTGCCCCGCTCTGGGCCGCCGTGGATGAGGCAAGCGCTAGCCGTACCCGATGTGGCCGGTGACCACCCGTTGCGGACAAGGAAGCTGCCAGCGGTGCCAATAGCCTTGAAGCCCTCGACCACCTACCGTGGCTGCTCGCGTCCCTGCCATATCTTTGATCGGTTAACCGTATGATTAAGATGCTGGTTGTAAAGAACAAATGGCAGAGTACCCTCGATCACCAGATGTATGTGCCGATGAATACAGGTAGTTTGTCTACCGGAAATTCTTCCTTTTGCAATTTAGTGTCTGTCGGAGGATTAAACCTCGACGGCGGAAAGTCGGGAGACCCCCCTTTTGAGATTCGGCCAGGGGAGTAGTTCTCAGGCGAAGCCGGCTTCGGGTGGAAGAAGATGAATCAGCGCTCAGGACAGAAGCAGAGGGGCCCGAGCTGGAGACAGAAAGGTCTGGACCGTCCTAATCGGGTCCGGACCGTCCGATCTGTCGTGACCACGCGGGAGATAGATCGACAGTCCGGAAGGCGAAGAACCGCGGCGCTCGGAAGAGACGGGGGGATTTATACAGGTTCGGGCCGCCGGAGCGTAATACCCTACTCCTGTGTTTTGGACTATGAGAGAGAGACGAATGTGGAGCGGAGTTTACAAGGAGGACCCCGGGAGCTCGGAAGCTCACCGGGAACCTGGAGGTGGCGTCGGTCGTTCTACCAGCGACCGGACTCGAGGAAGGAGGAGGAGATCTCTGTTGTCTAAGACCGGAGCTTGAGCTGCCTGCGTTCGTCTACGGCATGGATCCTCCTTTATAGAGCCCAGGGGAGTCCACAGTGCCCCGTACATAGAGAGAGAGGTTGCTATGTCTTGTTGCACGCTCGTGGCCGCCTGCTGCGCCGCGCCGGAGAGACGTCCAGTCGCCCACGCCCGCTTGCTGAGCCGTGCGGGAGGCACGCCGGGTCGCCCGGTCGCCCGCTGCGGGCGGCTGGTCTGGTCGGCCCCTTGCTGGGCGGCTGTGTACGGCTACAGCAGCGCACCCTGTTGAGAAGTGAGAGTGCACGTCGCTGTGTCTCGGACTGTGCAGGGAGCAGGCCCACGGGGGGCCGTCTTGAGAATCCACGCACGTCCCACCGGGTGGCGGGGCGCGGCACGCCCCGTCGCCTGTCACCCGGGTCTGGGGGCGGCGCCCCCGGGCACGGGGAGGCGCTCCCGGGGCCGGGGGCGACGCATCCGGGCGTGGGGGGGCGCGCCCTGGGCCCGGACACCGTGCGGGAGACACGGCCGGCACGGGGAGGCACGTCCGCGGCCGTGGGCAACGCATCCTGGGACCGGGAGGCGCGCCCGGACCCCGGACATCGTGCGAGAGACACGATCGCAGCCGGTCGTCAGTCGAACAGGACGTGGCCCCGGGGAACTGACGTGGCCGAAGACCCACGCGTCCCCGGCGACTGTGGATACCCCCAGTCCCGTTTCGCCGACAGTGTCCTATTGACCTATTAAAATTCCATTTGTCTACATATCTTATTGACAACATGGAACATATCTAGGTACGACCTACTACGTGGAAGAGAAATAGAATATCAGGTACATCTCTTATTTTTGTGAAGAGAATGTTTCCTTTATTCTAGGCGAGGTTTTATTGAAGTTTAGACTGTCTCTATCTATCTCTTTTATTATTTTGGCGTGTTTCTGATTATACAAGATTCCGCTGCTATTTTTTTCATGTAACAATGTTATTCATGTTCATTTCTGCGGGTCATGCATTTGTAATTAATGTAGATGATTTGCTGACGACCAATATTAGACTACATTAGCATCCTAGGTTATCTATGAAACAACTTCGATTTACATCACTCTTTTATTTTTCAGTGGTAATAACATTGATGAAGACAATGATCATCTAGGTGCATCTGCTTAAGTTGGGTTCAGCGGTGCCTTATAAAAGGAAACTTACTATTGCCATCATTGTGATGAATGTCATCTGATGCGTAGAATGCTATGCCATAATATATTCATAGTTTACACGCATCATATTGGCATGAAATCTACCACTCCATATGCATCTGCCAGGAAAAGGTACTGTACTTGTTTTTCTCTATCTTTGATCCATCTTTACTCTTTCTTAGGCCTTCTTGATTTGCGGATTGCTAATTGAAGCTTTATTATGCTGCTGTGGTGCTGCCTGTCAACATTATAGTACATATAGTTTTAAATTTGGGATTCGGTTCTACATTTTAGTGATTTCAGCATGCATATTTCCTTATAAAAATATAGTATATTTAACATAAGATGTTTTCAAGGTTGCAACGGAAGTCATCATTAGGGCTGGCAAAAAAGTCAGCTTCTGGTACTCAAACTGGATCGGCTCACAACCATTTAAATTCCTTGAACCAAATATGTTTAAATACTCTAAGAGAAAGAATAAGACAATGCAAGATGGCACTGCAAGATAATCGTTGGATAGATGATGTTCGACATGACCTATCAATGGGGCTCTTAACGGAATATTTTCAAGTTTGGTGCTGCTTGCTGGAAGAAGCGGCAACACTCACCGAAGGAACTCATGATGCCATAGTTTGGCGATGGCCAGAATCAGGTGTTCAAGCCATCTGGACAGGAATAAGCCTGCACCTGACTCAAGTTTCTTCAGCAAGCCCTCCTCAGCCTGTTCAGTATTGGAATGGTGGTGTCACAAGACTAATCATCAGAAAAGATGCAAAGCAAATGGCTCAGGTCCCTCTTCTTGCTGGTCTCCTGGGAAACTCGAAAAGAAAGAAACAATGGAATATTTAAGGAATGGTTGATTCAACAGATTGTTGACATGATTTTTGATGAGATCAAGCACTGGAGCAGCTGCAGAGCAAAAGGGCTGGTGCAATTTTCTCTGAGAGAAAGAGAGAGAGAGAGAGAGAGAGCTGATTTTTGTTTGTGGTAGTTTGGTTTTTCTATTAACTTGTTAGGGATGGTTTTTTTCTGTGCTGTCAAAGAAGCTTCATTGATGGTCTAGAAAATCTATGTGTACCCCTGAAGCAAAGAGCAGCTCAGCTAGAGCTGGTTGTTTGTTTTTTAGCGGTTAGTCTGTGAAAAGTCCAATAGAGCTTTCAATTTTTATCTTCTGAGTTGTATGTATCTAATTTATGATGCTAAGCATAATTCAGCAACTGCCAACTGCGTGCTTTGTCAGGGATTTCTATTGCTCTCTAGGGACAACATATATCTTTCAGAGTATAATCATTGATGTTATCCTTATTTCTGAATGACTTGGGTGTTTGCCATTTCAGGCTTCTTAGCCAACTGGAGCAAAAAATATAATGCAATATATTCTGGTGCCAAAGAGGTGATTCCATTTCTCAATTTTGTCAGTTGAAGAAGTGCCTTCATTGTATTCCCATTGCCATCGACGTCCACTTTCCCTACACCGCAATTGTCTGCAATGACAGTTAAATAGTCACCAAATTTCGCCTCATTTGTGAAAAAATCTACTTATTAGGTGCTAATACATATATGTATTGCTAATATAAAACAATTGGTTTTCTTTTATAGCGCCAATACAAGTTTAGTAAAATCAAATATAAGATCTTTTCCTCCTGAGCTGATATTGCAAGCAACAGAGAGACATGATAAAAAAAAGGTCAGCACAAGCTTGTTATTTCTCACTCCTGCAGGTTCTACATGATGCCTCATTTAAACTTCTGTTTTAGGTATCAGGGATTTAAATTTGTGCATGACTCGTTCTTGAAGATCTAGATTTGTTCTTTATATATCTAGAAGTTCCTGTTGCTTTGACCTACTTTTAAGCATGCAATCAACTACTTATGTTTGGTTTCAGTAAAATAAATAAACTAGATGGAACCCTGCATGTTGCCGCGGGTAGAATGTTACTATATCAGTCCAATTTATATGAGCTAGATTTTTTTCACGGGCTATAAATCAAAGGACTTGGCGTGGAAACCTTCTGATAAGTAAAATCATTCAAGATAAAGAGGATTACTTTACTGATTCTGTGTTTAGAGTTCTTCTGTGAAGATCTCTGTGCTGTACTCGTCATTGGTCCAAGCATATAATGCATATTTCTCGTTTGTGTCTTAAGAAGTAGGTTAGCTGCTTATGCCCTTCAGCTTTATGCTATTAGCCTTGGTCTGTTGTACTGATGGGTATGTCTGCTTATTTCTGCCTTATAGGCTGAAATAGTGTTGGATTCATCCCTTTCCATCTGGAGTAAATTTGTATGGTTGTGTCCTTGTGTGGCAATGTAATCTGAAACTCACATATATGTTATTCCTTTCCTCACACAATACTACTGTTTCTTCACCTACCTCCCTATTTCAACCAATCATAACTATTCCCTCATTTAATTTCTTCACTTACTTTCTCACGTTAATTAATTATAATCATTTCTTAACTTCAATCTTAATTTCTTAAAAAAATATAAGTTGAAGTATTTTGAGATGGAGAAAGTAATAGATATTTTGTTGATTATTATTAGTTATGTTTATTTTCAGAAATTCTAAAGAACATATTCTAGACAAAGATGATATTTTACTACAATGAATGCAGTTTTAAAAAATAAAAAAAGATTTATGATTATATTTATTTTATATAGGTGACAACGTGCCTTAGTGTGCGATTACTAGTAACCAAAAAACTTGACTTGCTCGGCTCGCGCATCTCCATGCGTTCCACGCTGAAACGGACAAGTTTTTATACGGTGCGGAAAGCCGCCGATCGGCGCTGCCGTGCACGTGAGCCCAAGGACGCAGCTGGCGCTGGCCCCCACGCCTCAGCGCATCGCAGCCGCAGGATTCGACTCCATCGCGTCGCGTCGCGCGCCTATAAAATCCATCCGGATTAGCACTAACCAGGTCCGCACCAACCACCACTCGCCGCCGTCCTCTTGGTCCCACCACCAGCAGCAGCAGTGCAGTGCCCATCGCGAGCGACATGGCGGCCTCGACCACCCTCGCCTTATCCCACCCCAAAACCCTAGCCGCCGCCGCAGCGCCCAAGGCCCTGATGGCGTCGGGGACCATCTCCTTCCCCGCCTCTCACGCCACCTGCGCCATCGCCGCCCGCCGCCGCGCGGTCACCGCCATGGTCGCGGCCCCGCCGGCCGTCGGCGCCGCCATGCCGTCGCTCGACTTCGAGACCTCTGTCTTCAAGAAGGAGAAGGTCTCTCTCGCCGGCCACGAAGAGGTCCGCTCTGCTTGTTTCTTCTTCCCTTTGGATTATTTCTCTGTGTTTTTTTTCTTTTGCGATTCGTTTATTTGGCTGCAATGTTTGTGGCACAGTATATTGTGAGGGGTGGGAGGAACCTGTTCCCGCTGCTTCCGGAGGCGTTCAAGGGCATCAAGCAGATTGGAGTGATTGGTTGGGGCTCTCAGGTTCGGCAAAAAAATGCTTTCTTTGTCGTCTTCAGAGTTCAGACTCAAGCCTTATTTTTCCCTGTTTCATCTAGATGGCCGGTGTCGTAGCTGTGACATTTCCGATAACTGATTGACCATGTGTTGTCGCCAAAAACCGCCGGGGCCGTTCGGCGCCTTGGGACACGCGAAGGCCTGGGAGATTTGCTTCACTCTAGTGCAGGTCCTAAAATCTTGAGGTTTGTAGGCGTGCCAGTCAATTTAACCCCGCAATTGACAAGGAGATAGAAAATATTAGATCAGTGATCCAATCGGCCGATAAGAATCCTACCAGCCGATTGCCGATAGAATTTGTTAGCGCTGCACCTAAGGTACTGCCCGCGCCCTTGCCCAGGTCCTCACCCGTGCCCGTGCCCGTGCCCGAGTCCACGCCCGTGCCCATGCCCGGGTCCTCGCCTGTCTCCGCGCCTGGGTTCTCGCGCGTGCTCCCGCCCGGGGCCTCGCGCGTGCCCGACTACCAACAGTGCTTGCGCATCGGCTAAGAGGCCGATGATGATATAAGCAGATAGTAAATAAATCCGATTGTCGATAATACTTGTACATCGGCTAGACAAACCGATGATAAATAAATAAATCATAAACTAGCCGACTGCTGACAGAACATGTGTATCGGCTGGAAAGCCGATAACAATGCAAGTAAGCGAAATAAACAATTGAACAATGCAGTCGGCTTTATATAATAAAGGATAACTTATCGGCTAAGCACTCCGATAAAACATCGCATAAGAACCTATCGACTCAACAAGGATAAACCTATCACTATCAATCTAGTAGTTCAGACTTAACTGATGCAGCACAGATTAACAATTATAAAAGAACCTCGATGAGCTGATAGATCTAATGTAATCGTGATGTATATGATAACTTATCGGCTATACATTCCGATAAGACGCTTGCGTAAAATCTATCGACCTAGCAGGAATAACTTATCGCGATAGTTTAGTAGGTCGGACCTAACCGATGCAGCACAAACTGACGATAAGTTACACCCAGTAAGCCGATAAAAACTACGCACGCGTGATGTGGTATATCGACCCAGGCTATGAGATCAAACCTAACTGATGCAGCCGTAGACGGAGTAGATACACCGGGTAAGGGGTGACGAGTCTTACCCTCTCGCAGGAGTTCGGACCTAACCGATGCAGCCCGGCTCGAGAAGCAAGAACCCGTCGAAAGGGTGGCGATGCGCCGAAGTTTATTGATCTGTGAGATGATTTACAAGGTCCCCGGGCATACGTATTTATACCCGAGTTTGCTACAGTCCTGATCGGACACGAAACAGGAGTTTCCTATCTAGAAAAGAAAAATTACCAGTCCTGATCGGACACGAGATCAGGTTTATCTAAAAAGTATTAAAACTACCTAATTAATAGATAAGGTAATTGATTGCCATGTCGTGGTCTTCACGATTCCTTCCTAAATCCGGCTTCTTCTGGATTTGCTTCCATTGGCTAATATGGCCTCTTTCTTCAACCGAACATGATGACGAACCGTACCAAATTTTGGTGTTAACACCATGTACAGAGCAAATTGCTTGAATAATGAACAAATTGATGTGGCCAATGTAGTGAATGGGTTGATGATTGATTTTTACATGGATCCGTCATGCTAGTTCAGGACAAGAAAACCACCTGTATTGGGTATAACATAGTTAGCTTTGCTTTTGCAGGGTCCTGCACAAGCCCAGAACCTGAGGGATTCACTAGCTGAAGCGAAGTCAGACATTGTTGTTAAGGTACTCTTATCTTGTGGAGTATTTCTCAGTTTTGATTCATGGGAAACTTTCGAAATACTTTAATATGCTAGTCACCATGTTAAATGAAAGCTCTGAACCGTTGTTCGAACCTCGAAACCTTGAGTGAACTCCTAATGTTCGTTCTCCTTTGTATCTAGCTAGCTTGTTAACGTGCACTGGCGACGGCTAATTCATTATTATCTTGAAAAAAACACAGGTTATACAATTTGGACATGATAATTCATAAGCCATTATATTTTCCGCCCCTTTCTTATGTACCTTTTCACTATCCTGTCAGTCTAACAGTCTGACTTTTCCTTTCAGATTGGTCTCCGGAAAGGTTCTAAATCATTTGATGAAGCACGTGCAGCTGGTTTTACTGAAGAGAATGGAACCTTGGGAGATATTTGGGAGACTGTTTCTGGCAGCGATCTCGTGTTGCTGTTGATATCAGATGCTGCACAGGTTTGCTTCAGGCTCGCAAGCTGAATGATTTTAGTTGCAACTCTTTACTTTATTATTTTTACCAAATGCTTGTTTGAATTGTGCTGAATTTCATGGTGCTGTTGTTTCATGGTCCTGTTTATTGAATTCAATCTTCTAATTGTACCTCTACACATTGATCATTTTCTGTATGTTGCCTTCTCTACTTACACTTGCTTTGCTCTGGTATTCTGACGGTATAATTTTTCTTCACTTTCTCCAGGCAGACAACTATGAGAAAATCTTCTCTCACATGAAGCCGAACAGTATTCTTGGTTTATCACATGGATTTCTGCTTGGACATTTGCAATCTGGCGGTCTTGATTTCCCAAAAAATATCAGTGTGATTGCTGTATGCCCCAAGGGAATGGGTCCGTCAGTTCGGAGATTATATGTACAAGGCAAAGAAATTAATGGTGCTGGTATCAACTCTAGTTTTGCTGTTCACCAGGTATGTTGATTTCATTGGAAGACACATTTTCGATTTTAGATTTTGTAAAGACATTCCCCTGCGCTTATGCGCTTTTGTTGCATAGGATGTTGATGGAAGGGCAACTGATGTTGCTCTGGGATGGTCAGTTGCACTGGGATCTCCCTTCACATTTGCTACTACTTTAGAACAGGAGTACAAGAGTGATATCTTTGGGGAGCGAGGTGAGCCTACTTTCCTGGTTATGTTGCATTTGTTGGTCGCACTATAGCTAATCAGTTAGTGTCCAGGCATTCTTCTGGGTGCTGTTCATGGCATTGTGGAGGCACTGTTTAGGAGATACACAGAGCAAGGAATGGATGAAGAACTGGCATACAAAAACACTGTAGAGGGCATCACTGGAATTATCTCAAAAACTATCTCAAAGAAGGTACACAATTATTGATACTTTTATCATACCCGTTTGTTGTTTACTTATAAGAGTATGTTTTTTTTAAAAAAAAAAAAACAGGGAATGCTTGAAGTGTACAACTCGTTGACAGAGAAGGGGAAGAAGGAATTCAACAAGGCCTACAGCGCGTCATATTATCCTTGCATGGACATTCTCTATGAGTGCTACGAAGATGTTGCCTCTGGAAGTGAAATCCGTAGTGTTGTGTTGGCTGGACGGAGATTTTATGTAAGTTCAGTTAACCATATTCTATTTTTATTTTTGTCATTGTTTAGTGAGTTGATGCCAGTAACTATTTATTAACTCATTGGTTATGCTTTCACAGGAGAAGGAAGGTCTTCCAGCTTTCCCTATGGGCAAAATCGATCAAACTCGTATGTGGAAGGTTGGTGAAAAGGTGCGCTCTACCCGACCAGAAAATGATCTTGGCCCCCTGTATCCCTTCACTGCGGGAGTCTACGTTGCACTGATGATGGCTCAGGTTAGGTTCCCTTAGCTCCACCTTCCATAGTGACAACTGAACAATACTACAATAGTATATATTCTACCCTGCTTGAATCAACAGTGCTAATATTTTTTCCACCCTGTTTTGCTATAATGTAGATCGAGGTCCTTAGAAAGAAGGGCCACTCCTACTCAGAGATCATCAACGAGAGCGTTATCGAGTCCGTGGACTCACTGAACCCCTTCATGCATGCTCGTGGAGTGGCTTTCATGGTTGACAACTGCTCAACAACAGCTCGGCTGGGATCAAGGAAGTGGGCGCCGCGCTTCGACTACATCTTGACCCAGCAAGCATTCGTGACAGTGGACAAGGATGCTCCGATCAACCAGGACCTCATCAGCAACTTCATGTCCGACCCTGTCCATGGCGCCATCGAAGTGTGCGCTGAGCTGAGGCCCACCGTCGACATCTCCGTGCCTGCCAACGCCGACTTCGTGCGCCCAGAGCTCCGGCAGTCATCGTAGATTGAGTTGATCTGAAGAGAGTTTGCGTCTTGTTAGAGTTGCCTTAAGTATTCTATGTGTGTGTGTGGCTGGCTGAACTTGTGAGATGCTATCTGGGGACCTGGTACTAGGCCTGAGTATCTTTTTCCCGAATAAAACGAGGCCCGGCTTCTGAATACTTAATAGTCTTCTCGCCACTGTGGTTGTGATTTTGGCCATTGAACCGAGGCAGCACGCAAGTTTTGGTTGAAGCTTTGCAGTCACGCCCGGCCGGCACGCGCTGCCGGCCCTCGGTGTTGTCAACCACAAAGGTCTGCGACGCCGATGCGCATGCCTGCTGCATTTGTCCGATAATACAACGCCATTGCACGTGCAAACACCACGCTAAACTCCCAAAACCAACGGCAAATCCGAAGAGCAAACAGTATCCCCCACCTTGTCACGACACGCCCCTTTCCTCCCCATACTTAAACCCCAACACATCCAGCCCGGCCACAGACACCATTGTTGAGTCAGCTACCAAATTAAGCTAGAGCTTATTTGCCATGGCGGAGAGGGAGGGAGCCGAGGTGAAGAAGGGGCACGAGGAGGGGTTGAAGATGGCGGTGGCGCTGCTGGAGGAGTTCGGCCTGCCTCTCGGGCTGCTGCCGCTGGCCGACGTCGTGGAGGTCGGCTTCGTGCGGGCCACCGGCTACATGTGGATCGCGCAGCGCAAGAAGGTGGAGCACCACTTCAAGATGGTGAGCAAGCACGTCAGCTACGACGTCGACATCACCGGCTACGTCAAGCCCAAGTCCATCAAGAAGCTCAAGGGGGTCAAGGCCAAGGAGCTCATGCTCTGGCCGCCCGTCAACGAGATCACCGTCGACGACCCGCCCACCGGCAAGATCCACTTCAAGAGCCTCGCCGGCGTCACCAAGACGTTCCCCGTCGAAGCCTTCGCCGCCGGCCAGTAGGCATGCAGCAGTTATATACTTTCTGTGTGCGCTCTACATGATATTCATGCTGCTGCTGCTGCTGCTGCTACTACTACTACTGTATAATATGCATGCACTCGATCAGAGTACGTGATTGGTATGTTTTGGTTTAAAAATTCGTGAGTTGCTGCGTAGAGGAGAGAGCGCATTGCAAGGAGCTTGTGTTTGTAGCTTGTTCGGTTTACATGTTCTTCATGAAACCTTAAATTATGATGAATAAAGTATTTAATAATCCTGTGCTAATTAATCCATACCCATGCCTGATCAAGTATAATAGACGGATATACTATACCTTCAAGTCCTCAACCTAAAACTTGTGTTCTGAAGAAAAAACTTGTGAAAAAACGTGGATGCGCTTTCTGTATATTAATAGGTTAGGGAAGTCGTGAGATTTTCTGAAATAACGTCAGATAATTAACTAATTCTGTCAAGCACTAATGCTACTGCAGAATAGTTAAATTAAGACAACATTTACGATATAATATACCGACAGTATATACTTCTAGCAGAATTACTATTGATCAAATGTTTAATTTTTTAATTCTATCAAACAACAATGCTAACCGTTAGATGGAACTTTGAGATTTGGATCAGGGAAAGTGAGTTCTAAATTGCACTTTTAACTTATTATAGTTGCATTTTCAATTTGTTATAGTTGACATTATCGATCACACGCAACTTTAGTTATAAATTTGTGCAATTCAGTCATAAATATATGTAACTGCATCTAATTTATTGATCACGTGCAATTTTAATTATAAATTTATGCAACTCAGTCATAAATATATGCAACTGCAATCACTTGATAGATTCATTTTTTCAAACGTTTACCCAATAAGCAGTCTCTACTTCTAGTATATATAAAAGCACATTAGAAATTTGCTAGAATATTAAGAAGGATATTTTAGTAATTTTGTATTTTATTTTAATTTAATAGTAACCTAAATTTGGGTGTAAGGCTAAGACCTCACGAGAGAGACAATGGCAAGCATGACAATGACAAGATTCCCCCTTTATGATATGAATTTATTGAATTATCCTCCACACAATAACATAAGAAGACTAATTTGAATTTACACAGTAATTTATTTAAATAGATAGACAATCATTTATACCGACGGTGTGTAATACTAGTACCATAAAGAACTCTAAATCAGAGGAATCACGGAGAATCATAGAGGCTGTTTTCTTTCAATGTGATAACAGCAATTAATGTTGTTGTGAGGGACTGGCTTCTCACAAGTCACAACCATCCGTAACCGAGACTTACAGGTAACTACTACAGAAAAGAGAAAATAACCACCCACCCTGCGATAATTAATTGAATAATGGAGCTTATCACGTAATCAAGGATGACTAGCTAATAACCTTGGTATTGTTCTCTGAATTTATTGGGTTTTGATCCAGCTACAAATCCAATTTGCTATGCGTTAATTACCTCTATCATGCATGCTAATCTGTCTATTGTGCAGAACGAACAGATGTGAGATTTTTTAGCTTCTACGCGCTCATAGCTTAATGCATGGCCAGAAAAGAGAAACCTAAAATTTTGTTCATGATGGCACAGAACGGAGATGAATGGATGTGTTATTCATAGATTTTGATTTGAATTTGCAAAGTAAATAAAAAGACAGAAAGATTAAAAGAACAAGGTAGGAATGAAGAGGAAGTAAACCATTTCCATTTATCTAAAAAGAAATGAAGGGAAATACATCGAAAAAAATGGAGAGGAAGTAGGAGTAGCATGTAAATTATGCTATGCCTGAAATAGCTTGCTTATTCATGCAGCAGCATCTCGATCAGCCGCTCTTCTTTTCGTTGGAAGAGCCTACCTTGTGATCACCATGGTGATTGGCCTCTCTCCCTGAGCCAAACGTCTGGGCCTTGTTCCTCTCCGGTGCATCGGCGACGGCGTTCTTGCCGGTGAGCCTCTGGACGACGGACTTGAAGTCGTCGGCGGTGTCGGCCTCCACGTACACCGTCTCGATGATCTTCACGGTCACGGGTTTCTTTTCATCCTCCCCCGACATTGAAGAGACAGACTGACTGACGGACAGACAGAGAAGATGATTGATAATGGGCAGCTCGAGTTTCTTCAGGATGAGGACAACTGTGGAAGAAGAAGAAGAAGATAAGTAGCTGATGAGCCGTCACCGGCAGAGATTTTTACTGTGCTTTTGGAAAGAACCTGAATGAAAGGTAGAGATAGGTAACGCGAACATTGAACTCTTCCTTCTCGGTACGCTTAAATACTACAGTAAATCATGTAATGCCACTGACTTGTCATCCTGGAAAACACTGAAATATATTGAATCAGTCACGGAGGCACATAAAAAAGTGTAGTATAGCTTTTTAGGCTAGTAGGATCTTGTATCTAATCCTAATTTATGAGAGCGACGAAAAGATGCATGTCATGACGGCCACACGTGTTAGAAACACATTGCATGCGTACTATGGATTTACAGAGGAAGAAGAAGAAGAGGTCGAGGTGGTTTGCATTGGCGTCTGCTCTTGGGCCCCGTAGTTGACAAGTTATCATGGTCAATATACGTTACATCAGTTAACATGCTGCCGTTGTTCTTCAGTCAATACCGTGACCGACCAGAACACTGTTACCGCTGTTTTTAGACCTGTTCAATCATAATGGTGCAGGCATCGCCAACAAATACCTAACCTAGACATTATCAACCATAATAAGCTGCAGAGGTCGCATCGTAGACAGCGAAACTTCAAAGGCTGCTGCCCTTTTTACTCAAAAACTCAATAGGAGTAGTTCTTCACAGATTAGAAACTGAAACCCAACTTTGCATAAATTTGTGTCAGCATCTCAGCTGCTTGAAGTTACAGTTACGGGAGTTTAGAGAAGTTTGGCAGATTTTTTTTGCCCTCTGAATTTAGCATTCATGACAGCGCCCAACGGGCCAGTATGGTTAGACAGAACCACACAAACACACGACTGAACTAGAGCCTACAACGAAAAGTTTACACATCCCAATTATCACAAGAAGAACAATTCAAAAGGAGCGACGAACATTCGAGAAACCGGGTATTGGAAGTATCCTGCTTTCACAAAACAGGATGATGGGAGGGTCTTTTCCCAAAAAACGACAGTTCTCCATCATAGATGCCATTAGCGTGCCAATCAAGTCATCCTACATGCCATCAAACTGTCAAGAATCCAGTGAGATTTGTATCATTATGTTCATCCAAAATTAGATTTTCAGTATTAACAATACGGTTACCACGCTATAATAGCAGAAAAACCAAAGTAAGGGAAACAAATCTATCATCATACAGAAATAATATTAAAGGTTGAAACACATATTGAAAGAAAAGGTCAGGAAATGCATTGCTCAACGTTATCTAGCAAGGGATTGACCTTTGGAAATAACAAGTTGGTCATACAAAGTAAGCAAGATTTCAGAAAACCTTGTACAAAACCAGGCTTTATGTTTGGTTTGTCATTAGGATCAGTCAAAGGCTAGTCTCACTACAGCCGTCCAACCAACCAGACCTAAAATGCTTGGTTAAGAAACCACTGGCCACGTATTTGCAGCAGAAATACAGGTTACAGATATGTTTTCAGCCCGAACATATGATCTTAAAACACACACACACACACACATTTATAAGTTCAATATTTCCACGCTGTAGATGCATCAGCTAGTGGCATGGAAAGAATGGTCAAAACAATTAGAGTTATGTGCCAATTGAAATAGCACTTGTAAAAAAATTAATACAGCAAGTTGTAGAAAAAATATGCGAATGTACACTTGACAGTAAAGTAAGGTAGACGGTAGTGCAATGTTTCATTTTATTAAAACATGGCACAAGGAAATAAATATTACCGATGATCCAGGATCTCCATTAAGTACAATATCTTTCTTTATTGTCTGTTCGGAAGCTCTTGAACCCTTTGTGTCACCCTAAATGTTAAAGAAGTAAATTGAGTAAACCTGCATTAAGAAAACATAAATATCAACAAATAATACAACATGGAAAATACCTCCGTCTTCAATACCATCAAGGGTAATCCACAGTCATTGTTATTCATGCGAGAAGGGAAAAAAATAATTGTCAGTACACATAAAATTTTGTGTATAAGAAGGAAAAGAAAACAAAGGTAATCTTGTAGGTAAATAGCAGAGTGGAGGACAACAAAACATCTTTTTTCAATATACCTCACAAGCAATTGCAAACAATATATGCAGATGAAAAAATTAGTCTTGGTCCATGAACTAATGTATAGTTCAGCAAAAATGCTAAATGTATTCTTCAGACTTCAGCACAATGTAATTGTTAATCAAACAATTACCAAGTTTGCATTAGCGTTCATCAGATTTGCAGCTTAATGGACATGAAAAAAAATACAGTCCTTGTTAACGTGACCACTCTACCACCAGCAGGCATCCAGATGGAAGACTACGGCCATTTTAATTGAATCAGTTTGTGCCAATAAGTACAAAGAAAATTCCACCTTGACAGAGCATGCTTTGGACCTAGAGCTCTTGGAGGTTTTACATTCCGGCAACACATTCAACCAATCTATCGTTGGCAACTCAATTGACCATCCATCGATTTGAAGTGAATCAACCCATGTGACAGACCAAGTAATACTAAAGTCAAGGCCTTGATACGTACAATCACACAAGCTCTCTCCTTTTGCTTGAATTATTCGTAATCCAACCAATGCACAGCTCGTATCAGCATCAGTATACCCAAATACGCCATTCTTGTCTGTCTATCAAAAGCTTAGGCAACTATGTGCGAATATAGAAGCCTACCTAAACGAGGTGAACCAACATCGTGCCTTCACCTCCCACGTAGTAACATATGCATCACTAGAAAATAGGAAATGCAGTAGGAAACACTCTGGAGGAGGGAGGAATAATACCTCCCGGTAGAGCTTGAGGTAGAGCTTAAGTGGTTCGACATAGTCCTCAAATCCGAGCGTGCCCATAGACCAGATCAGATCATCCCCGTTGATGGTCTTGCGCTTCTCCTTGAGGCACTTGTCACTCGCTCTGCAGGGATCACACGGAAGGAAGACGCCATCAGTCACTTATCTGGGCGGCAGACGCATGACAAAAGGCGCCGCCGCCGCCGCTCCGAACTGGATCGGCATCAAGCATGCTCGGCACAGTAGTAAGGCAAGAGAAGGCGACACTCACTCGCTGGTGATGAAGCTGATGAACTCGGAGACGCACTCCTGAACGGACTCCTTGGCGTCCTTGGCGATCTTCCCGTTCTCCGGCACGGCCCGGCGCATGATGCGGCCAATGTTGGCGATCGGCAGGAAGCGGTCCTGCTCCCTCCCACCGCCTCCGCTGCCGTTCTCCGTCCCGTCGAACCCCTCCGACATCGCAGGGCCTGACCGCCGCCATGGAAGGCGAGACAGAGAGAGAGAGAGAGAGAGAGAGAGAGAGTACTGTTGGTGTCAGGGGGAGAGGAAGCAGCAGGGAGCACCAGGCGGTTGCTTACCTTTTTGAGGCGGAGGCGGACGGAGATGGTGGAGGGGATCAGCGCCGTTGGTTGGGGTGGGTGGGCGAGGGAGGAGGACGCCACCGGCCGCCGGATCTGGAGCGGTGTTTGAGCCGGTGGAGATGATGCTGCATTTGCATTGCTGCTGCTTTCTCTCTGTTTCAACTTCCCCCCTCCCCTGAATTTTTACTGTTACTAATTTAATTTTTTTTTTAATTTACAAAACTAATTTTCGGTTTGAATCATTTACAAAACTAGTCTCTTGCCGCCCTGGGCCACGGCGGGATTTAAAAACCGCCGTGGCCCAGGGCGGCGAATGGCATCCCGTCACCCGGGGCTAACGGCTCCGGCGGCCGTTAGCCGCGGGGAGGCCACGTGGATTCGCCGCCCTGGGGGAGGGCGGCGAATGCCCCCAGGGGGCCGAATGCAAAATTGCATTCGCCGCCCTGGGGGACGGCGGTTTTTAGCATAGTATCCAGGGGGCCGCCTGCAAAATTTTTTTTTCTTTTTTTTTTATATTTTTTTCTCAACTAGCAACACAAGAATAGCAAAATCTCGTGAAGGTGTAGCTCAAACCGATGTAAGATGTGGCCTGTAGAAAATTACGAGTGTGCTTTAAAAACCGTGCTGAAACTTCGGACCTCAAAAACTCAATCTTCCCGGCCGAATTTCGTAAAATTTTTTTGGACAAACCCGACGAAGTGGGGGGAAGCGGATGTAAAATTTTCTGTAGATGTCCGTAGAGTACTTATTTGCCCGATTCCGAAACCGTATGCGAAAGTTATGACTGTTTTAAGGTAGTTAGCGCGCGTTACAACAATTTGCCGTTGATTCGGACCGTCCGATCGGTGTGCGGACGGTCCTATGCATTCGCCGTCCTGGGGGAGAGCGGCGAATGCCCCCAGGGGGCCGAATGCAAAATTGCATTCGCCGCCCTGGGGGACGGCGGCGAATGCAATTTTGCATTCGGCCCCCTGGGGGCATTCGCCGCCCTCCCCCAGGGCGGCGAATCCACGTGGCGTCCCCGGGGCTAACGGCGGCCAGCGCCATTAGCCCTGGTGACGGGGATGCCATTCGCCGCCCTGGGCCACGGCGGTTTTTAAATCCCGCCGTGGCCCAGGGCGGCAAGAGACTAGTTTTGCAAATGATTCAAACCGAAAATTAGTTTTGTAAATTAAAAAAAAATTAAATTAGTAACAGTAAAAATTCCCCCTCCCCTTCTCTGCCCTTTTTTTCCTCTCTCCGCTTCTCGTCGGCCGTGTGAATGATAAGTGGACTGGGCTCTCGGGGCAGCAAAATTGGGCCAAAATGGCTGGATTTCTTGGCACGTATATGGGCCGATCGAGTCGGCTCGGCCCATCCGTTATTCGCACTCTGGCCTAGCTGCTCCGGTGGGAGAAGGTCCTCTTCGTCTTCGTGTCCGCTTCGGTGTCGGCGACGCTTGTCTACGCGGAGTCGCCGATCGCCATCGTCTGGGATCCTGTTGTCGAGGAGGTGTTTGTGTGTTTCTCAACTTGACGACAGCTAGCTCCATCGTCATCGGCAGCATGCAAGGGAGCAGGTCTCGGTGACGGGGAGGCCTTGAGGATGACGTGTGATGCCGTGCTGGCCGGCTCGTTAACACCTAAATTTAACACTACTAAAATACCAGATTTACTATTAATTAAATATTTAATTTTTTTATTCTATCAAACGATAACGCTAGCCGTTGGACAAAACTTTGAGATTTAGGACGGAGGAAGTAAGGTCCAAGTCGTACTTTTAACTTGTTGTAATTGTTATTATCGATCACGCGTAATTTTAGTTATAAATTTGTGAAACTTAATTATAAATATATACAACTGTATCTTGACTAAATGCAAAAAAAAATCATTTGATGGATTATTTTTTTCAAACATTTGATCAATAGATATTCTCTAAAATAAATATATGGAATATAAAGTCTAAATTTGAAAATGATCCGAGTCTTCTTCAGGAGGGTGGTCTCTAAAAAAAAAAAAGCATCAACACGGTTTTGTTGGCTAACGTAGCATATATGCATATATCCAAGGGAGCTCTGCCCATCAATTGTAGGAGAGTACGTAGTGAATGCTCGTGACCCTGTTGCTGCTAATTAACTGTTGGTTTACTACATGCATGACGACAATATTCCAAATATGGCCGGATATAATGCACGTACATAATCAGGTTTTGCATGTAAGGGTGACGTTATACAGTACTAGTGTAACATAATAGGATTTCTTCTAGGAGAATTTAGCAGTGAAATCAAGTTTTTATTTAAAAAAAACTTATTAAAAAGGTTTACAAAATGACGTAGGTTTTCTTTCAAGTTAGTAATGAAATTATAAAATTTCAACTTAGGAAAATAATAAGATAGAAGTGATTGTTTGTTCATTTCCATAATAGAATGCATAAACATTTTCATAGCCTAAATAGTTTCTAAGGACGATAGGTTTAATATAAAATCATGAGAAAGTTTCTATAATCGGTATATAACACAACTTATCTACTGTAAATTTTCCATGATTTTATCACTTCAGTAAGTACTTCAATAAAATCCCTCAAATCAGCTAGACTAGGGAGCTAGCTAAAAATAAATGGGTATACTTCTAAAATTCACCAAATAAAAATAAAGACTAATCAAGCAGTGCCCTTCTACCAGAGTATGAGTCAATATGAAACTTTCAACCAGAAATTTTGGTTTAATTTATCTCCCAAAGGAACCACATAAAATGACAGGAGAAAAGGTCTAGGGAATTAATTTAGACTGCAGGAAAAACTGGGTCACTATCCTTAATTTGCAAATTCACCAAAGATAAACCAGATCACCTCTAGCTATGAAATTTGGTCAGCAGGTTAATCACACCCTCCTCTATCTCCAGTAATTTTTACCAAATTTTATCAATTCAATAAGTGTCTCAAACAAATATTTTTGATTCAGCAAAACAGAGAACTTTTTCTCTTGCAGACAACCAATTTGATTTTTTTTTCTAAAATAAATTCACCACTCACCTTCTTACCAAAATTTGCCAGAAATTGGGTCATGTCGTGAACTATTTACAGTAAACATTTCAAAGCTTCTTTCACAAAGCTTGTACATTAAATAATAGGCCCAAGCTCACTGACTCAGACTAGTGCACAGCAGAAACTGAAATTTGGCCGAAATTTACCATTTTCTCCGGAGAAATCTACAAGTTCCACAACTTTGAAATTTGGCACAGAGCTAGCCAATACCACCTACTGCCTGCAGTAATTTTCCCATGATTTTACCCACACTGTAGACCAGTCAAACAGCTAGATCAAAGTAACCTCCAACCACTTCATTTAGACTTAGAATCTGGAATCTTGTTCTCTGTTTTGTCACTACCATGTGGACCCCACAGACCCCTGGCCCACCTGTAAGCCTCAGCATTCCTTTGGACAATGTGTTTCACCAAGAAATCCACCCACACCTCTCTCCTCTCCATAGATTTCACTACTTGGACCCACTAGTCATGGACTAAACCTAGCCAAAAATGTGTAGAACAATGTTGTCTTATATGTGGGACCACCACTGTGCAAATAGATACACCTCAGTAGGCCCCAACAAACGTGTCAGCATCTCCTTCCTCTCCCTCCCTCAGTATACAAAGCAGCCCTGGACAGCACAACCCTTGGAAACCTCGGCCATTTCACCTCAAACTCCGCCAGTAGAACCTTCTTCTCATCCTCTCCACTTTCCCACCGAGAAAACTCAAGGAATCCCCAAGGATCACCGCCGGCAACCTCATCCTCCCTGCTGCCGATAGTGTTTGACCGAGCTCGAGCTAACTTCGGTGAGCTCCATCCTTTCTAAACCTTAGGAACATGATCTACAACTCCTAACCTTTCCATTTTCGTACTCGGCGTCCCTAGGTTCGCCAGCCGAAGTCGCCGTGTCGCCGCCGTCCCTGCTCTCTGCTCTATAGAACCGCCGCCGTGATGTCGTCACCGTTCCGGCCGATCCAGGACACCGCTAGCCTAGCCATTTCGCCAGCATCATCGCCTCACCTCCAGGAGCCCGCCGACCAGAGGAATCGAGCTGGGAAGCCCTGAGCCACAAGATCCATCGTCGTCTTCCCCGGCGCCGATCTGAGTCACCACCGTCGATTCCGCCGTCCCTAGTAGGTCTCCGTTCGATTCATTGCACAGGAGCCATCCTGAGGAAGCCTATGACCTTGCAGACACCTTGTCTTAGCCGCAGGCTGACTGGAGCGAACTGCCGCCGTGGAACCGAGGGATCTCACCGCCGCCGAGCCGTCTTCGACGTTGCTACTGCTGCACAGATCTTGCCGACCTCCTCAAGCCCCACGGTGAGAACCCAGGCACATATTAGACACACATGCATGCACTGGTTAGGCTAGAACCCGATCGTAGCTCATGTTCCCTCAGCGGCCCGAAGAGCCTCGCCGCTTGCGGCACCACCATGCCTAGCTCCGGCCACCATCGGCAACGAGACCACCACCGACAGCTTTGCCTTGGTCTCCTCTGTCTTTCTTCTGTTGGCCGCAACCCGAGCCGAGCCGCCATTCGCCGTCACTGCCGCCGAGAAGCTCGCCGCCTCCGCTTTGCCTCGCTCTCCCCTGCTCTGCCTCGCCAACATGTGGGACCCGCTCGGCAGTAGAGAAGTTAGAGCGCGAGGACTAATTTGTGAAGGAATTAAAAGGTTTGAGGTTAATTAGCAAGATGCATACTCTATAACATGTGGACCCGAGGACCCATCCATAAATCACGAGAAGCCGAAGGACTCTTTAAGAAAAATCACCTCACACATGGCCAAGGACCGTGGGTTCCATTTCTAGAAATCCTGAGGACTTTTCTGCAAAGTTCCCTCTCACTGACCAGTGGACCCCCTCCATTTAAAATCTGAAAATATAAAGAAAAATAACTAAAGTGTTAATTTTTCAACTGAAAAATAGGATAACTTGTAAAATTCATAGTAAATTCATTTTAGCTCCATTTGGGATGAACAGAATTTCAGTAGATTCACAAAATTATGCTTTTTAATGTTGTGAACCAAAACATGGCACCTTTAGTACAGAAAAATACCACTAAATTTTATGTAGTAAAATAATTGCTATAGTATAATTCATTAGTTGTAAAATTCATAGAAATTAAATCCTAACTCCAAATCGAGTGAACCTAATTTTGTTAGATCCACAATATCATGCTCTTTATTTCTAAGAACTAAAATCTAGAACATGCAGTACAAGAAATCCTTCTAAAATTTATGTGACAAACGATTAACTTAATATACATTATGACTTGTAAAATATGTAGGAAATTCATATTAACTTCAAAAATCATGAACTCAGTTTTGTTAAACCTATAAAATTATTCTCTTTATTACTGAAAACTAAAAGTTGGCACATATGTATAGGAAACATCCTTAAAATTTACTTAATATACAGCACAACTTATATCTTTGGAATACAAAGTAGTAAAATATAACTCCCTTCACTAACATCATCTAAAATCATTACATGTCCCCTGTCTAAAGCTCACACATAGCAAAACATCTCATAAGGTGATGCGCCTGGGTGCCCGATCTTCCGATAGGTTCGATTTGGCGACGTGAAGACGTTCACGTTTTGAGGCTTCCGATCAGCGATCGTCACCTCGCAACCGCTACACCCACACGTCTAGTTGTTATCAACCACGCTCTTACGTAGTCGACCTCACCACGAAGGTTTTATCCCTGCAAGCAATCGAAGAAACTCACAAGAACAAGGAAGAACGCAATCTGAATTGCAGATGAATGTTTAGCACACGAAGTTGGGGTTCTACAAACCGATCTAGACGGCGAAACTGCAATGGCAGAATAATCTAAGCAAAACCCACCTTTAAACAATGACGGCTACTGTATATATAGGAGTTGGGACGTCCTAGGGTTATCCCTAGGGCGCACACCCCTTGGGCTTAGCCTACGACACAATTACAAGGTCCAAGGCCCAAAACAGACTCGGACTGGAAGAGGTACGTGTCTTGTTTTGACGATTCTAGACAGCTCAGGAGAAATTTTGATGTGGGACCAAAACCATCTAAAAGTAGACTCCATAAGCTTTCCAACAAGTACTCATGGGCCCCGAGAGTCCTTCTGGATCAGCGGCTAGGTCCGTTTGAAGTTGATGCTGTCAGGAGACCCGAATCCGAATCCAAAACGTACAGAACTTCATTGCTTGCCTTCGATGGACCAAAAGTGACATGGTGCTGTAGAAATAGACTTGGGAAAGGTCTTGGTTTGGTCCCCAATCAACTTCTTTGATCATCCATGTATTCGTTGCACTCCGTCTCTTTCCCTTCACCCAAGCAAGTATCTCTGTAAACGAGAACACACAAAATTTATGGTGCAGTATCGGCTGTTCAAATATATAACACATAAATCCTATATAGAAAGCATGCACCTTTGGTTGATGAATATATAAGATAGCTATGTTCATATTTGAGCTAGTGATGTCCTCATCATAAGGTACCTTTAGAATATATGTAAGGTATAAATACTCTATTATGTACATAGAAGATGTAAAATTCATAACTCCCAAACCGTAAATGATAAAATAGAAATTACTTCACCTAAATTCACTTTATAACAGTAGCAGCCTAAGGTATAAATCTCATGCATATTAGAGCATTTTGGATTTTTCGCATTATTTGCTATTTATTCGGTCGTACGTTATTTTCTTTCTAGAGAATGAATTCGATATCGGTGAAGAAGTGAGATAGTTGGTATCCGAGTATTCAAGAGTAAGGCAAGTATTCTCCCCTCCTCCTTGAACAAATTGAATCCTATGTTTTAGGGAATGAAATGTGTTGTTTATAAAATTGTATGCGTATTTGTGAATAACGGTATTTGAATTGTGGTAAATGGTAGTTATAACCTATTAGTTGCATGATTCACCTTAAAACATTGTACTCCTTGCTGTTTGTAACCTTAGACTTGGTTAGAGTACTTGATTTGTACTTATGAGAGTCTATGTTAAGTTAATACACTTGCTTATGCTTAGCCATGCTTAGTAACGTGCTAAATATTACAGTGATCACTATATACCTTTGAAAATAGGAATTTTATAACTTCTGGACAGAGGTGAAAGCTCTGGTCATTTGTGAACTAAAATGATAAAAAAAACCTGATTTTAGACTTGGGCGGCAAGTGGTGTGCATATGGAATAGTTACACACCGATAGGGAGAGTGTTCACCTGAGTTGATTAAGGACTGAACTCAGTGTCATATTCTCATGTTAAATAGTACAACCACATGTGCTAGTATGGGATAGCCATAGTGGATTAAGTTACTTAATGTTTAGCCTTGCATTTTGGTAGGTTGAGTAGTATGGGCAGTGCCTACAACGGAACGTAGAGCTGTTCAGAGAAGCTACCTATATCCCGTAACGGAATAGGCGTCTAAGTTTGTCCAATACAACGTTGTGTGCCTCGTGGGGAGTCGGGTAGGCTGCCGCCACAGCGCTGGGTTAAGGCGTGGGCCCGCCACCCACGGCATCGGGGTAGCCTCTCGATGTAGAGTAACACACCTCGTGCTGGTACAAGGCTAAATGTTAGGTAATGTAAAAGCTATCTTGTGACCCCTAGGCCGTACTCAACGTGTAGGGTGTGGGATACCGACAGGTATCAACCAACCTAAGGTGTAGCCGTTATGGCTTCTATCACATCATGTGGGTAACATTGTATAAACTCTGCAGAGTCAAAACTAATCAGTTAGCCATGCTAACGGTCATGAGCGGCATGGTTGTATTCATTGAGTATAGATTTATACTTTTAAATGTGTTTATGAAATTGTGATGAGGATTGGTGACTTATGAGAATTATTATGCTTATTACAATGCTTATGGTGGCTTGTTGCTGTGGAGGGCAGCAAGCAAGAAAATTATTATGTTGATTACTTCCCTACTTGTTATACATGTTTCTAATGTTTTATTAAATACCGTTGCAAATGATTGTGAACTAAAATTAGCTTTATGCAAAACTGAACCCACAAATAGCCATCTCCTTGATTTTAGAACTCGCATGTAGCGATATAGGATTGTCCTTGCCAGTACATTATTTCGGTAATATACTGACTCTTACTTGTATGGTTATAAATCTTTGCTGTAGATTGAGTGCGACGGGAATTCGTTACTTCTTTAGGATTGATTCTTTAAGGGGTCTACTCCTAGTCGGATTGCCTGTGGTATGGGTAGACAAGCTTTCGCTGAATCATATTATTTGGTCATTTGACCTATGTAACTCTGATATAGTAAATTTAGTTTACTTACTCGTATAACCATTTATTGAATACCATTGCTAGAGATGAAAGTGTGGACTGGCAATTATCCTGGGGCTAGTCTATATGAGTATAGGCTTAGAACAGTTGAGATACATGGAGAGTAGTTCAACCGTAGACCATGTCCTCAGAGATATGTATCGTGTTTGGTCGCCACCTTTGTGTGGTTTGACGGACATATCTCGCCGTGCGGACTAGTATAACTATTCTTCTAAATATCTCTCGTGTTCTTAGTCTGACGTTTCGGTTGTTTTGTATTATAATTAGTGGTTTATATGACAAGGCTGCGATGAGATTGGATGGTTATAGTTTTATTTGGCTTTCTCTTGAGATTCCATCCAACTAGATATTTCGCGTTGTTGTACTAATTATCTTTTATAGTACAGAAAATCGGACGCCCATAGCTAGGAGCTGGACAGAAAACAATTAAACAACGCGCTGTAACGACGGACTCTGACGAGGTCGATCACGATCAACGCTGCTGTTACAGTTAGAGAGCTAGGTACAGGCAGCACCGTTGAAGGATGCTTTATTTTCACTGCCCCCGTGTCCTCGATCCTATGTAATGTAAATATCGCAGTATTAACGGCACGATCGTTACTGCTAGAAGCATCTCTGTCAAGCAAGCGCTGATCTCCAGCTAATTAATCACGTATCCTGCATACCCAACTCAATAAGCTAGAGCAAAGCATCATCATAGATCAGCCTCCCAAATTCAACTGACTACATATATATATCGTGTCGCTAGCTATGTTTTTTGTCCTGGAGCACCGTATGCATACAGGATATACAGCCCCCGATGGCCAAATCATGAAGAAACATGCCAATGAGAGTACGAGACATGCACATGTTGCAAACTATTCTGTCACAGGATGACGATTCACGGTTAGCTCTCGAGACACGTGCTACCACAGCAGGTACCAGTACCACTCACTGTTCTCTTAAACAATGACGAGGAATGGGCCGGCCCCATGCATCCATGGTAATCATTCGTTCGATCGATCAACTGGAATCGGCCCGTGCATGCATGTATACCGTACAGCTTGTTGCATGCCCCAAGCATGGGGTGTTTGGGTGCAGATGCATGTGGAGCTAGCCAACTAGCCGCGCGAGTTTTTTTTATTAGATTTATTATTGATTAAACTTTTGATTTTTTATTTTATTAAATAATAATGTTAGCTGTTAGATGAAACTTTGAGATTTGAGATGGAGAAAACAAGGTCTAAATTATACTTTTAACTTATTGTAATTGTCATTATCGATCTTTATACACTCAGTCATAAATATGTGTAACTGTATCTAACCGTTCATATCTTATCCTTTGGATAAAAAAATCATTTGATGTATCTATTTTTTTAAAACGTTTGATCAATAGATGGTCTCTTTTTTATTAGTTTATATGAGTTAAATATAAGTTATATCGTAATTACACTATAGTTAAACTATATAGTTAAACTATAAGTATAGTATTACATTTGAAAGTCAAAAAACTGTCAAATATTGTATAGCTACTCCAAATAAAAAATTATAGGACCACCTATTGATTAAACATTTTAAAAAAATAAATCCATCAAATAATTTTTCTGTATCCAAAAATCAAAATATAAACGGTTAGATATGACTATACATATTTATGACTGAGCTATATAAATTTATAACTAAAATTACATAAAGTTACATAAATTGGTAATGACAGCTATAACATATTTAAAAAAATACTACTATAATAAATTAAAAATACAGCTTGAAAGTCAATTCCGCCTCCCGGATCTCAAACTTTCGTCACTCCGCTCGTAGCGGACCGGGCGGGCAGGCAGGGCACGAGGGGACAGGCGCACGAACAGCGCGACGCGGACGGGCCCCTTCGGCCGGTGCATGCAGCGGGGAAGAAGAGGAGGCACGAGAGCCACTGCTGCTGCTGCTGGTGGGATGAGGCGCGGAGCCATGTGATCGATGGAGAGGGGGGACGCGGTGCAACGGCGCTCGCGTCGTCGCGTGGCGTGTCGCGCCACGCTCCCCGGTTGGGCGGCCGGACTACGGGGAGGGAGACGATAATGGCGCGCGTCACCACCGAATCTGTGGGTTTGGCGCCGTGGTCCGGGCCAGAAACGGCAGCATAACTGCCACTCCAACGGTTTAATTTGTCAGCAGAAGCAACGGGAGCCTTGGCTTGGGCCGTTGTTGGGCAGGCCACATCAACCGGACAGATACCATAGCCAGGCCGCGGTCGGTGCTAATACCAGCTGCAGGACGCCGCCCCGCCGACCAAACCGGCATGTTCCCCGTTCCACACCTCTCGATCGTGACTTCGCCAGTGACCTCCGATTCAACGACGTACGTCAACCTGCGAGCGGCGGGCAAACCTGCAGGCTGCAGCCACGAGCACATGCAAGAATACATGCAGGCAGCTGGCGTGCCGAACCCACGACGACGCGCGTGCGACAACCCCTAGCCTCTTTCTCACCATTTGCAGCATTGCAGGCAGGAGCTAGCCAAATTCGTGTGTGCCTAGCCTAGCTAGTGTTAGTAGTGTGGCAGGTCGGTCCAACCAATAATCCACGTACGAGCGGCGCCATGCACCGCGCCACGACCACTACTTCTCCGGTACTCTCCACCAGATCGACCACCACCTTTCGCCGCCGGCCGGAGCAATGCAAACAGCGGCCGCCTACTCCCCGCCTCCGGCTCCCTGCCCGGACGCTCATAGGCATACACGAGAAGACGCCGCCACGACTTTAGCATGTGCAGTGCGTCCTAGCTAGCTAAGGTGATTGATCGGTTGTATTAGTCATACTTTCTTCATTCTAAAATATAATAATTTTTAAAATTTAAAATTTATTTTAAATATAATACTCTCAGTTTATATGTATCTAATTTTTTATCGTCCTATAATATATGGTACGTTGGTTTTCTCTCTAGATTAGCCATTCAAAATATTGCACGCATGATCACTTCAACATGCATGAGCGAGGGCACATGGCGTGCAGCATGCAATTTGTTGGGCATGCAGACAAATAGTCCCATCAGTTTCTCTCGATATTCAACAAAGCGATGTGAATTAATATGCGGATATGTGAAAAATATTGCACTCCCTCTAAATTAAAACGAAGGAAATAACTTAGTACTTTCTACCACTAAACTATTCATACTATTTATTATCTTTGTTATCACTAGTTCGGTCTCATGCCTCAACCAACTCAAGAAGATAAATAGGTATTTTTATCCCTCTCATTAACTATCATGCCAAGAACTAAAACTTATTTATATTTTAGGATTTTAGGATGGAGAAAATATTGTTTAAGATAGTGGAAGAACATTCTCTTATTCTCACGGTTTTCCACAAAATAAATTAACACCGTGAGTTTCTTTATTGAAAACTACGCCGGGTGCGTATTACTCACAGTATTATACTCCACATGTAGGGTAACATGGAGTTGGTATAGCTGGTACTCCTGGGTGATCGCCTAATTCGAGTCCTCTCATGTGACGCAACACCATCGAAGATTAGGATTAGGATTAAGATCAGGTTGCATGATATCATACAGGGGGACGACGTGACGTCCCTTACTTAACTGACTTTGCCCCCTGGCAGAACAAATAACAACAGGGTTTCTCTGGAGAAACAGGGTTGTATTTGCCACAAGGATGATACCTGAAACCTACGGACTAACTAAAGGACACAGTGTTGACAAATTTTTTAACATGGGATCATGATCAACAAGCCTTTTCTTATCCACCGCTTGCGCTTGCGTGTGCAAAAGAGATCTTGCCGGCCCTATTTTATGTTGTCCTCACCACTTTATGTCTTTACAACCATCGATCATGCATGAGCACAAATGAAATCAGCATTGTGCTACTACCACTATTCCTTCGAGTTCTTTTGTTGTTATATCCACAACATGATCCTGTTCTACCGACCACGCTAGCTGATGCTGACATTCACTGCTGCTCCCCGACATCTGGTCGTATCAGACGTCATAGGTGATCTCCTCGGCGTCCGAAACGTGTGCTATGCTCAGTGGCCATCGCTGTGACCGACCAAAGGCTAACAGGCCCTTTTAAGTACAATATATACTAGCGGCAGGAAGAAGTATAAATCTAACCATTTATTTAAATAAGTATTTTAATAAATAATATATTAATTATAAAAATTATTCATATTGTGGGTATTTTAGTCAAAAAATATTTGTATTTCAATCAGTTTGATTGGACACCGACACCATCTCCTCTAAAATAAATCTCTATACAATCATATGATAAAAAATACATAATAATCAACCAAAAATAACTAACAAATTATATATGTCTTTTTTATTTTCTATAATACCATTATACTATTTATACTAATGATATATACTACATATGTAAGTTTTATTAATATAAAACGAATCTAAATCATTAGATCACTTATTCAATCTACTAGTATATTATATATTATACTATGTTATACTGTGAAGGAGCCGAGGCTAAAAAGCCAGACACCGAGCCCAATTAAACAAACCAAGCTAGAAACAACAACATTTATCCATTTATTCTTCTCACCGGCGGCCCGGGGCGACACGGATCAACCATATGGACGGCTGACATATGGACCGAACAGAATCGCCCACGCGTTCACGGGACACAGACAGCTACGCGTGATCCAACTGCAGAGTGACATGGGCGCGAGGTGGCGCCGCGCCTGGCAGCCACATGAGCCGCATAGCCGGGCCTTGCCTGGGCTCCTGTGTTGTCCCAACGTGCGCGGCCGGATCGCGCGGCGAGTCAGGACACCGACGATTCGTACGTGCCGTGGCCGGCCGCGACCGCCCGTCGTCGTCGTCGCCGTCGCCGCAGAGACGCTGTCACTCACAGTGACATGATGCAGAGAGACCAGGGAGCGCAGCTAGCGCACAGGCCATTCACAAATGGAGAGGGAAATCTCTTCCAATCGTCGCGCCATGGACGCTGCCGTCTGCCGACAGTGCGACGGAGACGACCAGTAGCCGCGGCGAGTTTAATTCGACGGGAGACGTCGATCGTGAGGGTTGGTGAGGGATGGACGACGTCGACGCCGAGATTGATCCTAGTCACGTCCAAGTCGTTTCAAATCCTTGATTTTGATTCACGAGCTGAACCTGATTAGTACATTCGTTCTACTCCTCCTACTCCTACATATGCCGTGTTCTCTGTTTTAACAAGGCTAGCTTAGGCTCCGTTGGTTTTAGCTTGTAAGGAATAGTTTGAAGCTGAGAAAAGAGGGAAGAGAAAAAAGATCATACAAAACGAGACGAGTCATTAGCATATGATTAATTGAGTATTAATTATTTTAAATTTAAAAAATAGATTAATATGATTTTTTAAAGCAACTTTTATATAAAATTTTTTTACAAAAAACACACCGTTTAGCAGTTTAAGAAGCATACTCACAGAAAACGAGCAGTTTTCTCTCCTCAACCAGCACTTCCGAATTCTCCATAAGATAAGTTTTTTTCTCGTTTTTCGCTAGCACGCTTTACAAGCCGCTAAGCAGTATGTTTGTAAAAAAAAACTTTCTACATAGAAGTTTGTTTTAAAAATTAAATAAATCTATTTTAAAAATTTCTTCACAAGTTTGATTTTCTAGCTTAGACACCGCTCCGGTTGTTATAGCTTATAAGATAAGTTTTTTTCTCATTTTTTGTTATCACACTTTACAATAATAGTTAATACTTCGTTTCGCGTACGCCAGCCAGCCAGCTCGTGCGAACGCTGCCTTAGCTACCAACCCTACCACTACTAGCTAAGTGAGCCTAGCTATTCTCCGCATACAGCCAACCGGTCGAGATTGCGAGATCGTGGCTAGCAATGGCTGCATGCAGGAGGGTCAAATTTATTTTGGATCTGACCGGCCAACAAGCCGGCAGTGCAGTTAATCGGATGCATATATGCTGTAAAATACGAACTGCTCGTGGGGGAACAACGAACGAACGGGACGAAGAAACGGTACTACTGTTGAGAGATCTCCGTGAGTGGAGATTCGACCATGCATCGATCGGTCGCATGGACCATGGACGATTAGGGGACTATTCATTCGATCAGATCATTTTGGATGCATGCATTGATCGCATGGTCCCATTATAACCGACTCGATCGATCGCGTACAAGAAATTTTAAAACCAGACACAAGATCACACCAAATGATCAACATACCTAACTGGCAATTATTAACATTTGGCTCACTATGCTTAAAGGAGACGAGCAAGCAGTCTATCGTATTCGGATCGTGAAGAGGAGGGAGAGAGGAACAGAGTGGCCTGTAACTACCAACGGTCGTGGTGGGGCCCCAGGTTTGGCGCCCAGGGGGAGGGCCACGTGGTGGGTGGGGGCCTACCGCGCTGTCGGCGGTATCGGCAACGTGGTGGGGCCCACGCACACCCACCTGCCCCGGCCAGAAAGGTGGGCCCCACCTACCTCCCCACGATCCACCGCTCCCCGCCTTACGTGGCGGTTCGTTGTGGGCCCCACTTTTTGGGTCCTAGGATACGGTGCGGGCCCCCAAAAATGCGAGATTTGGCTCGTCTCCGTTGCGTTGGTCCGTTCCTCCTCCTCCTCCCGTGCATCCATCGTCACTCACGCAGACTTCACTGCTCCCACGTTGCTCCACATGTTCGCATGAATGCTACTACCACTGTTACAAAATTCGGTCAATTATATTTGTATGCACATTAATACTACATAGGACATGCTGTACACTCTCTCTGCTAACTGTTTAGTTCATAGTTTTTTAAGCTAGCTTTGGGATAAACTTAACGTTGACAAAGCTTTCCTCCTGAAAACATTAAAATAAATACTGTATCTGGTTTTTAATATACGATGAGGTTGATATTTTGACGTACATTTGATCATTTGTCCTATTAAAATTTTGTACAAATATATAAAATATAAGTTATGCTTAAATTAATTTTAATAAAACAAATGACAATAAAATAAATTATAATCAAGTAGTTTTTTAAATAAGACGAATGATTAAACGTATATCTAAAAGTTGATTATGCTAGTAGTAAATTCATCGATCTCAAGAGATGCTGATACTGTCTCAAAGATACTTAAGGCAGTGCTCGGCAGCACTGAAAGTAGCAGCTTATTTTTTTCGTTTTCCGCACGCACGCTTTCCAAAACGATAAACATTGTGTTTTTTTAAAAATTTTCTATATGAAAGTAGCTCTAAAAAAGCAAATAGATCTATTTTTTAAGTTTTTAATAGTAAATACTTAATTAATCATACGCTAATGATGTTTCTCGATTTACGTGCGGCTTATTTAAGCCCCCAATGAGCACTAAAAAACACTACCTTGTAAAGGTAAATTGTATGTGTATGTATTCATAGAAATAAATGCGCGTGCGTATTTATTAGTGTATATATTTGTACCGTGTTTCTTAAGAAAAACAATAAAGGGGTAATTAAACGATGTGTTACTAAGGTGCTCATCGGAATAGCTTATTAGCTATGATTTTTTATCTCGTTTTTTATAAGTATATTTTTTTAATTACTAAACAATGTGTTTTTTTAAAAATTCTATATGAAAGTATATTAAAAAATTAAATAGATCTATTTTTCAAGTTTGTAATAACTAACACTTAATTAATTATATGCTAATGATATTTTTTTGTTTTATGTGTGGCTTATAAGCCCAACCGCATAAGTTACTGCTCTTTACAACTTTTTATAACTTGTGGCTTGTGAATTATGTCTCGGTTTCTATTAGCACGTTTCTAAAACATGAAACGGCGTGTTTTTTTTAAAATTTTTTATATAGAAGCATTTTAAAAAATAAATAAATCTATTTTTTAAGTTTTTAATAGTTAATACTTAATTAATCACATACTAATTATATTTCTTGTTTTACACGTGTCCTATAAACCAACCTAAAAAGGCAGAAGCGAACGCTCAGCGAGCCGATTCGAACAGCGCCTAAACCATAACAATCTAGAACTAGAAGCCTTCCCTGGTTAACAGTTTGTTACAGTATCATGGCAGATAGCTGGCTGAGCACACAAAAGTGCACCTATCCGATGATAACGCAGTGCCTTTTGGCACTTTTGTGCACCATTTACCGGAACTTACGCGTAAGGAGTATATAACCTGTAGCTAGCTAGAGTTGGTCTCTGCATGGGCGTGAGAACGCAATCTGGCACACTATATATGGAGAACGTAGTAAAAAGAAAAGGTGCGTTCAAATCCAAGATGGCTGAAGCTTTTCGGTGGTAGGAAAAAAAGACAAGCTATTAACATATAATTAATTAAGTTTTAATTATTATAAACTTAAAAAATAGATTTATTTGATTTTTTAAAATAATTTTTATATAAAAAGTTTTTATACAAAACACACTGTTTATTAGTTTGAAAAGTATGCTAACAAAAATCAAACGAGTAGCTTAGCCCAATATGTAGAAAAGAAGGCACCCTCAATAGTACATAACACACAGTACGTGTTCTTTTCTATTTTTTCTTCAGATTTTTAAAACAGATTATTTGCTCCGCGCCTCTAAAAATACAATTTTTTATAAAACTTTCTTCTACTGCATTGTGTAGACCATCTATTCTAAACTATTTATAAAATTTATTTTTTAAAATATTAATTTATCGTGTTAATAAAAATAATCCTCATCAACCATCTAAATAAAAAGGCTAAAGCTGCTACGCGCGTGTGCGACGTCCATATTAAAAAATAATTAAAACAAATAATATTATTTAAAAAAATTAAAAAAATGAGTAAACTTTATACTAATAATTTGAAACTTTCATATCTAATTTTGAAACCTTCAACTCAAATTTAAAAACTACTCCTATCAACTAAGAATTTACTCAAATTTTGAAATTTTCAATCCAAAAATTTGAAACTTTTAATTTGATTATTGAAACTTACAACTGAAATCCAAAATTTTTAATTCTGCTTATTTATATATTATTTTATAATTAAAAATTATTAAATATTAATAATGACGGTTAGTGCTTAATAGGGAGTTAAGCAGTCACAGCGCGCGAGCTAGCCAAGCCTAAGGTAGCAGGAGTTCCTTTGGATGGAAGAAAGAATAATACTCTACGATCGATCGTGTCGGCCCAATCGATGCCACATGGGACAACATGCGCGTCCGTGTCGCTAGCTCAAGAGTCAAGACCAAGGTCATTCCAACCAAAACCGGCAACGTCGTGCCCATCCGTGTATGCGTGGTCGTCCATGCAAAAAGCCCACGGTCGAACGGAGAAATGAAACAAAAGGAGCTTTACGTCGTCTTTGGAAGGAACCGTTCAAATTGCGACGTGCTTCAACACACTTATGTACTCATACTATTTTTTTTTATAGAGAGACTTAATAAGGTACTACTAGTTTTGTTCTAAAATATAGCTACGATTTTTGTATATACATCTAAATAATATTTTAGAATGGAGATAGTATGTAAAGTTTGGTAGCACTATTTTTTTAAAATTTAATATCTTTTTAGTGTTAAATAGAACATGTGGCATATCTCGGTAAGGCAGTAAGCATTTTCATTTTTAAGGGGTATGCACCTTTGAGGGCTTAACATACACACATATGCACCTTTGATGAATTATGCACAAATATGATCAAGTAATTTTAGATTTTTGATAGGTATCGAGAGATCTCCGTTAAGAACTGTAAAATTTTCTCTGTCTGCTCGGTTGACGGGCAAGGAGACTGATTAAATAGTTTGGTCCAGAGTCCACAACACACAACATGTGCTACCTTAAGTGCTAGCTCCTACATTACTGGACCAGCATTTATATATTGTATCACAAAATGGGGAATTAACTTCCAAATCTTCCATTGCTAACCACTGTCCTCTCCCACATGCACCAGGTTGAAAAACACAGAATTCTCCTCTGCCACCTGTAGCTTTGCCAAGCAGCTCTCTGTATCATCTGAGCCAATGTTGCATCATACAATGGCACCAGCATGCAACAGGATAAGCTGGGACTAATCCATTATTAACTGCTATTATGAACAGCTAGACAAGTTATGGTCAATTAGGTGGTTCTGCTGTGGATAACGTACGTGACGGAACCAACAACCACCCAGATGATCTGGCCGTGTGAAAGGAACGTGTAGCCTAGTTTAGACACCAATTTGGGCACAAGCTGGATTAGGGCTCGGGATAATGATGGCCACAGCGTCATTAACTTAGCTGCCCATGCTTATACTAATGCAACAGACTGAAAGGTGGTACGTGGTGCACAACCTTGATTTGAAACGGTAACCTATCTGTTAATTATGCCTCTGATCAGCGGCATGGCTTGCTGTGCTTTTCAGTTAGCTGGACTGTTGTGAGACAAGAAGTACTGACACCGGCATTATATTGCCATGGACTAAAAGTGCACTTAATTGTTAATCCCAAAATATAAACCAGAAATTTTACTTAAAACATTACAAGACAAAGTGCAGAAGTTATGTACAATCCCTACTCTTCAGAGAAGATCAGAGTTGACCACAAGATATGTTTGTAAAGAGTAAATTTAAGTAGTACTATTTTTGCGTAGTCTTCATGCAAGGGGAGATCAGTTCAACTCCTGGATCATTATGGCTAGAACTCCTGTAGCTCACACAATTAGCTAGTTAAATCCATCTGTTAGGTAGGTAGTTGCAGAGTTGGATTGTAATCCGGGATAGCTAGGCTGATGGCGGCAGGTAGGTGTGCAAACCTTTGGCGCCAAGTTTCAAATGCTTACCATCTTGCTGATTCTCCCAGCTGCTAGCTCACCCCTTTCGTTGTCAATCCCAGAGGATATCACACAGGCAAAAGGAAAGATTTGTGCGTGCTAACTTCACTTCACGAGATCATGGCCGATTAGAGGCCATAACGTAGAAGATTACACTAAAAAGGAAGTGAGAAACCTGATAGGATGTCAGTAGGTCGAGTAGCATCGAAGCAAATTTGAGTTGTGAACGTGCTGGCAGATTAGGATAGATAGAACAAGTACAGAGATTTGATCAAAGAATTCAAAGAAAGAGATAACACAAACCCCACAGATCGATTACGACGTTCTCTCAATCGACAGCTGATTAAAGCCACAAATACTGTTACTATTAGTCGGCATATGTTAATTAGAGGCTGGTAGTGCGACAGCTGAGCCTTCTGAAGAAAACACGGTTCTCTGGATTCTGAAAGATGGATGACATTACACGGTTCATGGCGATTGGAGATGGTCATGCCTTCTTATTTCTAGAATCAGATTCGCAGTAGGAACAGGCCTAAAAGGCACTGCTATAGCATGGTGATTTAAATTGTAGACAATTAGGTCAACCAGAGAATATGATTTTAACTTTCTGCACTCGATGAAAGCCTCGATTCTCTAGCGAAATCAACGTATGATAGTAAGCGGAGAGGAATATGGCATTTCTCGTTAATGCCCGACAGCCAAAATGAGACTCTTTCACATTAGACCTGCAGGACTGGATGGACTGAACAGAACAGATTCTGAAGAAAAGATAGCCAGGTCTTCCAAAGTCAATATCAGAGACATGGAAGCTTCGTAGTGAAATGGAGGCATGTATCTTTACCGGTGTCAGCAGCTGATCTTAGTACTACTTTTTTTTAGAGAGAGAGAGAACGAATTTCTGTAGCAGTACAATTCCTACTTATATGAAAAAAGCAAACAGTTATGTTGACAGCAGGTGAAAGTCTTTTACATAAAGCAGTTTACTAGATTTGCTGCATATCTCATTGGAGTGCAATAGTTTGGTAGAAGCAAGTGAACTCCCGCGACAATAAAAAGATCTCCTTTTTTTTTTGTTAGCAATGACTTTAATTTGATGCAGTCCTGTCATTTAAAAAACTCAACGCTTATGAAACCAGTTCAGACAAATCAACTACAGCCCCAACTTGAAGATAGTGGTGGCCGATGATATAAGGGCTCATTAGAAGCTCATGATTTTCCAGGATTTTTATAGAATTTAGATCAATTCCTCTTAAAACCTTCTAAGATTCCTCTACTCGAAGGAAGGCCTAACGAATGAAACACAAAAAAAAAATGGCCCTTTCTTGAGAGTTGAAGATTCTAAGAAGTAGCTTGTAAGAATATAGAAAAGTTGAGATTACCTATTACTAATTTATTTTCTAGATTAGGCTTAAAATCTGGATGGAAATATAAATTGTTTGAAAAGCTAAAGATTATGGGAGAAAGTTAAAGATTTTAAGAGAAGCTGCGGCTAATAAACCTCACTAGTGAAGGGGAAAAAAACTCAAAATCAGGTGTGGTCCTCGCTATTGTTAGATTTCACTGTGAATAAATTATGAATTGCAAGATTCCAGAGTAATTAAGGGAGGCCGAGTGAAGGGGTCTATGGTCTTTTGTCCTCCTCAGAGAGTCCAAAGGCCAAAGAGGCCGCCTATTTAACCCATCTTGTGCTCTCCCCAAACCTCTCCGCATCCCAACCAAAACCTCTCTCCTTCCCTCCTCCTCTCTCTCTCTTCCTCCTCCATCCTCGGCACCACCCACTCCTCCCTCCCGAAACCGAGAGAGCAGCAACCGCACGAGCAGCCGCAGTGACCTAGCTTTTCGAAGGAAGAGGGGTAGGCGAGCGAGATCGACGATGAAGTACGTGCTGGTGACTGGCGGCGTGGTGAGTGGCCTCGGCAAGGGCGTGACGGCGAGCAGCATCGGCGTCGTGCTCAAGGACTGCGGCCTCCGCGTCACCTCCATCAAGATCGGTAACTCCTTCCGCCGCCGCCCGTTTCTTCCCCAAACGTCGCCGTACTTGGCGGGCGCCGTTTATTTCTCGGTCAAAAATACGGAAGTAATAGCAGCGCCCGTTTCGTCTTTGTAATGGTGGGCACGTGATCGCACAGAGCACGAACGCCACGCATCCCCGTACATAGTAGACTGCACTTCTATCATACTATAATAACTGGGTCATTTCGTTTTGTTTATTACTTTCTCTATTCTGAAACATTTTTCATTCGGTTAATCTACTCCTCGAGATCACTAAACTGGAGAAATACACATAAAAATCTTTCTTTTTTTAATTCAAAGATGATGGCCTCTTGGATGGATAAAGCTTTGATCTTTCTTCTTCGCTGAATGAAAGTGTTAGCCTTTCTGCAATCTGAACAGTGCCATGTTGCACTTTTGGTGATCTTGTTTCCTCACTTCTCTCTCTCTCTCGCTCTATTAGTTCATCTTTTTTGGGGTGGATAACAAGGTCGTTCCCTCTTCCTTTTGAAACAGCCATTTCATGTTTCATTTCTTTTGAATTGTAATTACTCGTCGCAGCTTTGATGAGGTGGCCATCTGATAGTGTTTCAGTGTCACTGTCTTGGTTCCTTGAAACAGACGAGTTTCTATTTTATATGAGTGTAGTAATACAGGTCAAATTTTTCATCTCGTGCTATGAAAATTTTGTCTTGACTGAAAGCTTTGTCTCTTCATCCAGAGGCCAGGTGCTGCGCACCTTTCTTGGATCTAGTAAAACTTTTTTTTCTTGTCTAGTCGCACACAACCTCCTTGAGTGTCTGTTCATTTTTTAAGTTTGTACAGTATGTCAAATTAGTGAACGAGTTTATGAAATAGTTTTGGCTTTGTCATGCGATGATCCATGACTCTTCTGAACTTGTTTCTTTGATACTGCTCGTGTGCAGATCCATACCTCAACACTGATGCTGGAACCATGTCTCCATTCGAGCATGGTGAAGTGTTTGTTTTGGACGATGGTGGTGAGGTAATAGCTCTGCTTCACCATCTTATTTCGGCTAGCTTACTGCATAGCTTTGTGCATAGTTGTACTTTCTAGTGTGCCATTATGAGATAATTGCACAAAGTGCACCATAGGTTACAAAATGCACGCAGTAACTACAATATAATGACGCATATTTTCCTCATTTGCTTTGCTTGAACTATCATGGACTGGCAGTTCGTCACTAGTAGCATTCCATGCACTTGTCCACTTATTAGAAAGGCGGTTTCATTCTGAAGTATGGTTTTTGTGATAACTGCAAATTTTCTTTCTTTGACTAAACTGAACTTCATTTCGTTCTCTCTATTTTGTCTAAGGTGGACTTGGACCTTGGAAATTATGAGCGGTTTCTGGACATCAAGTTGACTCGTGACAACAATATAACCACGGGAAAGATCTATCAGGTAATTGGAATAAAGAGTCTCTATCTGAGTGCGCATAAGACTTTCAGTATGACTTGCTTTCTAGTACAAAATTGTGGTTTATATCTCACACCACAGATCTTTTTATATTTTATTTTATGTTACATCCCAAGATCTCCTACAGTTCAATTATACATGTGGACAATCTTCTGGTTCTGTAGTCTAAAGCTTGGTGATAGACATGTCGATATTGAACCTGTCATAGGGTAGATTCAGTGTAAGCAGTTTAATTGTCAAGGTGTAGCTGTTGGCTATCGTGCAACTGTCGGTATTCAGGACCACTGGAGTATTATATGCTTCTATGAGCATTGATACCCCGCTAATTATACATACTTTTTTAAGAGTACAACAAGGATTCATTGTCTAGTAATTAATAAGTTCTCCTGTAATACCCAAACCTCAGGCCGTTATTGACAAGGAACGAAGAGGCGACTATTTGGGAAAAACTGTTCAGGTGAGAACTGGTAATTAGAATGTCATTTCCTGTTTTTCTGTTCTATAACATGGTCGATGATGAATTTACTGAATTGTTAGTTGATTCACATTATCAGGTTGTACCGCACATTACAGATGAAATACAGGAGTGGATTGAACGTGTGGCAATGAACCCAGTTGATGGCACAGAAGAGCCAGCTGATGTTTGTGTCATTGAACTTGGTGGCACTATAGGTGAAAAACAGACTATTGAAGCAAACCACATCATTAAATAATAACACTTCACCCCTTGAGCACCATAGAATATACTATTCTGCTCAATTGTTCCCATAGTTCTAGTATTCCAATGCAGGAGACAAAATCTTTTCGCCACATAACGACAGTGGCATTCTTGATGCAGGGGATATTGAATCAATGCCTTTTATTGAAGCGTTAGGTCAATTTTCATACCGCGTAGGTGAGAAAACAGTGAACTCCCAAGATATTTATTTCTATTTGCTTTCATTTGCAAATAACATCTAACTCCTACTGATGATTTTCCAATTTGTGTTTCAGGGGCTGGAAACTTTTGCCTAGTTCATGTCAGTCTCGTACCAGTTCTAAATGTAGTTGGTGAACAGGTACTTATTGCTTGGCACCATGATTCATCTAAATACATTATCATTGTCCTAAATATACATTTTTCGTAACATTTCCTACGAATCTTTCATAGAAAACCAAGCCTACCCAACATAGTGTCCGTGGACTAAGAGGACTTGGACTGATACCTGATATTTTAGCATGTCGCAGTACTCAGGTACTCAATCATGCAGCAGCAGCACTTGTTTTTGTATTTATGACTCCTAAAGTGTTGTTTTCACTCTGACGGTGACTTTATACATTGCTTTCCTTGTGCTTTCTGACAGCCACTTGAAGAAAATGTGAAAGTGAAACTCGCACAATTTTGCCATGTTCCGGTAACAGTGTTGCTATTGCCAAGTACTTAAAGTTGAGTTTTGCACTGCAAATTCTTAGTTTGATTTCATGTTGCAGATTTCAAATATTGTTAATCTTCATGATGTTACGAACATCTGGCACATTCCTTTGTTGCTTAGGGTATGGCACATAAACTTTGACCCAATACATGTATAATAATTTTTTATTTTATTTAATTAACAACTGGTTCATTTTATAGGACCAGAAGGCCCATGAAGCTATTCTGAAAGTTTTAGACCTTCAATGGTATGCCTGTTGGCTAAAGATATGATGAACTTGGCACCTGGAGTCATTTCTTTTCATAACTAAACGTGTATTCTTGGTTCTTTGACATATAGTGTGGGAAAAGTGCCTCGACAACCCAAGCTGACTGAATGGACTGAAAGAGCCAGCAAATTCGATAAACTGAAAACTCCGGTTAGATTCTTGATCTTTTGAACTGGTTCTTTTAGATATACATAAGGACATGTACATGATCAACAATACGGTGCTCATAGTCACTGTGCGAAAATATTTCAGGTTAGGATTGCCATGGTTGGAAAGTACACTGGCCTGTCAGATTCCTACTTGTCAGTTCTGAAGGTGACTTTTCTGACTGACTTGACATGTAGTGGATCACTCAACAGATATTCAGTTGCTACTGGACATGCTTCTGAACTTCTTGTTGTTAGCAATACATTGGAATCTATCCCTTTCAACTAGATTTGGGGGCCTTACCTAGTTCGGTGTTCCTTTCAGGCTCTTCTGCATGCATCGGTTGCTTTGGACAGAAAGCTTGTGGTGGATTGGGTTCCTTCCTGTGATCTTGAAGATTCTGCAGCTAAAGAGGTCAGTGTTATGCATTTGTTTTTTTGTTCTGTTCAATTCTGATTCCCACATTGTAGAGTACATAGTTTTCTGATGCTTGGAGAATGGTTGCCTTATGCAGACTCCTGATGCCTATGAAAAAGCATGGGATCTACTAAAGGTAAGTACCACATATATTACCAGGTGATGAGGTGATTCCATTCTGCAGAACTTTGAAGGATGTACCTCTTCCTCCTCAGGGTGCACATGGTGTACTAGTTCCAGGAGGCTTTGGAGATAGAGGTGTCCAGGGGAAAATTCTTGCTGCAAAATATGCGCGAGAAAACAATGTTCCGTATCTTGGCATTTGCTTGGGCATGCAAATTGCAGTGATCGAATTTGCCCGATCTGTCATGAAGTTGCGTGGTGCTAATAGTACAGAGTTTGATCCAGCTGCAGCGACACCATGTGTTATTTTCATGCCAGAGGTAATTTCATTTCCCAGCTATTGTATTTGGACAGTTTTCTTTATTTTCAGAATTAACTTATGTTTTCCCTGTACTTTTGATGATGTTTCTGCAGGGCTCCAAAACCCATATGGGGGCAACAATGCGCCTTGGATCAAGAACGACCTTTTTCCAGATCAGTACTTGCAAATCTGCTAAGCTGTAAGAAAACATTTACCCTCATCATGCACTGTTGTCTTTCAACAGATTTGATTTAATTTGATTGCCCCTTCCACATTTTTTTTTTCTAATTATCATTACCAAAAATTGGACTGGCTTAGGTATGGCAATGCCAGCTTTGTAGATGAAAGGCACCGCCACCGATACGAGGTTTGTGACATAGAATTATCTCATGATCTCATGCTCTATTCTCAGTTCAGTTTATTGACAAAAAACATTTTTGAATCTTTTAGGTGAATCCTGATATGGTCCCAGAATTTGAGAAGGCAGGTCTCTCTTTTGTTGGCAAGGATGAAAGTGGGACACGCATGGAGGTAAGCTTACTAACCTTTTTTCATTAGAACCTGTTGAAATATTTACCGGTTACTAATGCATAATGTTTTACTGGATGCAGATAATTGAGCTACCGAACCATAGGTTCTTTGTTGGTGCACAATTTCATCCTGAATTCAAGTCAAGACCTGGAAAGCCATCCCCACTTTTCATGGGTAACCCAGCCTTTCACCCCTACCTCATCTTGCCTGAAGCATATATGTTATTTCTTAACCTTTTCAAGCCAAGCTGAATGATTTCTGTGAACTGACTAGAAAAATGTTATTTCTTAACCTTTTCAAGCCAAACAATAAAGTGAAAGCTGAATATTTCCCTGAACTAACTAGAAAAAAAATGCCTGAATCTTGACAGGATTAATAGCAGCAGCATCAGGACAGCTTGACCATTTGCTTCAGCAGTGTTGCGGCGTTGTCAGCTCACCAGTCAGGCGTAGTATCCCCTGCAACGGAGCCACGAAACAACAGAAGCTGTACCAAAACGGGCACGTGAAGAACGGCATGGTGAACGGCTACTTTGTAAACGGCAACAGCATTCTTCATACCTAGCAGCATAGCTCTGCATCAGGCCATGCAGTTGAGATTTGGTTGCTTTGTTTTGTCTCTCTTTTTTTTTCGTGTTTTTCTCCTATTTTTTTAGGGTTATGGATTCGTCTCTCTGCTAAACTAAGAAGAGATGGAAAGGGTCCTTAGCTCCAGCGACATGAAGAGCCATTTCCGATGTTTTAAGGAGGGAGAAATGGGCACTGAGCTGTCGCATCAATGCAAAATAGCTAGGGTTTACTAGTAGTAAACTAGTAATCTAATGCAATATTATTCCTTTTGTTTGTTCGTTTGCTTGCTTGAGGCCTTTTATTAAAGCTTAAGGCTGGAAGTGTGTAGCTAGCTTGGTGGAGCCTGCACACTTCACCTGTTTGTACATTCGAAAAGAACCCACTTTCTTAGGAACTGAATTGATGAACACAGAAAGTATTTGGACAAATGTATCAATTGCTATTGTTCATATATGAATCTGGAGCCTATTCATCAATAGCTATGAAAACTTTATTTGTGATATCCAACTACAGGTCACTCAAAATTCATGAAAATTGGATCTGTAGCATCAAAAGATGCGATTCTGGTAACGTATCATCAAGGCACTGGTTCACATTAATACCAGCAAAAATGACTTGAATTGATGGGCAGCGTGGAAGCATGAAAACCTCCGAAAAGGATCCTTTTCAGCTTTAGTTGGCTGCCAGTCTTGATCTGAGCTCATCAGCAACCGCATCGATGAACTCTTCAGTGTTCAGGTAATGACTCCTCGTGACACTGCAAGGAAGAATAGCAGGTTCAGAAAAACAGTCAGTTCAATAGTCAACACGCAGTCCAGTAAAGGTTGGTGTAGCAGCGTGCGACTGCAATTCTGCAAAGCATATAATAATGCAATAACGTACTTTGAAGATCCATGAACAAGAAGGGCAAGGTCCTTGGTCATCTTCCCAGACTCGACAGCGCCAATGCATGCAGCCTCAAGCTTCTGAGTGAAGTCCAGTAGCCTAGTATTGTCATCTAGCTTTGCCCTATATCACAGAAAAGTGGTACTCGAGAAGTCATGGGCCAGAACATTGGTAATTGAACAACATATTTCGCATTATTGGCAGAAAGCAATGCTGACACCTCTTGCCAACCATCTAAATTAGACAAATATACTACCTGTGTGCAAGTCCTCTTGTCCACGCAAAGATTGAGGCAATGCTGTTGGTACTGGTTTCACCACCTTTCTGATGAACACGGTAATGACGGGTGACAGTCCCATGGGCAGCTTCAGCTTCAATGGTTTTCCCATCAGGGCATACCTAGAACATACACGCATGAACTAGCCTCGTTATGTCTAGCATCATTAAGTGAAATAACTTATCCTTAATAATAAACCAAAATAGAATCAGCAGGCCTAATGACACATTTACCATGAAGCAGTAATAAAAAAGAAATGTGGTTACCTACCAAAACTGATGTCATCAAACCCAATGATCCAAAACCTGCAATTAAATAAATATAGTGTCATTACAAGTAAAAATACCATTTAACCTTTATTGTTCAATGCTTCCTTAACCAAGAGCAAGCAAGCATTACTCAAAAGAGTACAAATTGTAAAATAAGGCAGTTGGGCATATAACCTTGTGCTAAGAAATCACTCTGCACATCACCATCATAATTCTTGCAAGCCCAAACATAGCCTCCTTCACTCTTGAGTGCGTAGGCAACCATGTCATCAATAAGGCGATGCTCATACCTAACAGGGAAAAAAGTCATCAGACGCCATAAAATACTCTGATGAAAAATCAAGGGAAAAAAACAATTTCGAAATGTACCATATTCCAGCAGCCTCAAATTTTGTTTTCCACTGAGCTTCATATACCTCCTGGAAGATGTCCTTGAACCTGCGAATAAATCCCAATTAGTCAGATTAATGCATTACTGTATTTCTAAAAAAAAAAAGCATTGCGTTGTACCATGGCAAAAAATACAATAAATGCAAAAACTGTCTGTCTAGCAACATCAGTACCTGCCATCGTATTTCTTCAAAATTGTGTTCTTGGTGCTGAGGTACAATGGCCATTTCTTCTCATAAGCAGTGGCCATAGAGGCCTCAGCAAAGGAACGGATGGACTACATAATCAAATGCTAAGAGCATGAATCACAAAAAATATGACGTATGCATAATCGAGATGAACAGTAGCAAGCGGCAAGCTGTACCTCGTCAGTGTTGTACATAGACAGTGCCACTCCTCCAGCACCAGTGAAGTTGAACACCTCGAGCTCAATCTCCTCATCTTTTCCCTCTAAAAAGAAAAAGGGTAAAAATCTTATTCACGTCAATTGGTCTCTAACCATCCAAGTTGAAGTTATAAATTAGGAGGTTTAGCTAGGAAAAACATTCCATTTATGTGTGCCTAAGGTAAGGTAACATACCGAAAACCAATTTAAGCTTGCCAGGTCCCTTGATAACTGCATCCGTTGCACGGTACTGATCACCAAACGCATGCCTTCCAATGCAAATGGGCTTAGTCCATCCTGAAAACACCAACATTTCAGTAAGCATGAGAAAGATCACATAAAAAAATAGTAATAATGTCTGGTGTTCTCCCAATACCTGGAACAAGCCGAGGGATGTTTTTGCAGATAATTGGTTCTCTGAACACAGTGCCTGAAGTAAGAACAGAAACAGAAATATCAGAATTCACGAAGACTGGACCAGATGAAATTACAGAAGCACCTTACCATTTAGGATATTTCTAATTGTGCCGTTTGGGCTCTTCCACATGGATTTCAGGTTGAACTCCTTAACCCTTGCTTCATCTGTTATGTTTTTGATGTGATGCTCAGTAACAAAATCGTTGCAAACCATTGTCATTTGTCAACACACGTCAATGGAATAACAAATGTACCTGGTGTAATGGTTGCACACTTGATGGCCACATTGTACCTACGAAGGATTTGAGGAGCAGGAACATAAATAATAGTAAAAGATAGAAATACACTACAGAATTCAGTGAAATGTTAAACACAGGCAAGTAGGCAACAAAACTAAGCATAACTGAAGGAACAAGTAAACAAGTGACAGTAATGCACAAGGAAACTCCTTTGCACTGCTTAAATAAGTATCGGGGAAGATTGGATTCATAAATTTCTAACAAGCACAATTGCTCAATAGCAATTTGACTACAAATCAAGCATCAAGTGACTCTGTCCTTGTAAAGCTTAGTTAGCATAAAGTTCTTACTTGAGAGTAGCCTCCGCTGCCTCCACTGTGACCTTATCGTCGGTTGCATCACGGTATGGAAGTCCGAGGTCAAAGTACTTGATGTCCAAGTCCAAGAACGGGAAGATAAGCTGCAGATTTAGTGTTAAAAAATGTCTTTTTATAAGAACACCAGCAGTGAAAGGTCAAAGCACATCAAAAGAGAATCAACAAGTATCCATTACCTTGTCCTTGATAGATTTCCAAAACACTCGAGTCATCTCATCACCTGCACACAAAATCCAGCAAAGCAAGTGACTAAAGTGAGTGCCATATCGCGAGACGAACACACGACCTGAACGAAAAAACTCCTGTTGCGAATCGGATCCCGATTCCCGAACATAGCCAAGCAAGCGCAATGTAAAGGATCTGCTAAATCTTGGAGACTCCCTATGGTGTGCTTTACACTAAAGATAGCTCAATCAACAAATCAAGTCGCGGAACGACACGGATGACGGGCTGAGGACATGAGGGAATCGGAATCCATCGGAGACTAGTAGCAGATCCGTGGGGTGGGGGAAGGGAAGGAAGGGGAGGGATCTGACTGTGACTGACCGTCCATCTCGACGATGGGGTTGGCGACCTTGATCTTGTTGAACGCCATGGCCGAGCGGCGGCGGAGAGCACGAGGGCGGCGAGGAGATTGGATTGGAGTCTTGGGGAAGAAGATGATGGTGGCACTGAACAAGTGGTTAAATAGACTTATAGACCCTTCAGGTGGGGCCCACCTGTCCGACGTGGATCAATTTTTGTAGTCTCGGATTGGCGCCACTGGTCCACACTTTCATCAGAATCTCTGGGGAACTGGATAGATCAACGCATCAAGATCATAAAAATCATCGTGTTGTTTTAGAAAGTTGCAGCTGCGAGAGCAAAGCATATGCAGTTGAGAAATTGAAGTTCTGAAATCACAGTTTCAACTCTTGACAATATTCTGAATCCATTTGCTCTACCAACCGTACTGATTGCTGAAAGTCTGAAACACGCTAAGACTATCATTACGCTTTTGCTGATTATAATCCATAAAGGTTTATTACCAAAAAAAAAAATTATAGATAAAACTTCTATACATGTGTCATTAGTAATTTAAAAGCAAATATTGAAAAATAAACTATGATAAAAAAAATTCTAAAATCAACTTCAAAGTTAAGTTTTAAAATTCAAATTTTTAATGTGTCTTATAAGAGTACTGTGCATAGTAGCACGAGCATCCGACAAATTTTGAATACAGAAGCTGGCTGGCAGCGTCGCAGCGACCTCAACAATATCGCAGAAGCAGTGAAGCACGGTATCAATATCATCTGTGATCTGTCCCTGGCTGAGCTGCAAAAGCAAAACCGAAACAGGTTCAGAAAAAACGAACGGCAAAATTTGGAATTTTTTTGATTTTTAGATTTATTTATTAAAAGATTTGCAAAAATAGATTTTCGTTTCAAAAAATTACAAAAATAGACTCCCGCCGCCCTTAAAAATCGCCCTCCCAGAGGGCGATTTTATGACGTGGCTGACGGCCGTTGGCCCCCCCGCCGACGGCCGTCAGCCATTTTGCAGGCGGCCCCCGGCCTCCCAAAAACCGCCCTCTGAGAGGGCGGCAAGGGGGCCGCCTGCAAAATGCGCCCGGGGGCCGGCCATTTTACAGGCGGCCCCCTTGCCGCCCTCTGGGAGGGCGGTTTTTGGCTTGCCGCCCAACTAGAGGGCGGTATTTAGCGTTAATATAGTCCGGACCGTCCGGACCCTATCCGGACAATCCGGACCAATATTCCGAAAAAAAAGTAAAAAATTGATTTAAAAAAATTAATTTTCGAAATCAATTTTTATGTGACTACCGGCTGCCGTCACTATTTCCTAGGCGCATACTGTCGCCGCTCCCTGGCCGTGCCATCCTCACACAGTAGTTGCATCGTTAGTTGGATATCAATAGGTTTGTATGATAGTTAATGTGTGTTTAGTTGTCACCGCTCGGAATGTACTTTCGTCGTGAAGTTGACACTCGAAAATTCATATTTTTGATCAGATTCGTCAGAAACGTAGATCGTGAGGAATACGTCGTTTGATCGATGAGCGTAAACGAAGTAAAGTGGTTTCATCAGGAAACGTAGAATTAATAAAACGTTATATACAACAGACAAACTATTACAGACACAAAGTACTACGGGCCCGGACCGTAACCTCTAGGCCTTTTCGACTTCCTACCCTGCGCTCGCACCTGTCCCTGGGAGTACGTCAACCGGTCTGGTGGTACAGCACGGCCAGCGCGGGTCGTCTGCACGGGTGTGGCAACTGGTGGGTCCTGTGTCTGTGGTGGCGGAGCTCCTTCGAGCTGCGAGGCAGCTAGTATCTCATGGATCTCCTCGCCCTCGTCCTCGTCCTCTAAATCGTCCCCCTCGAAAGGACCCGGTGCCCAACCGCTGCCGCGTGCGCCCTGCGTGGAGGAGCCAGCGTCAGCAAACATCGATGGCGCTGTAGAGTGGAACAATGTACACCAAATTATTGATTATTGCAAATCGAAATTTTGCAAGAGAAAAGTAAACTTCGATATAACCTGAAGGACCTTCTGTGGTGGCACCGGGGGCACTTGTCATGCCCAGCTGCACGTGTGGTTGTGTGTGGTACACTCCATGCGTCGACGTGCTAGCTCCAGAGGGATGTAGGTACGGTGTAGCGAAGGCTGCAGGGAAGCATATTAATGTACAACGGTGCATGTCATACAAGGAAACATATTATGAACGGAAGGTTAGTAGAATTTACCTCTGGAGGGGCCAGATGGCTGACTGGAACCCTGTGGGCGCACTCCTGCTCCTCGTCCTGTTCCTGTTGGCCGTGGCTGCTGCTGCTGGGGTATATAGACGGGAGGTACCGCGTCAGCCGCGCGACAAGTGAGCGCACGAAGCACTGTGTGCAACGCCTGACGAATCCTCCCGAAGGTCGTCCTCTGCTCGTCCGCAGTCAGCACGATCCCAGTGTCCAACCGTCCGAACGCCGCGTTGACATCACCCTGAATCTGTCGCGCTGCGTCGGCCTATTACAAATGTGACTTGATTATGTGTTAGAACCGTGGCTACCTAGAAAGGAAATGACAAAGTGCAAAGATAAAGTGACTTACCGCGCGAAAGTAGTCCTGGTCACGGTGTGTAGGATACGTGTCCGTCGTAGCAGCGACGTGTGGCTGTGGATCACCTGGGGTGAACGTTACGCGTATGCGGGTCCGAGGTTGGTACCACCTGAGGTATGCTAGGTAATGCTCCTCAGTGTGTGCACGGAACTCGTCGACGACATCCTCCGTCGCCAACAACCAGTCCTCCACATACGGCTGTAGTCGGGGATACCACTGAGCACCGGCTGCCTGTCCCCTACGATTATACCTATTTGCAGAGAGTGCATTAGAGTACATTAAAGAGTGGTAGAACTAAACAAAGATCGCAGTTGTACTTACCGGTGCACATCACGCGGCACAACGACCTCTATGGGCATAGGGAAGACCTGACGTAGGCCGAACTGTCGCATCACGCGCTGTGGACAGTGGGGCTCGACGAAGATGTCGAACACCAACGGCACTTTCGTCAACCAGTACGCCTGGTCGCGCATGCAAAGAGAACAGAGTCCGAGCGGTGCACGGGCTGCGATGGCCTGTGGACTATAGGGCTCCCAGACGACGTCGCTGGGCAGCAGGCGGTCCAACTCCATAACGAACTCGGAGTAGGCCCTCCTAACCTGGTTGTGGGCGTAACGACGCTGCAAAATAAGAAAAGATTACACGTCAGTGTTTGTGCATAGGTGGTAAACATAGAATTTCACATTACGTACTTCACAGCGACACCATACCGTCCCCATAGTCGGGCGGTCCTCGGGCCACTGCCCGTACAAGCCTCCAGGGCCGCCCTCGTAGGCAGAGAGCTAAATGAAAGGACGGCCTATCGCGAAACGCTCTGCTGCCCATAGCTGCAGAAGGAGAGGGCAACCGGCGAGAATCGCACCTGGATCGGTCTTCGTGCACGCGTCACAAAGAGCACGGTATGTCGCCGCTAGCACAGCAGATCCCCAGCTCCACTGCGGTACGTAGCCGTCCTCGCTGTCGGCGATCGCACGAGCGTAGTGGATCAGTCCCTTGTCCACCGCGTGCCCGTGACTGTTGGTGAACATCACCCACCCGAACAACCACAACAGGTAGGCCTCCATGCTCCGCTGCACCGAGTATTCGTCGGCTTCGTCGTCTAGCTTGTCAGGCTGTAAAGGAAGATCATAGTCAGCATCACTGCTCCTTTATAGGTCGGATGATTGTGAAGCAAATGAATCCGTGACTTACGGTGAACTGTAGCACCCACGCCTGCGAGGGGCCAGCCGTGGTGTAAGGCGGTAGCGACCTCGGCATACCAAGCCCAGGTAGACGCTGCACGGCCTCGAACTGAGCAGATATGTCCTGCGCCCAACCGTGCCCCCCGTCAACCGGACCGACTGCGTCCCCTGCGAGGGGAAGTCCCAGCAGGTAGGACACGTCCTGCAGTGTGGGAGTCATCTCGCCACACGGTAGGTGGAACGTGTGGGTCTCCGGTCTCCAGCGATCCACCAGCGCTGCCAGAAGTGACCGGTCAGCTTCCCATCACCTGGCGGGGTCTCTCTCGTCCGGTGCGGGCTCAACTAGCCTGCACAGCGGAAGAAGTCCAGCCTCACACAACCTACCAAATATAGAACTGTATTCAATATCGGGGAAAACATAGATATGCACAAATGATGTGAATGAATATTCGTACAGCTCTTACCTCTGACGGAACCGGGGGTCTATCCGCAGGAGCTGACGTGAAGGCCATGGACGGAAGGTGCCTAGCTGGGCACCCTTGACGGCTGACAGGTAAGACCGGTGGGACTGGTCGAGACCCCGGTCGAGCAGCTCTGGTGTAGGGTACGCCATACCTGCATACAAATAGAGAGTTAGCGTAAATTAGTTTTAATGTTTATAGCATTGTTACATGACAATAAAAAACAACAGTACGATATATGTCATTCTACAACAAAGATCAAGTATAGACTTACACTACACCCCAGCACCACCAATTGTTCGAGAACGTCTAAGACGGGGTCGTCTTGAAGTTGTGCCTTCACCTGTAGGACGACTACCATCAGCGGCTGAACCCGACGGTCCAGCTTCTGCCGCACTTGGATCGGCTGCATCCTTTGGACATTTCTTATAGGTATGACCTGTTTGGTCACACTTTGAGCAACGTTTAAGTCTTCCACCGGCTTCTGACTCATCCATGTCATTACGGATGCGTCTTGTCTTGCGGCGACCTTTTTTAGTCCTTAATTTTGTTGGGTCAGGAATGTAGATAGCTTGAGGATTCTCCGTAGTAAATGTCCCCGCTATACCGAAACCGTATATCTCTCCACTCCAGGTATTATAGATTGCTTCTTTTCTGAAATAAGGTGAGACAAAATAACGTGCTTCGATTCCACACTCACCGCTCGCGGCAATCACATGGGAACATGGCTTGTGGAGCAGAGTAGGTTTTCGGCATGAGCACTTGCAGGTCCCGTCTTCTTTGAGCACACACTCCTGCACAACTCTTTTGCGGTAGATTCCGCGCATGCCCTTGTCGACACACAATATTTCAAATCTGTGTTCTTGTGTGCCTTGAGGTAGAGCACGATGTCTTCGGGCCTTATTACTTTTATCTTGCAGGTACTTAGTGAGCAGCGTTCCAAAGAAAAGATTATTATCCGTCATTGAGGGGCCAGCTGCTCTGAACCGATCTCTAAAGTACTTGCATGTGCCATGCAAGATAAATTCAACTATTCCAACAAGTGGGAGCCCTCGAACACCACGCATCACCCAGTTATAGACCTCTGCCAAATTTGTGGTCATTATGCCAAATCGAGAACCATCCTTGTCATACAACAATGCCCATTTCTCCTTTGGCTCATTCTCAATCCACTCTGAAAATTTTCTAACTGAGGATGCATGCCTTCTTCTCATACGAGGTCCATCACTTGATAGAGGTTCAAGAGCTTGTGGAGCCTCATCCCCTCCAATGGTCGGCCTCCTGGACTGCTCATCTGTTTGTTTAGAGGTCAGCTCATCCAACCTCCTCCAAAGCTCATTGAACTTATTCTTTTGATTCTGGGCGCAAAGCCTCTTGAAAAGATCCATAAGGTGCTTATTTCTAAACTGTCTGTAGAAATTAGCACCCATATGACGCATGCGCCATCTGCTTTGAACATCAGACCACCTTGGTGGGTATCCCTTCTCAACACTTCCATCTCTCAGTTCCTCAATTGCACGCAGCAAGCCAGAGTTACGGTCATGTATGAGGCATACATCTGGTCTCATCCGTACAACTGCTGTCTTAACCCTTTCTAGGAACCAATACCAGCTATCAGTGTTCTCACTCTCAACAAAAGCGAAAGCCACCGGTAGAACTTGGTTGTTTTCATCAACTCCAATTGCTGTTAATAGCTGTCCTCTATATTTTCCAGTCAGAAATGTCCCATCGATGCAGAGGATAGGACGACAATGGATAAATGCCTGAATGCAAGCACCTAGTGCAAAGAATACACGTTGCAACACGCTTTTATTACCATGGTCAATTGATGGAAAGGCTTTCAGGTCATAGCACGTCTCCGGATTCCTCTGAAGAATACAGCCTAAGAGACGAGGCAAATTATCATAAGATGCTTCAAATGTGCCAAACCTCATCTCTACAACCTTCTGTTTTGCCCTCCAAGCCTTATCATAGCTAATTGTATATTTGAATTTCTCTTCAATATGCCTAACAATTGACCTTGGTTCATACCCCAGGTTGTTGACAATATGAGAGTACATCTCTGTTGCAACAAATGCAGAGGTCATGTTTCTATAATATTTTTCAACACCTGTCAAGTAACATGAATGCTCCGTCACGATTGAAACTTGCCAATAATCTTTCCATATACCCTTGAATGCGTGCACCCGCCATGGACACCCATCCTTCATGCACTTCACTTCATACACTGATTTGTTTGACTTCACGACCGAGAACTCCCTCTGAAGTGACACCGCCCATTGTTTGACTGCCTCCTTTAAATCTTCTACATATGCGTACTTAGCCCCCTGAATGACCTCATTCTGCTTGTACTCCCACGGCACATGATGCCGCTCGGAGATAGTAAGCGCAGAGAAGTCCTCGTTGCTCCATTCTGCAGGCATCACGTTATCCTCATCAGACGAGTCATCATACTCTGCATGCTCATTTTCAGAATCTTCTCTAGCCATTTCTTGGACGATCGTGTTGATATGTTCTCCCTCATCTGCCACACCTGTTGCCTGTCTATCTTCTTCATTCCCTCCTTCATTTTCTTCTATTGTTTCACTATCACCTCCCGCCGTACTTGGACCCTCATCATCTTGTACGGGCATTGCACCAGCGTTGTTATCTTTCTCATATATGGACACAAGTATGCCCAGTGGCCAGCCACGTTGAAATGCATTCTCCACATACCATCTCCAAGTGGCAGTGCAATCCACTGGCATCAGTTCCCAAAAAAAAACCTTCAACTACACGACTGACTACTACATACAAGGTTATTCCGCTGAGCTGAGGGTCCAGTCGAAACCCTCGCATCAGCCAGTTGTATACTGATCCAAAACTTCTCTCAGCTGGCCTATCAATACCCTTAGCCGTTGAACTAAACTCCGACAGATCTACACCGTCTGGACCATATCTCACATTCCCTTGCCCGTGAAATAACTGAAATATCACCTTATTTGACATATCTGTTGATGAAAAATACAGTTAAACTAGGTACCAACATCCTCCTAACATCTAAAACCGTGTATTCCAGATTTTACAAGTAACATCTGTACAAAAAATAAGTCATCTAACAGATTAACTAAAAACTACAGATCTATATAGTACTATACACGTAACTAGTACATTACTACATTAATTCTTACATACAAATAGAAATTGCAAAGGAACAATGGATTTTACCTGCAGGCAAATCAGCAAACGGGCAGAGCTTCGCTGCTTTTGCCCTCTCAGCTCTCTCCTGTTTTTTTTTCTAATTTGAGTGAATTTTATGACTTTTTTGAGTCTGGGAGGGGGGTTTTATACCCGGGGGATAAAAACCGCCCTCCCATAGGGCGGCAAGGGGGCCGCCTGCAAAAAACCACCCTGCAAATGGGCGACTTTGCAGGCGGCCCCCCGGGAGCCAAAAACCGCCCTTTCAGAGGGCGGTTTTTGGGCACATTTTGTAGGCGGCCCCCTTGCCGCCCTCTGAGAGGGCGGTTTTTGGGCACATTTTGCAGGCGGCCCCCTTGCCGCCCTCTGAGCGGGCGGTTTTTGGGAGACCGGGGGGCCGCCTGCAAAATGGCTGACGGCCGTCGGCGGGGGGGCCAACGGTCGTCAGCCACGTCATAAAATCGCCCTCTGGGAGGGCGATTTTTAAAAATCGCCCTCCCAGAGGGCGGCGGGAGTCTATTTTTGCAATTTTTTGAAACAAAAATCTATTTTTGCAAATCTTTTAATAAATAAATCTAAAAATCAAAAAAATTCCAAAATTTGATGTATTGTACTGGGCCGGTAGCAAGTAAGGCCACCCAGACCCAGGACTTGTGGCCTTCTGGGCCTTTTCGTCCTCCGTTTCACCCACTTGCCGAGTTGCTGTCGGCCCAGTCCGCCTTGGGGCGCGCGGCCCACGGCGCTGGTGTTCTGCTTTACCTGGGCTGTTACCAGCACCTATGCTTTGGGCTGGGCTGGGCTGGGCTGTTGCTTTCTCATGCCAGAGGCCCACTTCGCCGCTGGATGACGAAAATTGTCTGTATGGCCCACCCAACCAGTGGATGACTGCAGAGCAGAACTAAGTCCATACTCCTCGTAATCTCCTTGACCCTGCGTCTGCTGATCTGATCTTGTGCAGTACAACGTGCTAGATCATGCTGATGTATTGGATTAACTGTTCGAAAATATAAGAATTTATAGATTATTTAACAGAAATTAAGGTTAAAGTAGAAAGGACTTTGTTGTCTATTAATAAATGTGGAATGAATAAAGATGGAAGGGTAGGAGTGGGTAAGATGGGAAAAAATTTAAATAAGAAATAATTGATGGGACAAGTAGTACTATAAATAGTGTTAGAAATACTTATATTGTGGAACAAGATTTAAATCCTAAAAATCTTATATTTTGAAACAGAGAGAGTATTTACTAATCCTTTCATCCAACAATATAAGCTTTTTAAACTTCAATATGGTATTCAATGCGCTACTTTAACCAACAATATCTATAAAAATAAATTATTTTAAATAAAAAAAGTTGCATATAATAGTAGTTTATTTAACGATAAACCTAGCGACACCGTTCTTACGTCATCAATTTTTATGCTTTTTTTCTCTTAACAATTAAATTTAAAAATATTTGACTTAGCACTATACTAAAAGTGCTTATATTTATGGACAGTGAAAGTAGCTCGCAGTACTGACTTGCACTTCTCGATTTTGTTTGATACGCCCATCAACGGAGCACCACTACACTAGTCACCAAAACTGGGTCTAATGTCTTTTTTTCGGTGATTAACTTAATACTAACAAGATATACCCCATGCGATGCTGTCAAATTTTTAGCTTGAAATAGTACGTACATATGGAAATGAAGAAGCAATATTAATTTAAGTGGCATATGAGAAATATTGATTTTATTTTATTATAGTAGATACTTGTAGCAGGAAGAAAAGAAAGTATCACAGTGTTTGAGGTGATACAAATTGTAAGATAGTAGTAATGCAAGGATACTAATTTTGATTGTTGTTCACACCGTGTTAAGTGAGAATGATGTTCATGTGAGATATTTCATTTTTCTATATAAGAAATACTGCATGAAATAAATAAATTATGAATGTAGGGATAAATAATGTGATGAACCAACCTCTCCAAGTATTCTACTGGCATCCAAAATCAACATATAGTTCTACAGCAAGAATCAACAATTTTATTATGGTCTCGGCAAGGAAGAAAAATATGTGATGACTGATGTCTTGAAAGGGTTCATGTTAGTGGAAAATAGTGAAGAACTTTGCGCAGGATCAATTGGGTAAACCTTTTCTGCATGCATGACTGGAGCTACTAATTATATTTACAAATGTCAGAGGATGAAACCTCGACGGCGGGAGGTCTGGAGACCCCCCTTTGAGATTTGGCCAGGGGAGTAGTTCTCAGGCGAAGATGGCGTCAGGGTGTAGAAGAAGGATACGCGGAGAAGACGTAGAAGAAACAGAGGAGTCCGGACCGTCCGAACCGAGAACAAAGGCAGAAGGGTCCGGACCGTCCGAAGCGGGTCCGGACCGTCCGAACCGAGGAGATCGCGCGGGGAAGAAGGGATCGATGCACAAGGAAGACACGAGGATTTATACAGGTTCGGGCCGCCGGAGCGTAATACCCTACTCCTGTGTGTTTTGCTATGAGGTGGATGAATGTGGTAGTGTGGTTACAAGGTAAAGCTAGCTCACGGCCGGAGCCGGAGAAGAAGAACAGTGGTTAGAGTGAGCTCAGGAGCATAGAGCAGAGATTAGAAGTACTCAGTTCCCTCCTGTCCCCTTCCCCCGGTGGCTTGGATCCTCCTTTATAGAACTAGGGGAGTCCACAATGCCGGGGCACCCGTAGAGAGAGAGAACGCTGTCTTGTCGCAAGTCTCTGCCTGCTGCCGACTGCTACGCCCACGCCGAGGTAGGTCAGCTGCGGGCGACTTAGTCTTCAGGACATGAGGATGTGACGGAGTGTGACGGAGCGTCTGGTCGTCTGGTCGTCTTGGTTGATGGAGCGGGGAGACGTGACGGCGCACGCCCCTAAGTCAAAAAGGCTCTGACTGTGAATAGCGGTTGCACAGTGAAAGGGGCCTTCGTAGTCAAAAAGGCTCTGACTGCACAGGAGCGGGCGACAGCCGCGTCACGCCCCGTCGTCTCATCGTTAATGCGGGTAGTTGGAGAGTTGGTCCGCTAGAGTTCTTCGGGTGGATCGGCCCGGCAAGCCGAGGCGATCGGCTCTCGGGGCCGCACTCGGGGCCGAGGCGATCGGGGGCAGTCGGCACCGAAGCAGTCGGCACCCGGGCAGTCGGCATCGGCTCCCGGGAACAGTCGGCACCCGGGACCCGGGGCCGAGGCAGTCGGGGGAAGAGCACTCGGGACCGGGTGGTTCCCGGGCCCTAGGTACTTAGCTGGAAAATAACTGTAGTCGGCTATCACTGGTGTAGATTATGGACCCTGGTGGAGCTGACGTGGCCAAAGACCCACGCGTCCCCAGGGCATGTGAGACCCCCTGTCCCATTTCGCCGACAACAAATTATCGAACCTATAATATATATATTGTTTTTGTGAGTGTATGAATGTGTGCATGTATGAGTTATGATTGTAGGCAGAACTTTAGTGAAGAAATATTCTGAGTTTAACAGGTAGCTGTGAGAATGCATATAATCGTAGCCTCGTAGGTTGTGTGGCCTTTTTATCTTCCGTTGCTCTATGAGAGCAGTACAGTTGTGGGCTACAAGAGCGATTTTTTAATGACTTAGAGTAGAGGGGAAGAGAGAAGGAGCCGACAAATAATTTATCGCACGCGCACTGAGGCGAGCGTGGGTCCATCTGTGCCTACCCTCGTGCCCGCGCCAGCCTCTGTCCCCACGCTCGTCTCAGCGCCCGTTCCGCTCGCCTGCGCGGGATGGGAGAAGAAAGAAAAAGAGAAAGAGAGAAGAGATGGTAAACCCAAAATAATATTAAAACTCTTATTGACCTTGCTCTGTGAAACCTTTCATTTCTTTTGGTTTTATATGAGACTTCAAAGTTGATTAGGAGAATATATAATAGTACGAATTAGAAGTAGTGCAGATAAGAAAGTACAAGAGTACTCATTGCATAACATAATATTACCGATAGTAGTTGATTCGTAGTTTGGTGTAATCCAATCGGTGATCGCTGTAATCCGCCGAACCCGCAGAACGGAGCCTTAGGATGTGTTTGGTTTGGGGATGAGGTAGGATGGGTTAGACCCATCTTTTTTTTTGAATGGGATGGCTCTAGTTGTTTGTTTGGTTTGAGAAATGGGGTGGTCCTAGTTTTTTATTTGGTAGAAGGGATTAGAGTGGGATGGGATGCATGGAGCTCGAGTGGTGTCGGTGAGGCCGAGGGCGGCGGCGGCGGTGGAGGCCAAGGCCGAGGCCAAGGGAGGCGTCAGTGTCGGCGCTGGCGGGGGCGGACGAGGCCGAGGGTCCGGACCATCCTCACCCTGTCCGGACGGTCCGGACAGGCATATCGCCGTCGGCTCCGTCGCCCGTCGCTCCCTGCACCGTCACCCCTGCACCGTCGCCGCTCGCCGCTCTGTCGCCCGTCGCCGCTCCCTGCGCCGTCGGCTCCGCCCGTCGTCGCTCTCTCGCGTCAACGTGCCCGCGAGTGGGTCGGCGCAGTTCGGCCGTTTTGGCCGGACCAACTCAACCTGAATATTAGGAGAATATTTCTCTTTAGGGATTAACCCAACCCACCTAACCTCAAACCAAACACCCTAAAAAATGGATTGGCTCTGTCCCAACCCATCCTATCCCTAAAACCAAACACACTCTTCGAAGGCAGTATCCTGATCTGTGATCATTGGAGTGCAGTGACAGTGATGCAAGTGCAAAGAAGGATAGAGCAATAGCATCCAGAAGGATCATAAGGGTCGTTTATATGATTGTAGGAGGGATTGGAAGAGACTAATGATAATTAATGGGATTAATTTTACAGGAAGAAAGGATATAACACTGTCACGATCATTTATTTCACACACAAATTATTCCACGCGCGAGTAAGGTAGCATTTAAAACAGCTGATGACTGCTATTTTTTGATTTTTTTATATTCTTTTTAACTGCTAAATGATATTTTTTTAAATTTTTTTTTATATAAAGTATTAAAAAAATTAAATAAATCACATGTTAATAATATTTTTTATTTTGCGTATGACTGGTAAGAAAAAAGCACTTCCCAACCCTGGCTAATGCCTTTTGGACACATGCAGACATGCAGCGATGCTGATGCATAGCCGGCCGGCATTTTTTTTCCCGTCCTCTTTGGCCGCAGTCACGGCAGTCTTCGTTTCGCGTAATTTTTCTCTTTTCTTTTTGCTTTTTTTCAGTCGCCGGTGGCGGTTTCCTTCTCCCTTCGCAAGTCCCAACTGCCGTCTTTGTCCGGTGGTCGTCGTCGCTGCCTCTCCTCGTCTTGCGGGCCGCGGCTGCTCCTGCTCGTTCCTCGTCTCCTCCGGCCGGCCGTGCCAAACCCAGTTACCACAGGCACACACAGGTTGGGGCAGGGGAGCCTCCGCTCCACCCCAGATCTCCGGCCGGCGGCGCGCGGACCAGCTTGGGTTGGACTGGGGCGGAGAAGTGAGAGCTCTGCGGCTGCCGGGATGCGGTGGGGCGGCCTGCGGGTGATTCTAGTGGTCTGTCTGGTTATTGCTGCCGCCGCAAAAGAGGTAAGATTTCTTACAATTGATAAGCTCTAAGCCTATATTCAAGGGAGCGATTCCAAGCTGTATGTTGTGCTACTGCTACCTGTGGCGAAATATTTGCATCAGCACTGGATCAAGTAAGGTTGATGTACAGAATTGGAGGACTCGACTGAATGTTTGCTACTTGTGCTTTAATTGTTGAGGAAAAACGTTGGTTGATGTTAATTCTGGCCATTGCAAAACATAAAGCAAGATAAGATGCCATCCCTTCTGTATTCAGGATGACCTGAATCTTGGATGCCGAGGTTATGGCATAAGGTCATTGCTGGTACTTTTTTATGCTTCAATCTAGCTTAGCCAGCAATGCATCACTCTCGTGCCCTTTTGTGAACTGAGTTCAGGCACTTACTATTGTGATTCTCATGTCACCTGAAAGGTTTCGTTTTTATCACTTAAATTAAGATAGTCAAAGCTCAATTCACCACTCATCCAGTGGGCAACCAATACTGAATATCTGAAGTGCCTACTGCCTTTTTTTAGATAATGGTGAAGTGCCTACTGCCTACCATGAAAACTTAATTTGAGTAGTCAAAGATCAATGCACCATTGATCCAGTGACTAATAAATGCCAAAATGTGTTTTGTTTTTGCTGCTGTTGCTGATGTATATGTTGTTTTAATTTAAATTTAGGACAAAATAAATATTCTTCAAGCAGAAAAAAATGATGACAACAATATTGCACATTCAGATGGTGGGAAAGCAGGACGGCATGATGAAATAAATCATAATAGAGGACAGCATGATGAAGCAAAGAATGACACTGACGAGAACAATAATGATAAATCAACAGAAGGAACTAGCATGACAAAAGATGAGACAACAGCACATCATCTGGACAAAGATATCAGTACAGCAAAATCAGCACATGTAACCGACTTCTCACAAGATCCTCTTATCAAGGAGTGTGATCCATCTCATAGATGTGTCATTGAAAATATAAAGTTCATCGCCTGCTTGAAAGTTTCCGGAGAAGGTGATTTTCTCACCATTTAGTCTTCTCCTTTAACCTCTGTTAGTGCACTTTAAATCTTGTGTAGCACTATGCTTGTCTTCATAAAAAGTGCTCATTTCCTTTTGACAGTTCGTTTGCAGTTTGTATTATGGCAGTTAAAACATCTTTGGTTTCACGTTGCCTTAATTACTGCTACCGAAAACTGGGCATGTTGATCAAATTTGACACATAATTGGTCTGCAAGACTGCAACTATAATTTTACCCAGCAATTATTGTTGGCCAATTAAATTCACTATTGTCAACTTATAGCCAATACTAGGGCTGACAAAGTGACAATTGATGTCGTAGGTGCAGCTAACTATACTAACCAAAAACACAGTGACTGGGACCAAATAGAATAGATAGCTGCTGTATCACAAGCAAACCGAGCCCCTGAAGAACTTAAGCAAATAATGTTGCCCCAAAAATACCTGTGATGTTATCACCTTCAAAAGAAATATTTTGCAAAGATATATTTTCATTGTTTTTTCTCTGAAGATTTTGCTTCACATATGAATATGAGTTATTATTTTTTATTATTTTTTCTATGTTTGCCACATAATTAACTTTTTACTGTTGAGGTCAGATTCATTAGCTCTTTCACTTCTGATGGACAACAAAGGCATGGGCCCGCTTGATGTTGGCATTACAACTCCAGAATTTATCACTTCAGCCGAAGATACTGTACATGTTAAAGCAAATGATCATAACGAGGTAAGCTATTGCAAATGAGTAATATATCTTGAAGATAATTATAATATGGATTTTCTGGCTAAACTTTTCTATGTATGATATTTTCATGATGTTACTTCCATGTGCTTAATTTCAGATGACTGCCTTTTTTATTCTTTTTTGCTACGGAAGTTTTTCCAGTGAGCATGTGAGAGGATTATAGTGCATGTTTTCTGGCTTATTTTTTCTATATATAGTATCTACAATATGTTGTTTCTGTATGTTTCAGAAGAGAGTACCATTTTTACAAGCTTATAGGAGGATTATTGCTCTTTCCCATGATCTTGGCCTCATGGTGAAAAATTCATTTTAATTTGTGTTTCTTCATATAATTGATTCACGAGTTCTATATTTCACATTAACTACGGTATGGTAAGCCCATCTTGATTTATATACATATGTAGCTGCATTAGTTTATTTCAGTATATTATTGCTGCTCTTATCAGCTTTTATTCTAGGGGAACTGGATCTTTCTCATGTTGTTTCAATATTTTCAATTGGTGTACTGATCTTTTGTTATTTTCCTGTTGTAAATATAGACACAGGTGACTATCTTTAACAATGGTGCGCCAAACATGGCGATAGTTCTCAGAGTTGCACAAGAAACCTGTAATATTAGCATTCATCGAGCAATTGCGAGGGAGACAAGTCAAGTAATGCCAATGCGGCTTACCTCAACATACATGCTAGTGCCTGTTTTTGTTCTCATTGGAGCGGTGGTAGCATGGATCAAACTTCGGAGAAGAGGTAACCAAGATGGTGGACCTGCATACCAGAAGCTTGATGTGGCAGAGCTTCCGGTTTCAACTGGAGGGAAGAAAGAAGCAGATCATTCTGATCAGTGGGATGATAACTGGGGAGACGAGTGGGATGATGAGGCACCATTGACGCCAACCAGACCTATGCCCAACCTATCATCGAAAGGTCTCGCTTCTAGGAGATCTACCAAAGATGGCTGGAAAGACTAATGACATGAAAATATACTCTCTTTCCATAGCATTGACAAAATAGTTCCCATGCCTATATCATATATTTTTACTGCCCCATATGAAAGAATATATATTTTTGCCGCCTTTATAATAGGAAAATTTTGTGCTCTTGCTACCTGTTGCCTTGATTTCTGGAGTGTATAAGAGACTATAAGGGCTAAGATTACTGGTGCAACTAAAGAATTTCTGGAGACTTCACTTGTGCATGGATTCCTCCTCGGTGCAAAACTGCAAACTGAGGCACCAACTTCGTCTTGCAAGCATGAAATTTGGATGAGATCCACAAAACACTGAACAAATTATCAAGGATATGAATGTTGTATCTTACATTTAAGCATCCGACTCATCATTAGTCTTCTTGTTCTAAAAAGTAAAGAAACAGGTCTGCAGCTGAGCTGGCTGGAATTCCAATTTTACTTTAGCACTTTGACACAGGATCTTTAATACTTTTCATGTTTAATCAGTACATATATCTATCCACACTACAAATAAAAGAATATCGGTGCACTTGTTTTTCTTTTTTGGCGAGGAGGAGGAGAAGAATTTGTGGACGGAATATCGGTGTCAAAGGTTTTCTTTAGGTCTTGTTTGGTTATTCCCTCCCTCAAGGGGATTGAGGGGGAATAATCCATCCCTTTTGGGGATTAACTGAACAAGATCTTACTGGGGAAGGAGGCCCTGCACAATAACTGCAGTAAACCGAGAAAACTAGACAAAATTTACCAAAAATTTTAATTTTTGTTTAATAGTTTTTTAAAACTTGGTGGGGCTATTGGACTCTTATTGTTATTGCACCCTAGCTTTAACCAGTGGTAAAAAAAACCTTGATGGATGTACTTATTCGTATTTGCCTCGAGAGAGGAAGTGAGTAATAAAATGTTGGAACGCAGGACAATTGATATTCCCTCGAAAATCAAGTTTACCTATAGCCTAAAATTGCACATTACTGCTGGACAGGCCCCCCTCTAGAATAGTGGAATTTTGAAAGGTTTTTTTAAAAAAATTGAACTGAAGTCTGTAAAAATCCTGTAAATTCCCTATATTTCAAATGAGCCCTTAATAATTGTTGACACGACGATTTATGATGGCAATTACAGGATTAGTTCATTCTGTTTACCGGGAGAAGGCATTGGGCCAAAGAAAAGAACGGGAAGCAATGCCTTGTACAAGGAGTAGGCCGCTTCCAGGCGTCCAGCCGGCAACAGACAGACAGGAGGATAGGCCCACGGAAAACACTCGAACCTTCTTTCTGGCGGCTGTCGGCGGCTCTGCTTGAAGCCCCGCCGCCCGCGCGCCTTCTTTCCCATCTCCGGTGGCCGTCGTGCGCCTTCTTCCCAACCCCGGTGGTGCCCGCTGGTTGCTGGGGCGCCCCGCGCGGGATAAGGGGACCCCGCTGCCCGCGCGCCTGCTCCCCCAACTCCAGTGCCCGCATGCCTCCTTCCCAACACCGGTGCTCGCATGCCTCCTTCCCAACTCCGGTGGTGCCGCGGAGTCCTCTGAGGAGCTGGGGCACGCAGGGAGGGAAAAGTTGGGGAGGGGTGGGGGTTTACGGGGACGTTTGGCATGGCAGCCGCCCGCGCTTGCCCTATGGGCGTATCGGTCGATCAGCGGCGGGCAGCCGTGGCCGTTCTTCGCGCTGCTGCCGCCGCCGGCGAGCTTTCCTTAGGCAAGGCGGTTCACGCGAGGGTTATCAGAGCCACTTGCTTCGACATCTTCCAGTACAACAACCTCATTGCCTTCTACGTGAAGTGCGGCCGCCTAGGCCTCGCTCGCCAGGTGTTCGACGTAATGCACTCCCGGAATCCTGTCTCTGGAAACCTGCTCATGTCCTGGTATGCTTCTTCCGGGCGTCACAAGGAGGTCCTCGCGCTTCTTAGGGTGGCCGACTTTGGTTTGAATGAGTACGTGCTGTCATCTGCTGTGGCTGCGGCTGCCCATGTCCGGAGCTATGAAATGGGGAGGCAGTGCCATGGACATGCTATCAAGGCTGGACTATCAGAGCATCCTTATGTTTGCAACACAGTGCTGCATATGTATTGTCAATGTGCACACATGGACGAAGCGGTTAAGGTATTTTAAAATGTTTCCAGTTTTGATGTATTCGCATTAAACTCAATGATAAATGGGTTTCTTAATCGGGGCGAGATGGATGGTTCCGCCAGTATAGTAAGAAGCATGGTGAGAAAAGTCGAGCAATGGGATCATGTGTCATATGTCACAGTTCTTGGGCATTGTGCTAGCACAAAAGAGTTGGTGCTTGGGAGTCAGGTGCATACCCAAACGTTGAAGAGGAGGCTTGAGCTGAATGTGTATGTGGGGAGTGCACTTGTTGATATGTACGGGAAATGTGACTGTCCCTATGATGCTAATTATGTGTTTGAGGTTTTGCCAGAAAAGAATATTGTTTCCTGGACAGCCATAATGACTGCTTATACACAAAATGAGCTGTTTGAAGATGCATTGCATTTGTTCTTAGACATGGAACTGGAAGGAGTTCAGCCAAATGAGTTTACTTATGCTGTTGCTCTTAACAGTTGCACTGGTCTTGCATCCTTGAAAAATGGTAGTGCCATTGGTGCATGTACTATGAAAACTGGGCATTGGGGCCTCTTGCCTGTTGGTAATGCACTCATGAACATGTACTCAAAGAGTAGAAGTGTTGAGGATGCATGGAGAGTCTTCCTTTCTATGCCATATCGTGATGTGGTTTCTTGGAATTCAATTATCACTGGCTATGCTCATCATGGTCGTGCAAGAGAAGCCATGGAAGCATTTCATGATATGTTGTTTGCAGAAGAAGTCCCATTTTATGTAACTTTCATTGGGGTGCTGTCAGCCTGTGCTCAGTTGGGTCTTGTAGATGAAGGGTTCTACTCCTTGAATACTATGATGAAGGAAGTGGGAGTAAAACCTGGTAAGGAACATTACACTTGCATGGTCGGTTTGCTGTGCAGAGCTGGACGGCCTGATGAGGAAGAACAATTCATAGAGAGTAACTGCATTGGTACTGATGTTGTTGCATGGAGATCACTTCTAAGTTCTTGCCAAGTATATAGAAATTACGGTCTCGGTCATCGAGTAGCTGAACAGATTTTTCAGTTAAAGCCCGAAGACGTTGGAACCTATGTTTTGCTCTCTAACATGTATGCAAAAGCAAACTGATGGGATGGTGCTGTGAAGGTTTGGAGGCTGATGAAAGAGTTGGGCATTCGGAAGGAGCCTGGTGTTAGTTGGATTCAAGTGGGTAGTGAGGTCCATGTTTTCACATCAGAGGACAAGAAACATCCATATATGGAGCAGATCACCAAAAAACTCCAAGAAGTGATAGACCAGATAAAAGTGATTGGATATGTTCCAAACACTGTGATGGCCCCACATGATGTTGAGGATGAACAAAAGGAAGAATATCTTATGTATCGCAGCGAGAAAATAGCTCTTGCATTTGGCCTTATTCGCACCCCTAAGGGAGAAACTATTCGTATAATGAAAAACATCAGGATATGTGATGATTGCCATGTTGCTATCAAACTCATATCACTTGCCACAGGCAGAAGTATAGTTGTAAGGGATACTGTTCGGTTTCATTGTATAGAATATGGAGTCTGCTCATGTGATGACTATTGGTGATTCAATCTATATAATATGTGGTTCTCAAAAGTCGATTGCATGAAGCCTCTTGAATCAGCTGAATGGAGCAAATTGGCCATATATGTGATTCAAGAGCATTCTTACTGAGTATAGATGTCAAGATGAGACCAGAAAGTCATTAAGGTCGCAGCTCCATAGGACAAGTGAAGTTTGGACATCGACATGAAAATGCAATCATTTTTTTAAAGAACAAAGTTAAAAGATGTAAATATGTGAATTATTTTAAGGACTAACAAGGGAGGATGCTATTGCTTTCCCATTTGCAGGTTTCTTGACTAAGTAACAGAGCAACCAATGTCTTTGTTAACTATTTTGATCAAGTAATGTAGGAGCACTGCTGTATATAGAATTTTGTTTACATTCATATCGATATTACTCCTGATTGAACTTACCCTCAACTGCTTAAGGTTCAAGAAATAGATTACAATGAGGCATTCTAATGTGACTGAGAAATTTATCTTCAAAGTTAGTTACACTGTTGGTTTTTCTTAATTTTGTATGCACATATAGCGTTCAGTTGTCCGCAGTCATGTTGTTTCTTCATCTAGTTCTTCTGAAGAAACTACATTTTTCTGTGGAAACTTCCAGCTAGATTCTTGTTCATGAGTTCTAAAAATTCACATCGCCGAGAGGCCAGCATATTGTCTTCCTGTCTTGAGCTGTATGCATTGCTTAGCTGCACTAACACGTCTTATTTTCTGAAAGCTTGCTAACATTGTCTCTTTAGGTTCAAGCTTGACATACTAGCAAGAAGCTAAGGAATTTGTTGAAGAGCACTACCACTCTGCCAGGGTGGGGTCCCCTTGTTGTGAAGATGGTCGAGGCAGGTTGGTGATGGTGCTCACTTTAGGTTGTCATGGTGAGGTATGTTTGCTGGCAATATCAATATGGCTAAGATGTGCTTAGTTTACAGTGCGTTGTCCTGTTGTCTCCTCTTACTGCTATGTGCAAACTTCTCGTGCGGAGATAGTTGCTGTTTCTTTTGAGATCAGAGATGATATTTGTTGATTTCAGCTAGCTTTACAAAATGCAGATCTTTATTTTTGATCTAAATAGTAGTTATATGCAGATTGCTCGGCAATGCATGATTTATCACAAAGTAAATTATCTTGTGTCGTTTGTTATTCTGTAGGTACTATTATTAATGCCCACTGAATTTGTTTTATGTTCCATTATTTTGTTCCTATATTATATGCACGATGCAAAAATGCTGAGTACATATTAGTAGCAGCTCCTGTAATGATGCCCCTAAGGAAGCAGCTTTTCTCTCAGCGGCAGAAGCGCGCAATTTTGGAGGCGTTTGACCAGCAGGGAGCCAGGGAGGGGAGCGGGTGTCCAGGGAGTGAGAAGAGATCGAGAGGATTGGGTCCAGATGCCGCCGCCACAATTAACCAACCCACCTTTTTCAGAACTTGGAAACAGTTGATTTGATGACAGAAGCTGAATTCGAGGGCCTTTTATGACTTTGGATATATGGGAGTTCTCCGTTACCTTGTCTGACTGAATTGCCGATATTCAGAAGTTTCAATTCACTGTCACTAAAACAATCTGGGTTCTTGCTGTGTAGAACAGCAGATTCATTTCCATTATTGTAAATTGAGAAGTTGAGCTATTAGCTACTTGACGTGTTCCATTCGATTCTTTTCTTCGTCAGTTACAGGAAGGTTCAGCATCGAGTAGTTATGTAACTATCGCTGTAATGCTCCTGTATATTTGGTTCAAAGAAAGATCAGACGCCCCATATCTCTTGCCAATACGTTTTTGCATTTTATGTAAGATACAGACGCTGGCATGCGCTGGTGCAGACTGCATCCTCTCATCTCACACATTCTACCATCACTGTTACTGAATGAGGACTCCACTCCTGGGCCCTTCGATTTTATTGCATCCTTCAATTCTTTGTCTTAAATGTATGGCAACGTGCCGCTGGTTCGATTAAGGCAGTCTGCTGTCTCGGCTACTTTGAGGTCAATCTTCAGATGCATCAAGCAACATTTTTTTTTCCACTATGACAATGTGAATCCTTACTGTGTATTTGTGTAAGAATCCATAGGCTCATCTACAGTCCTTGCATGTTCAAAAGTTCAATTAAAACAATATGAATTAATTCGTACTGTGTCCCCCATATTTTTTTTTGCGGCCCTATAAAAAAATTTAAAAATACCAACCCAAGCTCCCACACCTTGACATTGATTTTCTTTTCGGGCCCATAAAGAAAATAAAAAAACCGATTCCCCGTGTGTGTGGTAGGGGTGAAAACGGGACAGTTATTTTTCACCCACCTGCCTGACCTAAGGCTCACGGGAAGAATATGAGAGAGAAAAATGAATATCCGGTACTACCTAAGTTCGAATCCGAATCTGCTAAAAAATATAAGTTAGAATACGGAAAGAGTTGTATCCACCGTATGTTTCGTATTATCAAACATATAATAAAATTTATTAGAAGTCAACATATAAACGTGGTAAAAGATTAGTTAATCACTATTTTTTTTACGAGCTCACAAGTAATGTTATTTATTTTTTTCTTAATATATCTTTTTTATCACTCTAATTGCCTCTCTAAGTTTGATACCTATGGATTATAGATATAAATAAATATCCGTCTCCGAATCCGATTTTAAGAAAAAATACGGGATAAATGATAAGTTATCCGGTACTATCTATACCTGACTGTGAATCTAAAAGAAAATAGAGAATAAGATATAGAAACGTGATCCGACCATATCCGATCCGATTTCACCCATACTGTGGGTGTGTGGGGGCAGGGTGGGGGGTGGCCTCCGACCCACATGACCTATTTTTTCTGTTGCCTCGTCGATTTTTTTGGGCCCTATAGAGAGAAACAGCCCAATGGATCGGAGATTAAAACTCCAGCCCACGTTGACCATTTGTTTGGCGGGCCTTGATTCTTTGTCGGACCAACGCTACGCGCGCTTTCTGTTCAAGACGCACCAATCTGTGATGTCACCCTCTTGTTCCAAATCCAAATCGAACTCCTGTTCATGCATGCACATGTGGCGGCTTCTCCATCCATCCATCCATACGAAACACTCTGACACGACGGGACCACCCAGAGGAATCTGTCGCGCGCGCGACACCGGTCTATTCGCCTCTGCTCAGCCCTGAAAAAGGCCGAACGCTCTCGAACCCCGGGCTCCCCTCCCTCTCCGCTGTTCCAGCAATGCCACGTAACCGCACGAACCCACACAGGCGCCTTTCCCGCGAGGCGGACTTGACTATCTATATTTTCGTCGCCACATAGACACATAGACACGTTTTTTCGTCGCCAAAGACACGTTTTTTCGTCGCCAAACGATAGTCACTTTGTTTTAAAATATAATAATTTTAACATTTAAAATATAATAACTTTTATATCTATATTTTTTTTTAACTAATCATAAGTATTCATCATAAAAGTTTTTGCCCTTTTTTCTTTTCAACTAATCACAAACTTACTCTATTTAATTCCAACAACTTTGGTAATACATGTGTTCAACTGTAAAACAATTTATATTTTGAGACGGAGAGAGTATGATTTTTAAGAAGTTTTAGAGATAAACACGGGTATTGAGCAAGCTAGTAAAATTAAATAGAGAAAGGTTGAAGTGAAAGTAGGTGCGAAACTTTAGTAGTGGAAATTATGATTGGTTAAAAAGAGAATATAGGTATAGAAGTTGTTATATTTTAGAAGGAAAGGAGTACTTAATTAATCACGTATTAATTATAAAGCTTTACGGTTAATAATAAACCAACTCGAATATTGCCTAAGGCCACAGCGATCAGTCAGCTACCGCAGCGAAAGGCAAAACATGTTAACGCGACGCAACCCACCACGTAACGCACCGCGACGCAACGCACCGCACGGTCCCCCGCCACGTAACGCACCACGACGCGTGCCCGTATGACGCCCGGTCCTCGCAGCGAATCGATCGCCTTCAAGCCCTGCACGGCGCGGTCGTCTCGCGGGGCGGAATCGTGTGCTGTGCGCCGCAGCCGCCACACACATGGCGCGCCGTCGCTGTCCGCGCGGAAAAGATCTCTGGGGTTGCAACGCGATTATCACGCGATCGATGGAGATTCACAAGCCAACAACGCAAACGCAATGCGACTAGGCGAGGTGAGGTGTTCGTGTGCTGATTCGACCGGAAACCGTTAAGTCAAACGTACAAGTAATAATACCAACAAATTAATCATACCGATAATACTATATCCGCTCAATACCAGTGGCAGTGTGCAATAATAATCTAGTAATACTATATTACCAAGGCGGCAAGGCGCGCGTGCAAATGATAGATCCGCCTACAGTTGCATGGAATGCCGTCAAGGCGAGGCTACACAATAATTTTGCGTGGCCATGCTTGCTTATGGCAGCCGCGCGCTGAATCTGGTCTGCTTGAGCTAACTGATTAAAGCCTCAAAAGGCATGCATGCGTTGTGCGGAATTTTTTAATTATTTAAATCTTCTTAATTTAAAAATAAACCATTTGGAATTTTATTTCCAAATCTAAAACTTTTAGCCACACTAGTTAGACTGGGTGGCAAGAGTTCTATCACGCCAGCTAGCCTGGCAAGGCAAAAGAATACTGTCTCACTGTTTATAGTGTGACAATATTATTTGACCACACCAGATAGGATGGTATGGCAAAAAAATTTAGATTCGAAAATAAGTTTCGGGAGAATTTAGTTTTAAAATTAAAAAAAATAAAAATGTTAGAAAAATAAAAAAATCGTTACATATGAAGTGGTACTGAAAACATGAGAAGTGGTCATTTCCTCCTCCTTTTATGTTTGTTTTTTTAATTTGCTGGATCGGAAGAATTAGCTACTGCTACTTGTTATACTTCCTCTATTTTTATTGTCATATAAATAAAAGTAGAGGAAGTACATCAGTCTACGGTGCTCTGATCTTGATTATATCCAATGTACACGCACTATCAGGAACATAAGAGCCAACTCCAACAGTATGACCAAATAGCTTTCTAAGTCAAATTTTGGTTACCAAGGAGAAAAAAATACCCTCTAATAGTTGGCCAAACGAGCCCCCTCGCTGGCCAAATGTGGCCAGCCTCCACCACTAGCCATCTGCTGGCCAAACGGTGGACCCTACCTTCCAAGCGCGAGCGCGAGGGACGACGAGCACAAGACAGCCGGCTACGTAAGGCCATCCAGGCACCGCCCCGACCTCCCACCGGCGTCGCCGCTTGCCTCCGCCGCCGCCGCCTCCCCCACCCCCTTTCCTCCCCGCCGCCTGCCTCCCGTTGGCCCCACTGCCGCAAGGACATCCCCGAGCGAGGACACCAGGGGCATCGGTGTCGACTTGGACACCAGCCGTGGGAGCAGTAACCCCTGTTGCCCGAGGCCGGGAATCGCTCCCCCATGCCCTAAGCCACCGACGCAGCATCGTGGGACGGCGTCAGGCCCTGCCCCGTCCTACCGCATCGGCGTCGAGGATGGTGACGCGTAGGCCGACGCATACGCGGAGGTGCCCAAGTCAACAGAATCCCTTGACGAGGTTGCCGTGGTGGAGACGGTGTCATCGCCGTCCTTCGCGGGTTTGCGTCTCTGCCTCCACTTCCTCCATAGCCTCCCAGAAGCATCTTTGACCCCTTCCTCTCCACCATCGCCGCTTGCCATCAAGGTCGATCCACCATCCCGTTGGTAAAGTAAGAGAAGGAGGGAGTAGAGGAGAGACTGACATATGGGGTCTAAAGAATTTGGAGAATGGGATATGAAGAGATTATTCGAGCACACAAAAAATATGAAAAAATATCTTTTTGGATGGCTGGCCAAATAGACAAATAGAGAGTTAGATTTGGAGTGACTTAAGCACATTGCTTTACGCATGTTTGCTTGTGCTTATGCCTTGTTTTTTATAAACACGTTTCTAAAACATTAAACGAGATATTTTTTTAAAACTTTCTATATAGAAGTATTAAAAAATTAAATAGATCTTTTTTAAGTTTTTAATAATTAATACTTAATTAATTACATATTAATAATATTTTTTTATTTTACGTGTGGCTTTTAAGACATTCCCTACCGTACAAGCAAACGGGTCATGCCTTTTTTTCCTTTTGACTCCAAAAACAGCTGCACAACTTCCCTCTTACATTGTAGCCACTAGTATATACTCGATCAACGGCTGGAGTTGAGGTTAAATGGAATATCGAGAAGATGCTTGTGCGTTGGTGACATAGTGATACAATACAAGGCATGGAGTGCAATTTTAATAGTATTTAGTATTTATTTAAATTAAAGTAAATTCTAATAAGAATAGAAATATCTTTACTTTATTAAAATTGATCGTCCTCGTACTAACATTTAGTATTGGTAAAATTTGGTAAGTCAAATTCTAACGTCAAACCAAACCAATCCGAAGTGATTCTGGAGGACGCGTGTCATATGGTCATGCCTACTACTACTCCTACTACTCCGTAGCTACGAACATTAATTTGACGCATCTCGCTCGTAGATTAATTTTTCTCAGTTACGGGTTGCAGTTAATGCAGGAGTAGTACGAGGGGTAGCACCTGTCCGGTCCTGATAGTGCAACGAGACGGTTGCTGGTTCCGAACTGATCGAGCATGCATGTGTGCGCCTTTGGTTGGAAGTTCAGAAACGACCGGACATTTGCTAGTCCACGCACCCATGGATGAACAAGCTTTGCCGTAAAAGTTGAAAGCCTGCAACGGCACGCGCTGCCATGGATGCCGCCGTGGCAGCCGCCGCTCGCCTCGAACACCGCGCCCCCACTGAGTACCTGACCACGTAGAGAGAGAGAGCAGTGAGACTACTCGTACGAAGAAGCGGCGACCACGGCGTGTGGGTCTCCACGTCGCTCGAACTGAGCGGTGGCGCCGGAAACGGAGCACCCCATGGCTGTCTGGCTGTTCCGCTGCGGCATGAACCCGCTGCATCGCGTGGGACTCGAGCTGGCGCCTGGACCCACCGCGTGTGGCCCCCAGTCCGCCACGCGCCCCTCGCCCCGGCGCGACTCTCCAAATCGTGGTGGCGTCTTGCGCGCGCGCGCGTCTGCATACGCCATCGATCTCCCCGTCTCCCTGTGCGAAACGCCGAAACCTCGCCGGCAAGAAGAAGCGATCTCCGTTCCAAATCAAAACAAGATCGTCGATCGGCTGAGCGTGCGGTGTCGTCACCGGGGAGCTCGTGAAATTGCCAGAAGACTTCCGGTTTGACCCAACACTGTTCCGGAATCCAGATGTGTTGAGGGTGCGTTCGGAATATCTCCGATTGTTGTTGGCTTATTTTCTTTTTTTAAGTATGTTTTTTAAATTGTGAAACGGTATGTTTTTAAAAGGATTTTCTATTTGAAAATGTTCATGTTTTGGGAAGTTCTCTCAAACACTACCTAAAAGTGTTCGTTTGTACTTATGGAGCTAGTTTATAAGTCATACGTAAAATAAAAATATTATTACTATATAATTAATTAAATATTAGCTATTATAAATTTAAAAATAGATATATTTAATTTTTAAAATATTTTCATATATAAAATTTTAAAAAACATATTATTTTACGTTTTAAAAAACATACGGTAGAAAAGGGAATAAGCACGGCACACAAACACCAGCAAACGTCACGCCAGAAAAGGTGGGGTTTTGGCGCGGTTTCAGTCAAAAACACAGGGCTTGCTCCTGTAGAATCTCGTTTCCTTGCACGTAAGCCGTGCCTGCCGCTGGTAACATTTGTCCCCGCCGCAGCACAGCGGGCGCGGCGCCCCCACACTTCCTCGTTCCCCTCTCCCCCTCCACGTAACACCCCCAGGGTCCCACACCCTACCTAATGGTCCCAACAAACGGACCGCAACATGGACCCGTTCCACCAACGCATATGTCACTGCAGCGCTGGGCCCGCATGGACCCCACGAGGACCTATTGGTGGACCGGGCGCAGCGTGGTTTCTCTCCCGGCCCGAGATCCCAGACGACGGCCACGCCACGCGCCACCGGCGATCTCGCCCGTCCACGTCCCTATACGGCACCCACGCGTCGGTGTCGCGCATCTGGCCGTTCGCGTGTGATCCGACGGCTTCGATTTCTTCTCCAACCTTTCGCATCTGCCTCGCCGTGGGTGTATAAAAGCCGCCTCGCCTCTTCCCCGAGCCTTTTCCTTCCTTCTTCCTCCATTGCTCTCTCTGCGTGTGGGACATGAGGGAGACGGGCGCGAGGGATGAGGGGCACGCGTGCAAAGTTGTAGCCGATGACGGCAAGGCCGCGCGGGTGACGCCGGCCGCTGCCCGCCGACGCCGACGTCTCGAGCTCCGGCGGCTCGGGCGGACAGCGTCGGAGGCGGCGGCGGAGGATGCAGCGGCGAAGAGAATCCCGTCGGTGAAGGACGGGTCGTCGTCGGACGATTCGTCGACGGAGATTGTTCCCAGAAGCTGGCCGGCGTGCGTGTCGCACGGCTCGGTGTCGGTGATCGGCCGGCGGAGGAAGATGGAGGACGCGGTGGCCATCGAGCGGACGTTCATGGCTTCGACTCGAGATGCGGGCGCTGTCAGGGGCGGCGGTGGCGGCGTGGAGGGGTCCGGCGGCGAGGAGGACTTCTTCGCGGTGTACGACGGCCACGGCGGGTCGTGGGTGGCGGAGGCGTGCAGGAAGCGGATGCACGTGGTGCTCGCGGAGGAGGTGAGCCTGCGGCGGCTGCGGGGGAGCGCGTCGGGCGACGTGCTCTGGAAGGAGGCCATGGTGGCCAGCTTCGCCAGGGTGGACGGCGAGGTCGTCGGGAGCGCCGCCACCGCCTCCCTCGTCGACGACACCGAGCCGTCGGAATTCAGGACGGTTGGCTCAACCGCCATGGTCGCCGTCGTGGGACACCGCCGCATCGTCGTGGCCAACTGCGGCGACTCACGCGCCGTGCTCTCCCGCGGCGGCGTCGCGCTGCCACTCTCCACTGACCACAAGGTACGTTACGTGGCAGCACTACATACTCCGTGTAGCATCATCTACGTAACAAGTTGTTTAATGACATCGACGGCCATATGTTATTCGTGTGATCAATGCTACAGATTGCAACCAGTACTCGTGTTATTCGGACGATTTCTGACAGGATTGAATTGTGTACATTTAGCTCCGATTCTTGCATGCTTCGATCTGGGGGGACACTCTTTTTCTAAGTGCACGAATCTCTCGAATGTTCGTCAAGTAAATAGTTCGTACTGTAATTACTCAAGTTTGGTTATGGTAGCAAACCAGAGCTTGATGCCATTACCATTTATACTTCAATTCAAAACTGTACTGATACAGTTGCTTGGGTGGTTGTGGTAAGTGCAAGGTCTATTTATGCTGCCTCATTTCGTTGAGGAGTAACATTTCTGGCTTTACACGTTGACGATCTCCTTTTACTTTGTCGGTTCAACAGCAGAACTGCAGAGTTCACTCCAAAGCATGGCACTGGTAGCAGTATTGTTCATCAAGGAGATGCGTTAGGTAGGTTTGATGCGTCTCGGCCACTTAATGTGCCAAAAGTTAGCTGTTGGCACAGTGATCAGCTAGCTTACCCCACTCTAGAACCTTGTCTTTTATGTTTCCCGTGCCGCAGTTTTGAAAAAGCTATGCTTACACCCCTTACTGGTAACAGTGTACGGTTTGCGATGTTGTCGTAAACTGGTTGCTGCTCTAATTTAATTTGTGTCCTCTGTGGACTCTGATATTATGTTTGGATCTCGTCATAGTATTGCTACTGAATGAGTATAAATGTTAGTACATGAATTTTCCGGCGTCGTAAAATGAATAGTGCTTGTTTTGATTACACAGCCAGATCGACCGGACGAACTGGAAAGAGTGGAAGCAGCTGGAGGCAGAGTCATCAACTGGAACGGTTACCGTGTTCTTGGTGTTTTAGCCACTTCTAGATCCATAGGTAAAGCCCAACCCAACTCTTCCTGCTCATCACCAGCAACTTAACTAGTACAGCATTGGCATCTTTTAACCTTTGGAATTTGACACGAGTTTGGCTGTCATGGAATTTTCAGGCGACTACTACCTGAAACCGTTCGTGAGTGCAGAGCCGGAGGTGACGGTGGTAGAGAGGACGGACAAGGACGACTTCCTGATCCTGGCAAGCGACGGGCTGTGGGACGTGGTGTCCAACGAGGTGGCGTGCAAAATCACCAGGAACTGCCTCAACGGCCGCGCGGCCTCCATGTTCCCGGAGTCCGTCTCCGGCAGCTCAGCGACCGACGCGGCGGCGCTCCTCGCCGAGCTCGCAGTCTCGCGCGGCAGCAAGGACAACATCAGCGTCGTCGTCGTCGAGCTGAGGCGGCTCAAGAGCAGGGCCGCGTGACTCGACATCGTCCGCGATCGCTGAGCTAGTACTACTACCTCTCTGTACATTGCGTCGATGATACTATTAATTTGGGCATGGCGTGGCGAGACGCCGAAATTAAAAAGGCTGCGGCGATCAGGGCTTCAAAATTGAAGAGGCGATTCTGTGGTTTGTATAGATCTAGTTGTCGGATGTGTCAAGAGACTCGGTCTGATAATTATAGTTTCCAACGTATGTACTGTTAGTTCTTCAGTTAATTCCATCGTACTGCTTGGTTTGTATAGATCTAGTTGTCGGATGTGTCAGACTCTCGGTCTGATAATTATAGTTTCCAACGTATGTACTGTTAGTTCTTCAGTTAATTCCATCGTACTGCTTGGTGCGTAAGCCGGCGTTTGTTCGTCCAGGCTCATGCTGTTTTTCATCCTGCAAGGAGAAAAATCGGTAGCCCAACACAAAGCTTCTTGACGTTATCTGCTGTGGACTCCGATCCGTGGGCTGAATCACTTGCGTTCTAACGGGCATACGTACTGCGGCCGACACGACACGTCCCTGCGTTGTGGGCTTGAATTGCTTTATGCATTTATGAATAGTTTCAGCTAGCTGGCCCAGGCTTCCAATTTCACATGCCATGCGGCTATGCCATTGATGGCCTACTGAGCGCTTGGGACAAAGGTCCAGCCAAGCCTGAACAGTAACCCACGGCATCATTGTTGATCTGGCAGAACCGGGAATTTTTTTATTTTTATATTTTTTTTAAAAACATTTAAAAAATATATTTTAGTTCTGAAAATTTATAAATCTATACCACAACGCTCTCTTGGAGTGCCTCCCAAAGAGCGTTTTAAATGATGTGGCAGATGTCTGTCGTCCCCCGTTGTCGGGCGGCCGTCGGGCCGCCTGCAAAAGCGGCGGTGATGGTTGGTCGTCATTTTGCAGGAGGCCCTCTTGCCATCCTTCCAGAGAGTGGTTAGGGTCCCGCCTGCAAAATAGGTGGCGCCGAGGAACGGCAATTTTGCAGACGACCCCCTGGCCGCCCTCCTAGAGGGCGATTTTTACCTAGCTAGGGGGCCGCCTGCAATAGCTCCGTAGGCCAGTCATTCTGCAGGTGGCCCTTGCTGCCTTCTGAGAGGGCGGTTTTTGGCTAGCAAGGGGGCCACCTGCAAATAGCCACCACTCTTAAGGCTGCCTCTCGTCTGGTTCGGCCGTTGACGAGTATTTTTCGTGAAATTTTGGGCAAATCTGATAGTAAAATTTAACAGGTACTTTGCAGTTGAATTAATAAAAGAAATCGCGAATGGTCGTGATTTTAATAGCAACTTTTTTGATCGGTTTTTATCTCTCGGAATCTACTTTCGTCGTGAAGTCGAAACTCAAAAATTCACGTTTTTTTGATCAGTTTCATCAAAAACATAAACCCTGAAGAGTACATCGTTGCACCGACAAGTGTAAACGAAGGAAAGAAGCTTCCACATTAAGCTTAGGATAAATAAAACATGACGTAGAAAAGATAGAACATATGTACAACAGGCTAACTACAACTGGTATAACGTACTACGGGCCCTGGCCGTAACCTCTATCCCTCTTCGTCTTCTTACCCTGCGCTCGCACGTGGCCCTGCGTGGAGGAGCCAGCGCCAGCAAACATCCCTGGTGGTGTAGAGTGGAACCCTGTGGAAAAAATATTGATAATTGCAAACCGCAATTTTGCAAGGCAAAATGAAACTTTACACCGTGCATCTAACCTGAAGGACCTCCTATAGTAGTCCCGGGGGCAGTGCTCATGTCCTGCTGCGTGTGTGGACATCTGTAGTACATTCCCTGCATAGACGTGCCAGCTCCCAAGGGATTGAGGTACGGTGTAGTGAAAGCTGCACGGAAGCATATTGATGTAAAATAGTGCATGTTGGTAGAAGGAAATATCGTATGAACCAATGATTAGCGGAATTTACCTTTGAAGGGGCTAGCTGGATGACTGGAACCCTGGTGGTGCATTCCTGCTGCAGGCGGGCGAACTCCTGCTCCAACGGGCTGTGGAGGGTGCTGAGGTACAGCTACGGGTGGTACTGCATTGACTGCACGACAAGTGAGCGCACGAATCACTGTGTACATCGACCTACGGATCGTTCTGAAAGTCATGCTTTGCTCCTCCGCATTTAGCACGATCCCAACGTCCAACCGTCCGAACGCCTCGTCTACATTAGCCTGAACCTGACGCGCAGCGTCGGCCTTTTTCAAATGTTATTAAATATGTGTTAGAACCATGGACACATACAAAGGAAATAGCAAAGTGCAAAGAGAACGTGACTCACCACGTAGAAATAGTCCTGGTCATGGTGTATAGGGTACACGTCTATCACGGCGGCGACGTGTGGCTGTGGATCGGCTGTAGTGAACGTGACGCGTGTGCGGGTGTGAGGCTGGTACCACCTGAGGTATCTTAGGTAGGTGGCCTCAGTGTGTGGCTGGACTTCGTCGATGACCTGCTCTATCGCCAACAACCAATCGTCCACGTACCTCTGCAATTGGGGAACCCCCAGAGTACCGGCTCCCTGTCTCTTACGAGTATAGCTAGTTGCAGAGAGTGTATTAGATTTCATAAAAGAGTTATAATATTGAATGAAGTTCGTAGTTGTACTAACCGGTGAACGTCGCGCGGGACAACTTGCTCCACGAGCACAGGGAAGTGCTGATGTAGGTCGAACTGTAGCATCACGCGTTGCGGACAGTGAGGCTTGACGAAGATGTTGAACACCATCGGTGCTGTCGTCATCCAGTACGCCTGGTCACGCGTGCACAGAGCCAAGAGTCCGAGTGGTGCACGGGCCTTGATGGCTTCCGCACTGTACGGCTCCCAGACGATGTCGCTGGGCTGCAGGCGATCGAACTCCATCACGAAGTCGGAGTAGGCCTTCCTAACCTGCGCGTGGCGTAACGATGCTGCAAAATACGACAAGGAGAACACATCAGTGTTTGCGCGTAGGCGATAAACCTAGAATTTCGTGTTACGTACCTCACGGTGACACCAAATTGTTCCCATAATCGGTCGGTCCTTGGCCGACTGCCCGTACAAGCCTCCTAGGCTGCCCTCGTAGGGAGAGTGCTCAATCAGAGGGCGACTTATCGCGAACCGCTCGGCCACCCATAGCTCCAGAAGGAGAGGGCAACCGGCGATAATCGCTCCTGGATCGGTCTTCATGCACGCGTCACAATGACCACGATACGTCGCCGCTAGCACAGCAGATCCCCAGCTCCACTACGGTACATTGCCGTCCTCGCCATCGATGATCGCACGGGCGTAGTGGATCAGTCCCTTGTCCACCGCGTGTCCCATCGTGTTGGTGAACATCACCCAGCCGAACAGCCAGAGCAGGTACACCTCCAAGTTTCGTCGCACCGAGTAGTCGTCGGTGTCAGGGTGGAGCTGATCAGATTGCAAAGCAAGATTATTGTTAGTTCCACTGATGCTTTATAGATCGGACGATTATAAATCTAACAAATACGTGACTTACAGTGAACTATAGCAGCCAAACATTCGAGGGGCCACTCGTAGTGTAAGGAGGTAGCGAATCCGGCGCACTAGATCCAGGCAGGCGTTGCACGTGGGCTAACCGAACAATGATGTCCTCTGCCCATCCATGCGCCCCATCAACCGGTCCCACAGCGTCCCCTACGAGGGGAAGGCTCAGCAGGTACGAGACATCCTGAAGTGTGGGAGCCATCTCGTCGCACGGAAGGTGGAACATGTGCATCTCCGGTCTCTAGCAATCCACCGATGCTGCCAGAATTGACCGGTCAGCGTCCCACCGCCTCGCAGGGTCCCTCTCATTCGGTGCGGCCTTGACTAGCCTGCACAGTGAAAGAAGTCTAGTCTCACGCAACCTGCTGAATATAGCACCGTAGTGGATATTGCGAAACATAGATATGCACAAGTATGGGGAAAAATGTTGGTACAACTCTTCCCTCTCACAAAATCGGGGGTCTATACACAAGAGGTGACGTGAAGGCCGTAGATGGAAGGTGCTCAGCTCGACACCCTTAATGGCTGATAGGTAAGAGCGGTGGGACCGGTCGAGCCTCCGGTCTAGCAGCTCCGGTGTTTGGTACGCCATACCTGCATGCAAACAGAAAGTTAGCGTATTTTTTATTGTGAAAGCAACAAGTAAGAGTCAGTACACAAAGTTAATTGAACAACCGTATTAAAAATTAATGTAAATGTTCATAGCATTATTACATGATAATAAAGGACGACAATAGGGTATATATCGTTCTATTACAAAGATCAAGGACACAACATAGCATGACAACTTAAGTTATAGAATCTCTATTACATAGATACATGAACTAACAGTACACCACAACACCACCAAATGCACGAAAACGTCTAGAACGAGGTCGCCTTGAAGTGGTGCCTTCACCCGGGGGACGACTTCCATCAGTGGCTGAACCCGATGGTCCAACTTCCGCCGCACTCGGGCCCATTGCTTCTTTCGGACATTTCTTGTAAGTATAGCCTTTTTGGTCGCACTTTGAAGAACGTTTACACTTTCCACCTGCTTCGGACTGTTCCATATCATTACGAATGTGTCTTGTCTTACAGCGACTTGTTTTGTCCCTTAATTTTGTTGGGTCATGAATGCAGATAACTTGGGGATGCTCGGTAGTAAATATCCCCGCAATACCAAAGCCATATATCTCGCCACTCCAGGTACTGAAGATTGTTTCTTTACTAAAATAAGGTGAGTCAAAATGATGTGCTTCTATCCCACAGTTAGCGCTCGTGGCAATAACGTGAGAACATGACTTGTGGAGCAGAGTAGCCTTTCGGCACAAGCACTTGTAGGTCCTATCTTCCTTTAGCACGCACTCCTGCACAACTCTTTTACGATCGATTCCACGCATACCCTTGTCGACACACAATATTTTGAACCTATGCTCTTGTGTACCTTGAGGTATAGCTCGATGTCTTTGGGCCTTATTATTTTTATTTAACATGTACTTAGTCAGTAATATGCCAAAGAAAAGATTATTATCTGCCATGGAGGGGCCAGCTGCTTTGAACCGATTCTAAAGTACGTGCATGTGCCATACAAGATAAATTCAACAATGCCAACAAGTGGGAGCCCTTGAATACCACTCATCACCCAGTTGTAAACCTGCTAATTTTGTGGTCATTATGCCGAATCGAGAACCATCATTGTCAAACAACAAGGCTCATTTCTCGTTTGGCTCATCTCAATACACTCCAAAAATTTCCTAATCGAGGATGCAACCTTTTTCTCACACTGTAACGCCTCCCCACCCCTGACACCACCTATAGTGATACCACAGAGGAAGCGCCGCAGGAGATTGGCGTGAACCAACTCCCACGGAACCGCGATGCCGGTACCAGTCCCAGGAAACCTTGCTGGTATCCGCGGTCAACGGAGATATACCACAGCAATAAGCTAAATATATATATTATACCTTTATAAGTTGCGACTTCGGGCAAGCCCTGAGCAGCAACCTGCAAACAGAATAGCAGCAGTGGAACAACAGCGCAGCGAGAACCCAATTCACAAGCAATGGCTTGGGACTAGGAAAGAAACCCTAATCTTCACTTCAGCTTTACTCTTCCTGAAGGAGGGGAGAAAAGGAATGGATTGAGTACTTACGTACTCAGCAAGTCACAGAAAACGTGAGTATGTAGGCTATCAAAGATAGGCTGGGGTTTATTTCGCAAACCATTTCATTTGAAAATATTTTCGAAAAAACCTATGTGTGGGTTGTCTCAATGTGACTGGAAGGAGGCTCTCGCCTCGATCTTGTCCGCGAATTGCTTTTCAACAACTCGAGAGGACAAAACAAATTTTAATTGATCTTAGGTATACTTATACCGCCTGTCGGATCACGACAGCGGTTCAGTGGGTCTACCTTCACGCAGCTTCCCACTGTGTCAACATCTATTACTTTATTTTCAATTTCGCCCACTCAGGACGTAATCTCATTTTTTCTCTTTCACTTTAGTCCTATCCAGGACATCATCTCATCTCATCTCAGTGGCTCCTCGAGCCATTCATAACTCAACTCAAAACATATACCGCTCCCACTTAGGAAGCCCTAACTATGATGCCAATCGACATCCCGGGTCACACATTCCCGTTTCAGACCACTCAGGTTATCCATCAGCCACTAAGACCGATTCTGGTAACGGTTCCCATACCACAAATTACTTTCGCAAAACCTTAGCAAACAAATCTACGCTAGAGGAATCACCTCACATTGCCCGTAACCGTGGGCGCGGCTGTTCGAACAGTTCATTTGATCTTTGCAAAGATTGCACGCTTTACCCACATGACGCGAGTTTACTCGCAAACTGGCCAAGTGGGGAGGTTCGCGACAAGGCCTTTACAGAGCCTTTCCAGGATAGCACGTTGCCCTATAAATGGGTGCTCACTCTTAACTCATTTCCTGTACTCAGGGATGGGGGTATATCGCCCTCTTGGCACCCAGCCACTCCTATATTTATTAGCAACCAAAAACCATCCTGGGAACACTAATTACTCAGCCAGGGGTGTCCCATTCCACTCGTGTGGTCGCACTGTGAGATTGTTAACGCCAAAATTTGGTATGGCTCTGTATCAGATTCGGTCAAGAAGAAAATTACAGTTAGCTAACGGAAGTTGATCCAGAAGGAACCGAATCTAGGAAGAAGCCGTGAAGACCACAGTATGGCAGTTAATTATTGTATCTATTAATTAGGCAAGTGCTGGTGTCTATCTTTAGGAAACCTGATCTCGTGTTTGATCGGGTCCTATTAGTGTTTCCTTTTGTATTTAGGAAATCTTGTACCGTGTCCAATAAGGACTCGTATCAACTCGGGGTATAAATACGTATGCCCGGGTGCTTTGTAATACATCTACATCAATCAGATCAATACAATTTCGGCGCATCGCCACCCCTTTGACGGGTTCTTGCTTCTCGAGCTGGGCTGCATCGGTTAAGTTCGACCTCCTGCGAGAGGGTAAGTCTCGTCACCCCGGCCACCGCATCGGCTAGGACTTCCTCGGTTAAGTCCGATATTCTAGTCGGTTTACGGTGGACGGCTTACCACGATATATCTATTTTATCTATGGCTGCATCAGTTTAGTTTGACCTCATAGATCGATTAGGTATATCACATCACGCGTGCGCAGATCGTATCGGCTTACTGGGTGTAACTTATCGACAGTTTGTGCTGCATCGGTTAGGTCCGACCTACTAAACTGCCTCCGATAAATTATTCCTGCTAGGTTGATATTTTTTGCGCAAGCGTCTTATCGAGATGTATAGCCGATAAGTTATCATATTTTACATCATGATCGTATTAGATCTATCGGCCTATCGAGGTCTCGTTATCATCACTAGTTTGTGCTGCAACGGTTGGGTCCGATCTACTAGACTGTTGGTAATAACTTTACTCTTAATAAGCCGATGGGTTTTATGCGATGTTTTATCGGAGTGCTTAGCCGATAAGTTATCTTTATATTCAGCCGATTTGTCACAAACATATTTAGAAAATCGCTGCCAAGTCGGGGCGGCACGAAATTGCGTATCTCGGTTTTTCCCTGTGGCGAGGACCCGGGCACGGACAGCAGGCGAGGACCCGGGCACGAACAGCATGCAAGGACCCGGGCACGGGCACAAGCGAGGACCCGAGCAAGGACAGCAGGCGAGGATCCGGGCGCGGGCACAAGCGAGGACCCGGGCAAGGACAGCAGGCGAGGATCCGGGCGCGGGCACGGACGGCACGAGCAAGGGCCCGGACACGGGTGTGGGCAACACCTTTGGAGCGATGCATAGCAATTACTATTGCAATCGGCTGGAGTTTATTCAATCCATTTACTTACGCATTCTCCCTTTTTATTTTATCAGTTTATAGCTGATTTTCGAATATCCCTTCGGAAATTGGCTAGTTCAATATTTTCTTCTTATTATTATTAGTTACTGCTCATGCCATCATCGGCTTTCAGTCGGTGTATAAGTGCTACAGTTCATATCGGCTATCGGTCGATGAGACGAGTCCAGATCGGCTTCCAGCCGATTGGCTCATTGATCTAATATTTTCTATCTCCTTGTCAATTGCAGGGTTAAATGGACTGGCACGCCTACGAACCTCAAGATTTTAGGACTTACACTGGAGTGAAGCAAATCTCCCAGGCCTTCGCGTGTCTCTAGGCACCGAACCAGGTCGTCGGGCCCCGGCGATTTTTGGCGTCAACACGTTTTTGGCACGCCTGGTGGGACACGAAGTTTCGACACAGTCTCAATCGGAATTTCAACATGGCCGGAAAAGAGATAAAAATAGACAACGTGATTCCGGTCAACATGGAGGATTTAACTGAAGAACAAAAACAGCAAGTCGAGCAGAATATGGCAAATTTTCAAAAACTTTGCTTGGAATCCTTCAGCATGACGAGACAAGGGCCGATTCAGAAGACGCAATTTCCAAAACCAGTTCTGGTTGGAGAATCGAGCCGCACACCACCTGAAAGTCCACCAGTAAAACCCTTACAGGAGATGGTGAATGAAGCAGTACATCACGCGCTCATCAATCAGTCTGGGATCCTGGTGAACACGCTTCATAATCTCATCAAAAAGACAGTGGACGGGTCAATTGTTCAAGAGCCTACTCGGGGTCCTGTCTATCTCCCGCCAAAGATAGAGCCAAATCAGGTTACTTAAGGGATAAATAGAGACATACCAGAAAACTTGTTTACGCAGAACCAGGCTGGGGGGCAACAGGATATTCCTGCTGGATACCATCGGTCTGCTTATTATGGGGGATATCAACAGAATTACCCAGGTGGTATTGCCGATCCAGGTAGTTACCAGAGAGAATATCCTAGACAGAATCAGCAACAAACTCCACCTGTACAGTATCAACAGGACAACCCGAGGGAAGAAGATTTATCGACAAGGGTTGCAGAGATAGTGAGGGAACAGTTTGGGATAAAGCCCAAGGAGCAAACATTTATGTATCAGCATCCATATCCCAAGTGGTTTGATAAAGTGCCATTGCCACACCGATACAGGGTCCCAGATTTTTCCAAGTTCTCAGGACAAGACAGCACATCAACAGTAGAGCACATTAGCTGATTCCTGGCGCAGTGCGGAGAGGCATCGGCTGAAGAGGCTCTGAGAGTTAGGTTTTTCCCCTTGTCGCTATCTGGATCGGCTTTTACATGGTTCTGTTCATTACCACCGAATTCAGTTCAGGGATGGGCCGATCTAGAAAAACAGTTTCACAAATATTTCTTTGTAGGAATCCATGAGATGAGACTGACAGATTTGACATCGGTTAGGCAACGACCAGATGAAACAGTACCGGAGTATATTCAACGATTTCGGGACGTTAGAAACCAATGTTACAGTCTAAACCTGAGCGATGGACATCTAGCCGATTTGGCTTTCCAGGGTCTTTTAGCGCCAATCAAAGAGAGGTTTTCATCACAGGAGTTCGAGTCCCTAGCGCACCTGGTACAGAAGGTATCGGTTCATGAAAGCCGATTTCAAGAGGCGAAAAAAGATAAATATCAGAGAAGGGTTGCTCAGGTACAGGTTTATTCTTCGGACTCAGACGATGAGGGATCCGATGCTGAGGTTGGATTGGCGGAGTGGGCTAGGAACAAAAAATCAGTATCATGCCCGTGGGTCAAGGATATCGGCAAAGAGGAGCGATATGACTTTGACGTCAATAAAACCGATAAGATCTTCGACCTGCTACTACAAGAGAAACAGATACAACTTCCGCTAAACCATGTAATTCCATCAGCCGAAGAACTGAAGAAGAAAAGATATTGCAAGTGGCACAATACTATATCGCATCACACCAACGAGTGCAAAGTTTTTCGGCAACAAATTCAATCGGCTGTTGAGCAAGGAAGAATCAAATTCGAGGACAAAAAGCCGATGAAAATCGACGGACACCCGTTCCCCGTGAACATGTTTTATGCGGGATCGTCATCAAGGACTCAAGCCGATGAAGGAAGGCATGTGGATCATAGGAAATCAAGAATTACTTCATCAGGCATGATAGAAAAATATTCAAGGTATGAAGAACACTGGATTGAGCCAAACAGGGAGAGATTTAATCCACATTGGGATTGTCCGTTCTTCCGATTCTGCTGGGATCAAGGGATGAGATTGCCATCAATTGAAGATTGCCCTGAGTGCGATAATCTGTGGTTTCAGCAGGATCATCAGGAAAGTTTTTTGCAGGATCGGCCACCTAGGAGACGAGCATCGGTACATAGCCGATTAGGGCCTGTTCACGAAGAATTCTTTGAAGAAAATAAAGAGGAGGAAAAACAAGTCCAGAATCCCCAATGGTGTCCTAGTGGAATATTCACAAAAAATCAGAAGAGAAGGGCACAACGGCTATGACACCGAGAGCAACAAGAAGAACAGAGGCAAGATCAGGAAGAAGCTGATCATCGTCACAAGAGAACTAAACGGGTATGGCGTGTGAAGAGGAAGGACGATGAAGTCGATCCATCGGCTCTAGTAGATATGGTTTTCTTTTTGCCTCGGGAATACAAAGCACTCTTATCGGACGAGGACGGCAATGAGGAAGTTTTCGCTTAGCTGACGTTGCAACCCGATCAGGCCATATTTGATAAACCTGAGGAATCAGAGCATCGGCACTTAAAGCCATTATATATCAAGGGCTATGTGAATGGGAAGCCGATGACGAAGATGCTAGTTGATGGGGGAGCAGCTGTTAATCTCATGCCTCATGCTACATTTCGAAAATTGGGGAAAACTGCCGAAGATTTGATCAAGACGAATATGGTGTTAAAGGACTTCGGTGGGAATTCATCAGAGGCGAAAGGCGTGTTGAACGTGGAGTTGACAGTGGGAAACAAGATATTACCTACCACATTTTTCGTTATTGATGGAAAAGGATCATATAGTCTGCTTCTCGGCAGGGATTGGATTCACGCAAACTATTGCGTGCCCTCGATGATGCATCAATGTCTGATACAGTGGCAAGGGGATCAAGTTGAGGTAGTCTTAGCAGATCGGTCAACCAACATTGCAATGACTGATTTACCAGTCTGGGAGGCCGATGGAGTTGATTGTTTGTTCGGAAAAACATGGGAAGGAGACTCTCTTAAGGTCACCAGCCAAGAGATACAGCCGATTCAGCAAGTCGGCTCCGAGTTGCTACTCTGATGGGCTCCATTGAAGATTTTGAGGGGAAACTGGGACAAAGGTTTACGTCGGCTGATGATTTAGAGGAGATCGACATAGGACCAGGAGATACGCCAAGGCCGACGTACATAAGCAAAAAGTTATGCCCTGAACTTCGAGAAGAATTGATAACACTGTTGAAGGAGTATCGGGATTGTTTTGCTTGGGAGTATCATGAGATGCCAGGATTAAGCCGATCAATTGTTGAACATCGGCTACCCATTAAACCAGGATATCGGCCGTTTAAAAAGGCTCCAAGGAGGTTCAAGGCAGAATTATATGAGCCAATCCAAGCAGAGATTACAAGGTTATATGATGCCAAGTTTATAAGGCCGTGCCGATATGCTGAGTGGGTTTCTAATATCGTCCCGGTAGAAAAGAAGAATGGAAAATTGAGGATATGTATCGATTTCCGGGATTTGAACAAAGCTACCCCCAAGGATGAGTACCCGATGCCGATAGCAGAATTGTTGGTGGATGCGGCATCAGGCCACAGGATTATTAGCTTCATGGACGGCAATGCAGGATACAAACAAATTTTTATGGCTAAAGAAGATATACATAAGACTGCGTTTCGATGTCCTGGAGCTATCGGCTTATATGAGTGGGTAGTAATGACGTTTGGGTTAAAAAGTGCCGGTGCGACTTATCAGAGGGTGATGAATTATATATTTTATGATCTCATCGGCTTGTTAGTGGAAATTTACATTGATGATGTGATGGTTAAGTCTAAGAGTGAGGAAAGCCAAATAGCCGATTTGCGAAAAGTGCTGGAAAGGGGCAAGAAATGCGGACTAAGGATGAATCCCAACAAATGCGCTTTTGGTGTATCGGCTGGGCAGTTTTTGGGTTTTATGGTTCATGAGCGAGGAATTGAAGTTAGTCAATGGAGCATCAGAGCCATTAAGACTACAGAGCCGCCAAGCAACAAGACAGAGTTACAGTCATTGATCGGCAAGATTAATTTTGTAAGGAGATTTATATCAAATTTGTCAGGAAGGATTGAATCTTTCACTCCGTTATTAAAGTTGAAAGCCGATCAAGAATTTGTGTGGGGGCAGATCAGCAGAAGGCATTTGATGGAATTAAGAGTTATTTGAGTTCCCCACCTGTTCTGATTCCGCCGCAGAAAGGAGTGCCGTTCAAATTGTACCTGTCAGCCGATGAGAAATCCATCGGGTCTGTTTTAATTCAAGAGTTTGAAGGCAAGGAGCGAGTCGTGTTCTATCTAAGCAGAAGGCTTTTGGATGCTGAAACAAGATATCCTTCGGTGGAGAAATTATGCCTTTGTCTATATTTCTCATGCACAAAGTTAAGGCATTATATCCTATCGGCTGAATGCACGGTGGTTTGCAAGGCCGATGTGGTGAAGTATATGTTGTCAGCTCCAGTTTTGAAAGGGCGAGTTGGTAAATTGATCTTTGCCTTGACCGAGTTTGACTTGAGATATGAATCGGCTAAAGCGATCAAAGGACAGGCGGTGGCCGATTTCATTGTGCAACACAGAAGGGTTCACGAGGATTATGTGGAGCCGGTCCCTTGGACTTTGTTTTTTGATGGATCGGTTTGCAAGCATGGGTCTGGTATCGGACTGGTCATTATATCGCCTCGGGGGGCAAGTTTTGAGTTTGCTTTTACAATTAAACCTTATCGGACCAATAATCAGGCAGAGTACGAGGCGGTGCTAAAAGGACTTCAACTTTTAAAGGAGATCGGAGCCGATATCATAGAGATTGTTGGTGATTCTTTATTGGTGATCAAGCAGTTGTCTGGGGAATATGAGTGCAGGGATGATGTTTTGAGATCGTATTATGAGGAATGTACAGATTTGTTGAAGGATTTTCAAGATAGTATCAATGGATCATATTCCTAGGGAGCAAAATTTAGAAGCCAATGATCTCGCACAGATTGCTTCTGGTTATCGGCTGAATAGACAGGTTGAGGTTGAAATAGCCGAGAATAACATTCAAGACAAAGCCGATGATTGGAGACAGGAAATAATTGGTTATCTACAAAATCCGTCGCAATCAGTTTCCAGGAAGCTTCGGTATAAAGCTACTAAATATGTGTTGCTTGATGGGGACTTATATTATCGGACTTTTGAAGGAGTTCTGCTGAGATGCCTGAATTTGGAAGAGGCCAAAGTGGTTATGTGCAAAGTGCATGATGGCGTTTGTGGGACTCATCAATCGGCTCATAAGATGAAGTGGTTGCTGAGAAGAGTAGGATACTTTTGGCCGACAATGCTGGATGATTGCTTCAGGTACTATAAAGGATGTCAAGATTGCCAGAGGTTTGGAAATATACAGCGGGCACCAGCATCGGCTATGAACCCTATCATTAAACCGTGGCCGTTCAGAGGATGGGGGATTGACATGATCGGCCAGGTTTATCCTCCATCGAGTAAGGGACATAAATTCATATTGGCGGTGACAGATTATTTTACAAAGTGGGTAGAAGCGATTCCTCTGAAGAAAGTTACGTCCAAAGAAGCGATCGAGTTTGTAAAGGAGCACATAATTTATCGGTTTGGAATTCCTCAAACGATAACTACTGATCAGGGATCTATTTTCGTGTCTGATGAGTTTCAACAGTTTGCTGCCAGTATGGGAATCAAGTTATTAAATTCATCGCCTTATTATGCTCAGGCTAATGGACAGGCGGAAGCTTCTAATAAGAGTTTGATCAAGTTGATTAAGCGGAAGATTGATGAACAGCCGCGAAGATGGCATACTACGTTAGCCGATTCGTTATGGGCATATCGGATGGCGTGTCATGGATCTACCCGGGTGCCACCTTACCAGTTAGTATATGGACATGAAGCAGTTTTGCCTTGGGAGACTAACATCGACTGTAGGAGAATTTCTTTGCAGAATCAATTGACAGCCGATGATTATTATAACTTGATGACGGATGAAATAGAGGATTTGGCTCAGAATCGGTTAAGGGCGTTGGAGAGGATCAAGGAAAACAAGGCTAAGGCAGCTAGGCATTATAACAGAAAGGTGGTGAATAAATCGTTCGCTGAAGGAGATCTTGTGTGGAAATTGATTTTGCCGATCGGGTCCAGAGATAATAAGTTTGGAAAGTGGTCGCCTAATTGGGAAGGGCCCTATCGGATTAATCGTTGTGTGCCTGGTAATGCCTATATACTAGAAGATCTTGGGGGGACGGAGTTTGCTAAAGCGCTTAATGGGAAATATCTCAAGAAGTACTATTCGAGCGTTTGGATTAACTCCTGAATCGGCTGGATGCGGCCGATTTCTAAAACAGCTCAAAAAGCCGATGTTTTTGCATCGCCTAAAGATAGCCGATATCAATTGATATCGCCTTTAGATCAAATAGACAAAAATATTAAGGGACAATTGAAAGAAACAGGCAACAGTACTGATCAGATTATGTTACAGCAAAAGATGATTGGCGTGTTCCGGAGCAACATCAATAGTATCAAGGTTTTACAAAAAGTTCTGAATTGTTTCGATCGCGCAGGCAGATCTGGTCAATCTCATTGATAGCACGAATGTCGTCTTCATCGGAGCCCGGGATGGTCTTCAAATTTTTGCGCCGATGAACGACTTGACGCACCGTTGCTGCAACCTTAGCCTCTTGATCTTGTATAGCTTGTGGCAGGCCGATGAGCTGGGATTCCGTCGTTTCAAGAGCCTTACGAGTTTTTCGAGTTCTGCCAGTAATCGGCCTCCTTTTTCTTGAGTTGGTCCAACTTGGATTGGAGCTCTTGAGGGGCAGTTACCATGTCATCAAGCTTTTTCTTCTCTGATTGGGCTGACAGCCGATCGGCTTGGATATCTTGGGTTATCTTGTGTTGGTCAGCACGATTGGCTATGCGCTGCCTGAGCTTGATGAGTCTGAATCTGTGAGATTCCAGATATGCCACGGGAATCAGTGCGTCGATGAGTTCTTCGGGCAAATGATGTTCAATATCTGCAAGTCTTGCCCGGATCGGCCCGTAGTCTTCCACTAGTGCGTCGATCGGATTTTCCAGCCGACTGATGATATTCGTCAAGTACTCGCGCACATCGGCTGGGAAGGATGGTTTGGTTGCCACGCTAGTGGCTGTTGCTTCTTCTGCTTCTAGGTACTTGCTGATGTCAAAGGAGAACAAATCGGCTAGGGACTACAGATTGACGTCGGTAAAAGAATCAGTGAAGAGTTAAAAGCGAAGTATGGATATAGAGAGATTACCTGAGGTAGGACATCGGCAGCTTGGGTGGCATCGGCTTCAAGTAGATGAGTAGGTTGTTCTTCAGAACGGCCGATGTTAGGCGATTGTAGTAGAACAGCCTCATCAACGGCTTGGGACTGGGTGCTGAGATTGGAGCGGCTGGAGAAGTCATCGGCTCGGTGTTTGGAGGGATGTCAGTAGAAGGTTGAAGTTCAGGGGCCGATGACTCGAGCTGAAAATAAAATTGATGAAAAAGATGGGAAAACAGATAATGATATCAAGACTTAGCACACACCTGAGGAGATGAGGGAGCCGATGTTGTTTGAGGAGTAGGTGGCGTCGTGACCATGACATCGGCATTGGTTTTCTGCTTCTTGAGAGAAGGGCGATGCGCCAGCTTTTTGCACTTCTGTCCTATCGGCCGGGGCGCCTGGAGGAGAGCCGATGGAGAAGGAGTGTCGCGCCCTAAGTTCGGAGTGGCCGATGGGGGTTGATACATGATTGGCCGACCGCTAGTGCTTGTCGTTGGGGGCTCGACGTTGGCAGCCTGCAAAATTAAGAGTGAGAGATGATCGGAGATGATGATTAAGGCTTATGGGTTACCTCGTCATCGGATTCGATGTAGTCGGCATTGAGGCGAGAACAGTAGTGGATGGCCGCTAAGTTGAATAGATGTCTCCTCCATTCTGACCACCATCGGGCAAAAAGCTTTGTATTGGCGGTGCATACATTCACCTCGGTGGCGGCGCCCAGGGGAAGAGATTCTGTTAAGGTCCGCATCCGATCATACTCTAGGGCATTGTTGACGTTGCCCCGGGCTTGAAGTTTATCGATGAAGAATAGGCTGATCGGAAGTTGACCGAGACCAAGCTGACGGGAGCCGACCGATGGATGGTAGAATTCATATGATGGTTGTGATCGCCCAGAGAAAAGCCAGTCGGCAGCAGACAGGGGTAATGGCCGATAGAAATATGGCCTTCGACTCATCGTCTTCCAGAGCATTCGAGTGGTTGAAGTTGGAAGGCATTTCGAATGACGATGCTCTGTATGCAAACCAAAGTTGGCCTCCTGGTGAAGCCGTAATAAAACCCCTTGAACCATTGACTGAGTCCAGCAGGTGTTATCTGCCCAGGAAGAGCCGATGCAAGCTTCGCCCATGAGATACATCGGCGTAGGTAAGTTCCTGGTCTTCTGTTTGATCGCTGGAAAGGATTGGTTAAGAAAAGAGTCTCAGAAAGGCCTTGGAGGTGTAGACGTTGAGCCATAGTTGCACAAACCACCAAGACCCCCAATATGCCGATGGGCTGGCCGGCCGTAGCTCGCTACTTGATGTAGCAGCTGATAAGTGGCGCCAAGGAGTATTGCCCCAAGGGGATTTGTTTCCGATCGGCCAGCACTCGCCAGAACATTGCATGTTGGTCATTGGCCCAAGGGTTGCACCACCAAAAAGACAAACCGTTCCAGCCACAAGTTCAAGAAGCGACATGTTCCGATCGTCGACTGGTCCAGTTTCCCTTGTTGTGATTGATATATACCTGACCAGCCACCAATGTTCTTCGCTGAAGCCGATGAGCAGGCTTGAATCGGAGCCTGAAGGGTGATGTAATTCGTCGTGAGAGGCAGTGTGAGCATAGTCACATCCATCAAGGGGGGTCATCGGCCCGTGTCCGAACATGAAGGCGTTGAGGGCATCTGACCAGAAATATGAAGCCGATGCAAGCAGAGGCTCGTTTTCGTTTTCCATATCGGCCAGAGAAAGTTGATGCAGTGGCCGATGTTTGATTCTTCCCAGAGGGTCTCTCGCGAGGGGGGCCGATACTCTAATATACCTAGTCCCTCACCCAGGAAGCTTGCTCGGCCATGATCTGAAACTATGGTCCAATCAACCTGACTAACATGGCGAGTTCTTGAAAGAATGCATTGGGTCTCGGCGCTGATGAAATCTGTGGGATCCTCCGCCCATTGGGCCATGATAGAAGAAATTTGGAATCGGTCGATGCTAGGATCAGAACTTGTTCCTAAGGTTCTATAGTAAACAAGAACACGACGAAAACAGGTGAAGAACATGGTAGATTGATTCATCTAGGCTACAAAATCAGAGAAAAACAAATCGGGCAGAAAGATTACCTCGGGATTGCGGATGCTGATGCCATTACGCCGGGAAGAAAGAGCGAGAATCAGCGTCGAGGAAAAAGAGCTTAAAAGTTGGCGTCTGAGTTCGCCGGAGTTCGTCGACTGTCTTAGAAGATGAAGCTGGTAGTGCTCTGGTGATTGAAACGTAAAAAAGGCTAGGAGACGAAGCAGTTTATAGAGCATGAGACCGGGCGGTATCGAGGCTGGCTCGTTTGGCACTGTTTCAAACATTAAGGCAAGTGGCTACCTTAGGCCACCTCGGTATGGAAGAAATCTGAAGGCCCAAATGAAAGAATTTTTGAAGTCCTATAGAAGAAACTCCGAAATTGGGGGCATGTGTTAACGCCAAAATTTGGTATGGGCTTTGTATCAGATCGGTCAGAAGAAAATTACAGTTAAGCTAACGAAGTTGATCCAGGAAGGGGGAACCAGAGGCAGAAGCCGTGAAACCACAGTATGGCAGTTAATACTGATCTATTAATTAGGCAAGTGTTGGTGTCTATCTTTAGGAAACCTGACTCTGTGTTGATCGGTCCTATTGTGTTTCCTTTGTAATTAGGAAATCTTGTACGTGTCCAATAGGCTCGTATCAACTCGGGTATAAATACGATATGCCCGGGTGCTTTGTAAATATCTACATCAATCATCAATCAATTTCGGGCGCATCGTCACCCCTTGACGCTCTGTTCTTGCTTCTCGAGCCGGGCTGCATCGGTTAAGTTCGCCTCCTACGAGAGGGTAAGTCTCGTCACCCCAGCCACCGCATCGCTAGGACTTCCTCTTAGCGTCCGTATTCTAGTACCAATCGGTTCACGGCTGGACGGCTTACCACGATTATTCTATTTTATCTATGCTGCATCAGTTTAGTTTGACCTCATAGATCGATTAGGCATATCACATCACTCCGTGCGCAGACTTCATATCGGCTTACTGGGTTGATTTATCGACAGTTTGTCTGCATCGGTTAAGGTCCACCTACTACTCCAACTGCCTCATAAATCGTCCTGCTAGTTGATATTTTTGCGCAAGCGTCTTATCGGATGTATAGCCGATAAGTTATCATATTTACATCACGATCGCATAGATCTATCGGCCTCGATCGAGGTCTTGTTATCATCATCAGTCTGTGCTGCAACACGTTGGTCACGATCTACTAGACTGTTGGTAATAACTTTACTCTTAATAAGCCATGGGTTTTATGCGATGTTTATCGGAGCTTAGCCGATAAGTTATATTTATATCCAGCCGATTGTCACAAACATGTTCAAAATGTTGCAAGTCGGGCGGCACGAAATTGCATATCTCGATTCCTTGGCGAGACTCGGCACGACGCAGCGAGGACCCGGCACGAACAGCATTGCAAGACCTGGCGCCGGCACAAGCGGACCCCGGCAAGGACAACAGCGGGATCCGGGCGCGGCACAAGCAAGGCTCGGCGGCAGGGCTGACGACAGCCGACAAGGCAAGCCCGACAGGGTGCCAGGGCAGCACCTTTGGAGCGATGCATAGCAATTACTATTTGCAATTGGCTGAGTTATTCAATCCATTTACTTACGCATTCTCCCTTTTATTTTATCAGTTTATAGCTGATTTTCGAATTATCCCTTCGCGTGGCTAGTCGATATTTTGTTATTATATTATTAGTTACTGCTCAGGCCATCATCGGCTTTCAGCGGTGTATAAGTGCATACAGTTCATATCAGCATCGGCCGATGAGACGAGTCCAGATCGGCTTCCAGCTGATTGGCTCAGATCTAATATTTCTATCTCCTTATCAATTCGCAGGGTCAAATTGACTGGCACGCCTACGAACCTCAGATTTTAGACTATACTGAGCTAAGCAAATCTCCAGGCCTTCGTTGTCTCTAGGCGCCGAACGCAGGTCGTTCGCCCCGCGAGTTTTGGCGTCAACAGAGATGCCGATGAAATTCCCCAAGAACCGTCCTATATCGAATATGAAGTGCCACCACACAGTCGATACCTTTGCACGTATTTCCGCAAATAATTTTGTTTGCCAATCTCCCACACGCACGCGGGGTTTGAAAACCTTTGAAACCCTATTATCCCAATCGACAAACAATAGTGATGATGGAAACATCGATCCATGCATGAGGTACGGTACCGAGTACATGGTGACACAAGATAGGGTAACAAAGACCACAAGTTTATGCAACTAGCCGGCATGTTCGTCAGTTCACACGTTAAACCGAGCCGATCAATTTATCTTGCTACTAGAAATGCAATTTTGCAAACAAAACATTAAATTAGACCAATATGATCAAGAGACTTGCCTCAGATTCTCTTTCAAACTCGCGAAAATCGACGTCCGACAATTCCGAAGCTCACTATGCCGAAACACGAGAAAAACACACAAAAACCCTAGATAATTACTATTATTAATAAACTAAAGTGCGTGAGTAGACTATTTTAGAAGAATTTTTAGAGACTTGAACGGGTCCATCGAGTTACGGTTGAAGGATACTTTTTTGAAGTTTGGATCTGGAATAAAAAGATTAATTGGATTTTTTGAAAAGAAATTATTTTTTGAATAGTTTGACAGTGGGTCCTTGTCAGAAAAGAGAAGAAGCTGAGAAGTGTGCCCACATGTCAATGAGAAGGGTCTATCTCTCTATCTATATATATATATATTTGAATAAATTCTCTCTATATCTATCTTATAGTTAGGAGCCTCTTGTGCTTTACTATTGCATGGGCCCACTCATGGAAGACACACATATGGAGATGACATAAATGGTTTTTGGGGCCACATTAAGAGATGAATGATATTCTTATCCATATTATAAATATGGGCCCACCTTTTCCCTGTCTGCCATTGATCATTATTTAAAAATGAAGTATTAATTTTTAATTTCGGCTGCGCAGCATTGTCACGTTGGGTGGCTGAGTATATATTCTCTTATGGGAAACAGGGATGACGTAGTGGGAGATTTCGTCTCTTCTCACGTGTCCTACTACCTCTTGGTTATATCTGCGAGGTCTGGAAGGTGCGACCAGACGTAACAGAATGAGGGGAGCATGCGATACGATGAACGGTCGGGATTGCTGGATGTGGCCGACGGGGGAGGGACACGGGCGGCGAGCAACAGGAGCGGCGGAGAAGAGAGGAGGGGTGGCGAAGGGGAATGCCGACGGGGCCGCCCAAGGAGGTTTGGCTAGGATTTTGATGGATCGGCCTTGCGCTGTGGTAGAGAGAAGAATAGGAGATAGGAGGGTGCCACCAAAGCAAGAAGCATGCCGGCGGTTAATGGCGGAGCACGGCGGCGGCTGATGGATTTCCGAGTAAGAGCTAATTGGCCGCGGTTGAGGGGCAAGAGCGGGGTTGGCTACAGGGAACTGGCGTGCGGGATGGTGTTTGGTTCAGAGTGGTCTGACGGCGGGGGAGCTCGTCAGTACGCGGAGGTATGCTCTTGGCGGTGAGGCTTGTCCGGGCTTGTTTTTTGCGCGGGAGTGGGGAACGTGTTGACGCAAAAACCGCCGGCCTTTGGCGCCTTTGAACCTTGAAGCCTGGAATTGCTTCACTCCAGTGCATCCTAAAACTTGAGTCGTAGGCTTCCAGTCAATTTGACCCTTGCAATTATAAGGAGAAGAATATTAGATCGAAGCATCGGCTGAAGCCATCTGGCTCTCTTCATTGGCCATGGTCGATTTGAACTTGTAGCACTTATACACGACTGAACCAAATGAATGAGCAGTACAAATAATAAACAATATAAACTAGCCGTCATCAAGGGATGCCTCAAAAAATCGGCTGTAAACTATAAATAGTCGCAGATATAAAATTAATAAACTCCAGCCGATTGTGATTAAAATTATTATGTCGCGCAAAAGATGCTGCCCACCTGTGCCCGGCCCTTGCTCTGCCCGCGCCGATCTCGGCCTTGTGTCCGTCCAGTGCCCGGGTTCTCCTGTGCTCGTGCCGGTCCTTGCTTTGAGTCGTGCCCTCTCGTCCTCACCTGGTGTTCGTCCCAAGTACTTGCTTGCTGTCGTCCCGGGTTAACAGCATTTTCCTCTTCTCTT